>CAUYUJ010022459.1:549287-674287 GCA_963575745.1 Prorocentrum cordatum
CCAGGTAATCGGGGGGGGGTCGGGCTCCCGACTGCTGAGGGAGACGGTGCTGAGAGCGGTCGGGCTGTTCCCCCGCCTGCCGTCGTCGCGCCGTGCGCGACAAGCAGCCGGACCCCGACCCCCCCCCGGGAGCGCTTCCGCGGCCTCGCCAGCACCGCCCTCACCTTCACCGGCATTATCCCGCTGAACTTCGGGTGCGTCCTCGGCCCCACTTTCGGCATCGTTCTCGGCATCGTCAACGCGGTCCTGAGCACCATCGGCACGGGCACCAGGAGCGTCGTCAACAACATCGTCGACTCCACCAGCACGGCGGGTCCAGCCCACCCTAAAAGGGCCGTCAAGGTCGGCAGCATGATCTTCGGCGCCATCGGCACCGCCTGCGGCTCCAAGGGCACGGCGTGTCGGGCCCGCCCCAAACGGGCCACCATTTTCGCCGCCGTCATGCTTGTCGTCGCATCGACCTCAGCATCGACACCAGCACTGCCGACCGCATTGACGCCAGCCCCGACGAGCCCACCGCCATCACCTGCCCTGCCCCCTCGCCCGTGCCCGCCAGCGAGGGTGCAGTCTTCAGGCGCACCTTCGGCTGCTGGGGCCGCCATGCCACGATATGCCATGTCCTCGGCACCTGCATTGATGAGCCTTTCAACATCTTCTGTCCTGACGCTTCGCCCAGGGCCGCTGGCGAGGGTGCAGTCTTCAGGCGCACCTGACGCCAGTGGGGCCGCCCTGCCATGCTATGACCCGTCCGCCTTGTCGACACCAGCGTCCGTGCCAATGCCCGCATCGACGTCAATATCGACGCCAGCATCGTCCTCGGCAGCACCCACGCCCACGTCCACGACGGACCACACCCCAGCACCGCAGACAGCACCGAAGCCAGCTCTAACGACGGCACTGCAGGCAGCCTCGACGCCAGCGGGGGGCACAGATTCGACACCATCCCCGCCCCCTCCCTCGCCCCGCCCCGATGGAGGAGGAGGAGACGACGACGACGACCACGACGACCATGACGACGCTGCACCGACGCCGGCTCCGATGTCAGCATCGACGCTCGCATCGACGGCAGCAGCAACGACCACAGCTTCGCCGACTCCGACGGCTGCATCAACGGCAGCGATGACGGCTCCGACGGCAGCTCCGTTAGCATCGTTCGCATCGCCAGCGCCGACGGCAGCATCGCTAGCATCGCCGGCTCCGACGTCAGCATCGTTAGCATCGCCGGCTCCGACAGCAGCATCGACGGCAGCGACGACGGCTCCGCCTACAGTTTCACCGACTCCGACGGCAGCATCGATAGCTTCGCCGGCTCCGACGTCAGCATCGACGGCAGCGACGCCAGCACTGCCAGCGGCGGCTCCGATGTCCACAGCGACCACGCCCACAACATCATTGTTGGCGGACCCGCGTAAACAGAGAGAGCCACGTCTGCACGCCTACAGCGGCCATGCTTACATCCACACCCCACTGCGATACGCCCCATCGGCGGCCTCACCCGCAAGCGCCCACACAGGATCCTGTCATCGGCATTCGGCCGCAAGCGACGCCAGCACCAGTAACAGCCACTCCTGTGCCCCCTGTATGGCCACTTGCTCGGCGGCGCCTTCAGGCCCGCCGAAGCATGGTGACCTACAGACGCCAGTGTCTCAGTCAGCATCGACACCAGACCCGACATCCACCTCGACGTCAGCAGCGAGGCCAGCACCGACGACAGCTCTGACACCAGCAACGCCGACGTCAGCTCCCTCGCCTGCGCCTATGCCGGTACCCACGCCAGAGTTGCAGCCAGCATTGACGCCAGCTTCGACGGCTGCATCGACGCTAGCATCGACGGCAGCACCTACCACAGCGTCGACGCGAGCACGGCCAACGGCAGCACCCACGCCTACGCCTACGCGGGCGCCAACGTCAGCGTCGCAGTCAGCACTGACGTCAGTTGAGGCGCGAGCACCGACGCCAGCACTGACAGCAGCTCCGACACAAGCATCGGCAGCGTCAGCATCCACGCCTGCCCCCTGGACGGCAACGTCAGCGTCGAAGGCAGCACCGACGTCCCTGTCGACGCCAGCCCCGACGCCAGCACTGACGACAGCTCTGGCACCAGTGACAGCGCCGGCCCCGAGTGCAGCCGAGGCGTCAGCACCAATGACAGCAGCTCCGACGCCAGCATCGGCAGTGTCAGCATCCACGCCTGCCTCCTGGACGGAAACGTCAGAGCTGAAGACTGCGGCACAGTCTGCATCGACGACAACATCGACGACAGCATCGGCACAGTCTGCTCAAGGCTGGCTCAAGGCCTGGTGGGGCGGGCAGGCCACTCAGTCCGAGTGGGGCTGTACCCGCTTAAATTCCCGATCGCACCTGTACCCCCTTAAATTCCCGACCCCTCCACAGTCATCGACGACAGCACGGACGGCAGCTGTGACGGCCGCATCGGCAGTGCCAGTTTTCGGGCGGCCGCCCACGGCGGCAGCCATGTCAGACTCGCTGGCGGCATCATCGTCTACGTTAACATGTGCACCACTTAACGTATCAGAGCAAATAGGTGGGACAAAATGCGTGTCAGGGCAGTGCTGTGCACAGTGCCCCATGGGCACCCACTGCGACACCCCGCGGGGCAACAACTACAGACCAGCGAAAACAGCCTCACAAGTAACACCTACGCCCACGACTACGGCGCCACCAACTCCAGACCCGCACGCAGCTCCGACACCAGCGACAGCGCCGGCCCCGAGTGCAGCCGAGACGTCAGCACCAATGACAGCAGCCCCGACGCCAGCATCGGCAGTGTCAGCATCCACGCCTGCCCCCTGGACGGCGACGTCAGAGCCGAAGGCAGCACCGACGTCCCTGTCGACGCCCGCACCGACGCCAGCACTGACGACAGCTCTGACACCAGCACCTCCAGCGCCAGCGGTTGCCCCCACCACGCCGGCATTAAAGCCAGAGTCACAGGCAGCAGCGACGTCAGACCCGACACCCACCCCGACGTCAACAGTGAGGCCAGCACCGACGACAGCTCCGACGCCAGCACCGCCAGCGTCACCACCCGCGCCCGCGCCTACGCCGGTACCCACGCCAGAGTTGCAGCCAGCATCTACGCCAACTCCGCCGTCTGCATCGACGCTCGCATCCATGGCAGCATCGTCCATAGCGTCGACACCAGCACTGCCAGCGGCAGCACCCACGCCCACGTCTACGCGGGCACCAACGTTGACACCAGCACCAACGCCGGCACCGAGCGCAGCCGAGACGCCATCGCCGACGACAACTCACACGCCAACCCTGCCAGATTCAGCACGCCCTGAGTCGTCCGCGGCGGCACCAAAGGTGGCACCCACGTCAGCCTACACGGCAGCGTTCGTGGAGCGTGTGTGGTTGGAGGTCATCGAGTGGTTCAACGTGGTGTCACCGTCCACGTGGGCCATCCTGTGCGCCACGTACGTCATGTACTCCTTCTTCATCGGCTTCCGCGACGAGTGGCGGCGACGGAGCGCAGCTATAGCGCGGCGGCGACGCCGACGGCGCGGGGGCGACGTCGACCGCAGACGCCCTCTAGGCCACCAGACGGCCGCCCAGGGCCGCCCTGGCATCAGCCCCCACCCTGCCTCGAGCCTCGAGCCGACCTCCCTTCCAAAACCTGGTAGCACGCCAGCGGGGGCGGCTTCAGCCCCCCCGCATGGCACCACGCCTGCCATTCCTGTCATCGGCCCCCACACTGCCTCAAGCCTCGAGTCGACCCCCCCGCCAAAACCTGGTAGCACGCCAGCGGGGGCGGCTTCGGCCCCCCCGCGTGGCACCACGCCTGCCATTCCTGTCATCGGTCCCCACGCTGCCTCGAGCCCTGGGGTGACCTCCCCGCCACAACCTGGTAGCACGGCAGCGGGGCCAGCCTCGGCCGTCTCGCATGCTCACACTCCTGCCCTGGGTCCTGGCTCCCTCGCAACCTCGCGTGTTAGCACCAGCGCTGCCAGCACTAGCACTGCGACTGTACGGGAGCACTTCGAGCGCTTCCTCGGACCGCAACCAGCCACCATCGGTCACCTCCGAGCCGTAAACTGCCGTTTGGCCGCTTGGATCCCACCACGGCTCCACGCGGGCACAGCGGTCATTGTCCAGGGTCAAGTCCACAACCCCATCAACGGCCTCCGAGGTATCGTACGGGGGCAGTCCAGCGAGCACCCCGGCCACTGGACCGTCACGCTGTCGTCTGGGGACACCGCCCACCTGAGCTGCTCCAGTCTGACCGTCTCTGCACCTGCGCTCCGCGCCGAGATGCCGTTCCCCAGTACGGGCGCTCAGACCAAGGCCCAAACTCAGGGACCCCAGCCCGGCCCAGCAGTGGACCCACGCCACCGTACCTCAGCAGCACAGCGCCCTGACGTCACGGCAGCAGTACCCTACAGGCCACCTGCGCTGACCGTCCCACCAGGCAGCCGCGCCCAGACTGAACGCACAGCTGACTGTGAAGTCGGACTCCGAGACTCACGCGACGACGGCGCCGACGACCATTACCTCCACCACGACCTCGGGGTGCAAGCGCCCGTGGGCTTCTGGGACCCGATCGGGTACACAGCCGACGGCCCCAGCTACGGCCCCCCTACGGCCGGCCCCTCTGCGGCGAAGCCCGTGAGCAGCAGCGTCGCCGCTGGGAGGCAGGATGCCGACCCCGGCGGCCGCAATTTCCAGGGTGCGGACACGCTGCGAGAGTTCGCGGAGATGCTGTCGCACCTGAAGGAGCAGGACCTGCTCCAACGACTGGAGGCTGAGGAGCGCTCCGACAGGAGGAGGCTGAGGAGGCTGAGGGCCAAACGCAAAGCCGCAGCAGCCGCCGAGGGGGGCGGCGGGGACGCCGCGCAGGCCCAGGAGGAGCCACCCTACCAGGATGCTCCGGCTCCTGCGCTCCGCCGGGCCAAGCGGATCCTCTTGTCATGGGTGTTGGCCGCGTACCTGCCGCCTCTTGTGGCGGTCCCCGACTGCCGCCCCGCTAGGCACACCCACTGGTTCCGCGAAGCTGGTCCACAGTACGACGGACCGAGAAAGGCCGACGCGCAGCCGACTGCCCACCGATGCATCGAGCTCCGCCTATGGAGTCTGAGAGCTCCTGGCCCCCGCCCGACTCTGGCCCGCATTTCGGACATGCTCCTAACCTGCGTGGACGCGGCCCTCGGCCTCCCGCACGGCCGCACAGCAGGCCTCATCCACCGCGCCACTCTCAAGCGTCTGCGCATGCACTGATACTGATTTCCTTCTTCAGTTTCTTACGTGGTCCGACGCTTTTGAAGAACGCTGGGGCTTCTCATTCACTTTGCCCTCATCCTGACCAGCGTGGTACGGCCTCGCCCTCGCCGCATGTGAGCGTCCTGCCTTGCTCACCCGGGCGCTGTTCCCTGGTGTGCCGTGCCTGCTGGCGGGGGTGGCGGCTCCAGCCCCGCCCCACGCACCCGCGTGTAATTGACATCGCGCCTCGCGAATGTGTGCCGCCGGAGAAAACGACCCATTTCAGCCACAAGGGGTAGTTTTTCGCAGGGTCCCGCGGCATTGCATTTTCGTGTCGACTTGTATCACATTAGTGTATTCCGCCACAGCTCCTGGCGAAGTGATTGGGAGCAGCAGCATTCAGTGATGCGATCGGGAATTTAAGGGGGTACAGGTCTTTCCCTTCAGGGCAGCGGGTGCATCCGCTGTGAGGGCCTCCTCTGCACCCTTGCACTGTCCCCGCCTGTGCGCATGCTGGGCCATTCGGCTCCCAGCATGTGCACCTTTTCCTCAGCGCGTCTGGCGCCCCTCTGCCGTCCGCCGCCTGGCCGCGGACTCTGTCACTTTCGAGGTCCGCCAATGGGGGCTAAAGGTTAGCTGGCAGCGGCTGGTTCCGCTGTGCTGTCGGCTAGCTTTTGCCGCTCCTGTTGGGGTTCTCGGCCTGTGCGCACTGTGCTGGGCCATGCGGCTCCCAGCTGGTGCACCTTTTCCTCGGCGCGTCTGGCGCCCCTCTGCCGTCCGCCGCCTCGCCGCGGACTCTGTCACTGCGCACTGTGCTGGGCCATACGGCTCCCAGCTGGTGCACCTTTTCTCTTTTCGCCAGCCCGTGCGCCCGCGTGGCACCGCGTCCACGGAGCCTGGGCGCGGGGGCGGGGGGTGCCCCGTCTCTGCGCGCCGCGCAGCGGCCAAGCGCCCAACCGGCGGTCCGCCAAGCCGCCTTAGCCACGTTTTTCACGTCGCCACTTGCGTTGGGGCCTTCTTCTTCACGCGGTCTGACACGTGAGATCTTCACAGTCTGTCCGCCGTCAGTAGCTTCTGTCGCACTGCGCCGGGGGAGGGGTTTTTTGTTGCCCGCCCTCGTATCTAAAGGCTGCACCGCCGCAAATAGTGTTTAGCGAGTTGTCGCACCGCAGTGCGCCTCGCGGACGGACCCTGGTCCGCCTACTTGTCCGCTCTCTCTCTCTCTCTCTCTCTCTCTCTCCTCTCTCTTTCTCTCTTTATCTCCCATATCCTCTCTCTCTCCTCCTTCTCTCTCTCTCTCTTCTCGACTCTTCCCTCTCTCTCTCTTTCGCTCTATCGCTCTCTTCTTGCCTATCTCGCTCTCTGTTCGATCGACCAGCTCTCAGCCTCGCTATCATCTATATACGTCATCAATCGCTCACTCACTAGCTTCTCTATTAGCATCTCACTCGGCAGATCTAAACAGATCTCTCTCTCTAATATATATAGATTATATATAATCTAGATGCTAATGATAGCATTATATACTTAATAAGCAAAGATAGTCTCCCGCTCCTTCTATTCTACCTCCATCTCTCTCATTCTTGCTCTTCTCCTCCTATACTCTCATTTTCTCAATCCTATAGCCCTCTCTCTCTCTATATCTCGCTCTCTTCCTCGTATATCTTTCTCCTCTATATCTATCAACTCGATCTAATATCCATATCGCATCTCTCTCTCCTCTCCTCTATATATAGATCCTTCGCTCCTCTATCGCTCTCTCTCTCTCTCTCTCTCTCTCTTCTCTCTCCCCCCCCCAATTCATGCTTTCCACTCTTCTCTCTCTCTCCCCTCACCCTCTCTCTCCTCTTCTTCCATCTCTCTCTCTCTATCGATCTCTCTTCTCTATTCTCTCTTCTCTCTTCTCTCTTCTCTCTCTCTTCTCTCTCTCTCTCTCTCTCTGAACGGCCAAGATGGCCCATCTTAGGCCATCTTGGCCGTCTTGGAGGTCATCTTGGCCGTCTTGGAGGCGTCGTGGAGGCCATCTTGGCCGTCTTGGAGACCATCTTGCGCGTTTTGGAGGCCCCTTGAGCCGTCTTGGCGCCCTCCTGGGACCCTCTTGGGGGCCTCTTGGGCCATCATAGGGCCATTTTGGAAGCCAGATAGGATCATGGGGACACGGAGTTCTGGACGACGATTCTGGGGCCATCTGCGTCACGACAGGCTGGGCGGGGCGGTGGATATGGCCGCGATGGCAAGCGCGGCAGAGGGAAGGCAGCAGGTTCGTTGGACGAGGTGGAGCTGGAGGCTGAGCCAGCGGCCGTCGATGCGGGGCGCTTTGACATCGTAGGCGCGGTGCAGGATGAGCTAGACCTTTCCCCGCGAAGTGACGAGAAGAACATACAGGTTACATTTGACTGGGGCAGCGGCGCTGCCATCATCGCCCGTCCACGGAGCTTCGCTCCGAAGGGGGGGCTGGAAATGGCAACGCGTGCAAGACAGCCGGTGGAGAGCTGGTGCCGGACGAGGGCGGCGTCGAGGTCATGGCCAAGGACGAGTTCGGCACGTTGAGGCCGTTGTCCAAGAGGTTGGCTGGCGTTCATGAGCCGCTCGCGTCGGCAGGGCAGGCGGCAGGAGCAAAGCGGTGCTCCTAGCTCTCCCTGGCGGGGGGATGGGCGTTCCACGAGGCGAACCCACTCGGAAAAGAGGGTCGAGAGGCTGACGGAGCAGGAGGCCGCAAAGAACGATCGCAAAATGATGCCCGTCCACCGCGACCAGGGCGTCTACCATTTTCCACCTCGAGAAGGGCCAGCATGGCGGGGTGGCGCCGGCGGGCGAGGATGACATTAATGGAAAGTCCACGGAGGAGCTGGCGAAGCTCGTCCGGGACATGCGGTCGGAGGGAAACCAACGGCAGTAGAGAGCGTGAGCTCGTTCGGCGACGCAGATACGGGGATGGCACGTGCTGGCCCTGCCGCGGGTCATCTTCCGAACCTGCTTTAGAAGCTGACTTCCAAGGAGCAGCGCAGGGTTCTTCCCTGGCGGCGTCGTCCGCGGCGGGCGGAGGCGCGCTGCCAGCGCGCGACGCCGAGCTTGCCGAGGAGAAACAGGAGCAGCTGAGGCCGAGGGTGCTGACGGCACCTCATGAGCCTTCGCAGTTAGAGCTGGACAAGCATGAGGCGACCAGACATGCCGCCCACAGGAATTGGTGCAAGGTGTGCATCGTTGCGCGGGGGATTGGGCAACCCCGCCGGATGGCCCCAGAGGGGGATGAGACTTCGGTGCCGGTCATTTGTAGCGATGGTGGCTTCATGGGCCAGGGTGATGGGGAGACCGGGCTTTCGTTCGTGATGAGACCGTCGCTCCAGGGAAGCGGCGGCCACGTTCGCGGGGATGAAGGGGGGGTCGTTGCGCCGTCGAGTTCTCCGCAATTTCCTGGGCCCGCATGGCCCTGCAGGAAGATGGTCAACACGTCGGACGGCGAACCTGGCACTGCGCGCGCCGAGCAGAAAGCCGCGGACGCCGCGCCAGGGCCAGAGGCGACGCCGCAGGATGCACCGCCGAGGGGCCACCCGTCGAACGGTGAGATCGAGGCGGCGGCGCGGGAGACTAAGAACGAAGAGGCAGACGCGGGCCATTAAGATCGACTTGGAGGCCAGATTGAGGAGGAAACTTAAGGACGACGACCCCCGCTAGGCCCGCATCCCCATGCGCGTTGCTGCACAGGCAGAGGCGGGGGGGAGATGGAAAGACGCTGGGCGAGAGACACTGGACGTCAGCGGGGCATGTCGGAGTTAATCTTTGGCGAGAAGGTCCTTTGCAAGCCGGCCGGCGACGAGCAGGAACAACATCGCTCGACGATCAAATGCTGGAAAGGCGTTGCATTGGCCACCAACTCCGCAAACGGATCGCCAATGGTCATCACTTTAAAGGGCGTTAGGAGGGCTGTTTGCCACCGTGGGCCCCCGGAGGCAGACAGATGAGTTCGACGGATTGCAGCGGGGCGTGCAACCGAAGGCCTCAGGAGTACTTGGGGCAGTTTTTGGTCCGTCGGAGGCTGGCCCGTCTCCGATCGCAGTGCTTTCGCCAGCTCTTGCAGCGACTTGGAGAATGCGCGCGCGGAAATCAGGCGCGGGGAACTCTTGGGCAGACCGAGGGCTGCCCTGGGCGCGCTCTTATTCGGAGGCATGGTGAATTTCAACATGGCAGCGCGCGCGGCGCGGGGCGCAGCGAGGGGGCCTTCGAGCTCCTGCAGCGCGAGGGGGGAAGTAAGTCGAGGCTTGCAGTATACCGGGCGCGGAGGGCTGAGCAGAAGAGCCGAGCGCGCGCCTGTCGCGATTTCCGCCAGCTTGTCGTTCGAGCCAGCGGCAGGGCCCGCGGCTGGCGAGCCCGCCGACGAAGCCCGGCCTGAGAGGCCCAGCAAGAGGAGAGCGGCCGCTAGGGCCGACGCAGGGGCGACGTCGAGCGCTGGAGCCGCGAGGGCCGGCGCGGAGGTCAGCGCGGCGCCGCCCGCGGCGGGGGGCGCGGCGGCGGGCGCCCCTGGAGGAGGTGCTGGCAGCCAGACCAGCCGGCGGACACGGGCAATCTGGCGCAGGCGCCAGCCCCTGAGTGCGGCCCGACGAACGGGCCACCGGAATGCGCAGGTGTCGCGAGGGAAGAAATGCGAGGCATGCGCGCGCGCGTTCTGTCTTGGACGCGGCGTCGTCGGGGGTCGTCGGGGGCGAGGGCCCGGCGGCTTCGAAGGCCAGGCTGCGCGATTTGGTTCGGGCTCAGGCGGAGGCCCGCGGGGTCAGCGCGGGCGCCCCCATCGCGCAGGAGGCGCGAAAGCATCGCGCTGAAGTCGCTGCAGATCGGCGCGGCGGACGCTGCGGAGGCGCGTTCTTTGCGCTGTTATTCTGGGAGGGCCGCGGAGTTCCAGCAGAGGCCCGGCGCCGCGGCGAGCCTCGGGGAACTCGGAAGGAATCCTCTTCGTGGGCCGCGGGTCGCCGGGCGCGCCCGGGCCCCGCGACCGAGGAGTTGGGGAGGGCGCAGGAGGAGAAGGTTCAATTCTTATAATGCGCTATACTTGCTAAAAATAATGCCCACCCCCGCGGAGGGCGGAGGGGAAATCGGGGATGATGCGTGGGCTTTCTCTCCGTGTGCGTCTATATCTATATATATATATATGTGTGTTCCCTCTCTCTCTTTCCCTCTCCCCTCTCTTTATATATATATATATATATATATATATATATGCTATTTCTTTCTTTATATATATATATATATATATCTGGTCTATATGTATGTGTATATATACTTATGTATTCACGTAGTCGGAGGTGAGGGGGTGAGATCGAAGTGGAACGGAGAGCCCCCCTACCGGGAAATCGATTTCGGTTTCGTGTTCGTGCGTGCCGTGCGCGCGGGCGAGGCGAAGCTGCGTGGGCGGGCGAGAAGAAAGTCTCCTGTGGCTGAGGCGCGGCCGGACCAAATGTCTCCCTTCCGGGCGGCCGGTGGCCCGCGGTGCCCTGCCGGCGCCCCGCTGGTGCCCCGTGTGGCTGAGGCGCGGCCGGACCAGATGTCTCCCTTCCGGGCGGCCGGTGGCCCGCGGTGCCCCGCCGGTGCCCCGCGGTGCCCCGCGGCGTCCCGCGGTGCCCCGCGGTGTCCCGCTGGTGTCCCGCGATGATGATGATGATGGTGATGTTGATGATGATATGATGATGATGGTGATGCTGATGATGATGCTGCTCATGATGCTGATGTTGATGATGATGATGTTGCTGAGGATGATGATGCTGATGATGATGAGGACGGTGATGATGATGATGATGATCGAGTGAGATCGAGTGCGAGATAGATCGAGTGAGATCGAGTGAGATCGATCGAGGGAGATCGATCGAGCGAGACCGATACTGAGATCGATAGTGAGATCGATAGTGAGACCGACCGAGTGAGACGCCGGCCCCCCCCCCCCCCCCCCCCCCCCCCCGAACCTCCTCATCGCCCGAAGGGTTGTCGTATAGGTATGCCCCTTCTCTCTTGTTATATGAGTCTTGTTCCCCCCCCCCCTCTCTCTCGCCCCCTCTCGCTCTCTCGCTCTCTCGCTCTCTTTTTCTCTCTCTCTTCTCTCTCTCTCTTTCTCTCTCTCCTCTCTCTCTCTCTCTTTCTCTCTCTCTCTCTCTCTCTCTCTCTCCCTGTCGCTCTCTCTCGCTCCCTGTCGCTCTCTCTCTCCTCTCTCTCTGGCTCTCTCTCTCTCTCTCTCTCTCTCTCTCTCTCTTCTCCTCTTTCTCTCTCTCTCTCTCTCTCCTTGTCGCTCTCTCTCGCTCCCTGTCGCTCTCTCTATCTCTCTCTCTCTTCTCTGGCTCTCTCTCTCTCTATCTCTCTCTTTTTTTTTTTTCTCTCTCTCTCTCTCTCTCTCTCTCTTTCTATATATATATATATACAGTTTCTCTCTCTATATATATATATTTATCTTTCTCTTTCTTTTTCTCTCTCTCTTTCTCTCTCTCTATCTCGCTCTATTATGTATTTTTCCCAGTTTTTTGTTTTTTTTGTTGTCTCTATATCTTTCTCTTTCTCTCTCTCTCTCTCATTCTCTCTCTCTCTCTCTCTTTCTCTTTGTCTTTCTCTTTACCTTTCTGTTATCTGGCTCATCTTCTTTTTTGTGTGTCTATGTACCTTTCCCTGTCCTTATGTATGTGATCTCTTTCTCTCTCCCTCTCTCTCTCTCTCTCTCTCTCTCTCTCTCTCTCTCTCTTTCTGGTCCTCTATACCTCTCCTCGTCTCTCTCTCTCTCTTGTTATTTCTCTCTCTCTCTCTCCCTCCTCTCTCTGTCCTTATGTTTGTTTCTCTCTCTCTCTCTATATATATATATATATATGTATATCAATACATATCTTGTTCTCTGATGAAATCCGAATGGGGATGGGGCCACCTAGTAGAGTTCACCAGCGATTAACCATATGAGAAGTACGTTAATATTCGGATACGATTGACATAGGGATGGAATGACGGCGAACATAATCCCATCATGGATGGAGCCACCTGAGGGATTGACCCACCTGATTGAATCCTTCAGGTGATGGGGCAACCTTTGGCACACGAATAGGGATGGAGCAACCTCTAATACATTCCCATTGATGATGCTGCATCTTCTGACGCAGTTCTTTTCAGGAGCCGAGCAACCTCTCACGGCGTCCTAATAGTGATGGGCACACTTTCATCGCGGTCGCATCAGGCATGGCGCCACCTCGAATGAAGTCCAACCAATGATACAGCAACTTGCATTGTAATATCATGAGGAACGGCATTACCTTTAACAAATCCTAGAAGGGTTGGAGCCACCTGCCATATAATCAGATCAAGGATGGAGACGCCCCTAATGCACTACGATTGCGTGCCCAGCGGGACGTGGACGTCCTGGAGAGAGTGAACGCTCTCCCTTGTGGAGGCATCTGACAGGTCTGCCCCGGCGATGCACGTCAAGGACGCCGCCAAGACGATGAACTGTGCAAGCCCGAAGAACGCCGGCGGCGTGCGCGGACTCCTCCCGGCTCGCGCGGGCATGCGGATCCGGCCCCTGGAGGCGCTCGACCTGAAGAACGGCCTCGTCAAGGATGCCGAGGGGCAGATCGCGCACGTCGTCGCGGGCCCTCGGGATCGGGGCGACGCCGAGAACGCCGAGAGAGACGTAAAGAACATGATCAATTGCGTGCGCATGGAGAAGAGCACGAACGCGCTCTTCGTGGACGACCTGAAGCGCCGCGACGGCAGCCTCGCGGGGGACCTCGCGGGCCCGCTGGTGTTCATCGAGCCCCGCGCGTCGGCGCCGGTCACCTTCCGCAGCTCCAAGGCCACCCGGGCGGGCCCCCCGTTCTCGCGCGGCAGGGCCGTCACCGCGGCGGCGTGCCAAGAGCGCGCCATGCGAGGAGGCGACGGGGCGAGGGAACGGCGCCCTTGGGCAGTCGGCAGCCGAACCTACCCGGCGCGAGCGGTCCGCGGCCAGACCATCTCTCGGTCTCGTGGACTCGCCCTGGGCCGTCGGCTGTCCGGCGCGCTGCCCCCTCGGCCGGCGTCGCTCAGGCGGGATTGCGGCCGCCGCGAGGTCGGGAACGGCGCGAAGGAGGGCGACGACGGGTGGCTGGAGCCGCACGCGCTGCTCTCGCGCGCCGCGGGCCACGAGGACCTCCTGCTCGCGCGGGCGCCGCGCGTCGAGTTCTTCTTGGCGGGGCCGCCAGGGGGGCCGCGGAAGCAGCTGGAGCAGTTTGCGGCGCGCGCGAAGCGGCGCAGGAGGGAGGCGACGGCCCTCGCCAGGGAGCTCGGTTTCACAGAGCTTCTGCGCGAGGCCTGACCTCAATTCTTCGGCTTCGCGCCGCGGGCGACCCGCGCGCGTCGCTGGGGCCCTCTCGAGGCGATCGGCGCGCGTCGCGGGAATTCCGTGATGTGCTCTGTCCAGCGCCTCGCTCGCCCGTCGTCGCGCTGCCCAGCGGCCAGAGCGTCGCCCGCCATCGGCCAGCCAGCTAGCTCTCTGCGCTCCGCGCAGCGGACGACCCGCGCGCGTCGCTGGGGCCCTTTCGGGGCGACCAGCGCGCGTCGCGGGGGCCCCGCGCTTCGCTTCGCCCGCAGCCGCGAGCGCTGGATCGCAGGGGCGAAGAGGGAGAAAGGGGGGGAAGGAAGCGGGCGCCTTCTCGTGAGGGGCGCGCCGACATGGGCGTCGCGGCGCTCGGGCGCTGCCATCGAGTTTTTCGGTGGAACTCCTAGCGGCGGCCACGCTCAGTGTCGCGAGTACTCATAGTCAGGCATACCCAAACAATTCACGGCCATATGCAGTAACACTAGGCGTAGCCACGCTTGCATTCATTCAGATAGAGCCACTCGCACGCATACTCATGCACAATCATATTCACTCGTGCTCAATCACATTCACCCGCGCCGAGTCTCTCGCACTTAGACCTACAGTCTTCGTTTGTGTCGCGCAATGGTCAGGGGACGATTGTTTGACCATTCTTGATTATTTGTGGGGTACTGTTGGGGTTTTTGTTGTTCAGAGTCCCCCTGTAAGGGGGACGCGCCCGACCTAGGTCAGGGCCCCTTGTCCGTGGCTTTCACTGCTCCTTCCATTCCATGATCGAGGCAGGTTGGACGGGGCTACGGCGATAATGCATCCGTCCAAATTCAGGGGATCGTAACAATGGATGAAGGGGGCGTGGATTAGCGACGGGTCCCGTTTCCATGGGAAATCCCGGATTTCCGCCGCCAGACAAGGCGGCACCAGCCGCATTTTGGGAAGGGCGCCTACCCCGATCCATGGACTTGGCGACCGTGCGCCAAATCCATGGATCGCTAATCCCTGTTTGCGCGCCCCCGACTAATGTTTTCAGAGAGTTCGGGAACGCTGTGAGAAGGCCGCGGCGCCCGAGACAGCCTCCAGAGCCGCCGGATCTCAGTGATTCCCGGAATGTCCCCACCCGAGGCAATCTTCGTCTTGGTGTCGCCCGATATGGGTGTGGGGGAAATGGAAGAACGAGATGGAGGTATCGCAGTCGGCCCCACCATTCGCCTCCTGGATCCTCTCTGGGCGGGTTTTGGGCCCATGCCCCCATGGCCCAGTTCTTCCTTCCGTGTCGTGTGTTGACGGCCCCCGGGTCCAGCGAAGGGCCCCCCAGAGGCAGAATGTGGCAGACACGGTAGAGGCATTGAACCTTCCCCACCCAGGAAAAACCTTCTCGTCCTCCTCCTCCTCCTCCTCCTCCTCCTCCTCCTCCTTCTCCTCCTCCTCCTCCTCCTCCTCCTCCTCCTCCTCCTCCCCCTCCTCCTCTCGCCTCCGCTCCCTCCTCCTCCTCCTCCTCCTCCCTCCTCCCTCCTCCTCCCCTCCTCCTCCTCCTCCTCCTCCTCCTCCTCCCCCTCCTCCCCCTTCTCCTCCTCCTCCTCCTCTTCCTCCTCCACCTCCTTCTCGTCCTCGCTGACCCCCGGAGGCGGCGCGTTGGTCCTTCAGTCCATTTGATGCGCCTTCGCCGGGACCGTCCTTTCGAAGGGAGGACCCCAGATCGCCACGCTTTGCTTGTTACCCCGCCTGGCTCAAGGGATCAGGCACTGATCGGATCGCCGCATTCGGGCCTCTACGGTAGGTTCATGCCTCGTTGGTGCGCTGGCGACGCCGCCAAAGGCGTTCAAGGTTGACTTCTGCGACGCGGAAGCACCGAGGGGCACAGTAGCGCTACGCGACCCGACGTAGTTCAACCTTGAACGATCGGGGCCGCGATCGGTTCAAGGTTGAACGATCGAGGCAG
The DNA here is from genome assembly GCA_963575745.1 of Prorocentrum cordatum. Lineage (NCBI taxonomy): Eukaryota > Dinophyceae > Prorocentrales > Prorocentraceae > Prorocentrum > Prorocentrum cordatum. The sequence continues at coordinate 564,755 of CAUYUJ010022459.1, forward strand.
TGTCAAAAGCATTTGCGCGTGCCGACGCCGCACGAACCTACCGCAATACACTCTAGTTGCATACTGCATTATTGGTTCCCCATTGGTTGCCACTTGGTCGTCTACTTCTTCTGGTCAGCTCGATCTGTTAGGATGGGGGCTGCTTGGAAGTCAGCGTGGACTATCTTCCAGGTGATGGCATTCGCGCATTCGACAAACGCCCTCGTTCTCCAACACAACTCGGCGGGGGCCGACGTGCCGGACCAGGTCGGCGCCCTCGAGAGGGCGTTCGCGGAGCTCGAGGCCACAGGATCTGCCACGTCGTACACGTACTCGAACTGCGGTGGCACTGGCAGGGGAAACGAGATCGTATCTGCATGCGCGAGCTGCGGCATGGAGCCGGCGATGCCGCGGAGCCCCGAGGAGAATACAGCAGCTGGCGAAGCGTGCTCTGATTATTCTTGGATCGGTATCCATGATAGTGATTCCTTTCGTTTCGCGAGGTGCACGTCCGGAGCACGTGCAATCCAGTCGTTGTGGGGACCCCTGGGCCGTCTTGGGGCGCTCTTGCGCCGTCTGGCCTCTCCAGAATCCGTTCTGGAGGCCTCTCTGGGCTGCCTTGGGGCTCTCTTGGGATTTGCTTGGGCCGTCTTGGGGGCCTCTTGGACCGTCTTGGGGCCTCTCTGGGCCACATGTGGACTTTCTTGGGCCGTCTCGGGGCCCTCGTCGGGGCCTCTGGGGCCGTCTTGGGGCCATCTTGGAAGCTGCTTGGGCCGTCATGGGCCCCCGAGAGACGAAAAGGGCGAGACTGCTAAACTATGTCAGAACTATGGAACCTATGTGCCTGGCCTCTGGAGGTGCTCTTTGGGGCCCCCTCGGGGCCCTGTGGGGCCGTCTTGGAGGCCAGTTGGGCCCTCTCGGGGCCATCGTGGACCGCTCGGGGGGGCGTCCAGGCCCGTCGCGAGGCCATCTTGAGCCGTCTTGAGGCCCTCTTGGGGTCCCAGGAAGCCCAAGGGGGGCCCAAATCATGCGTTTTCCCTTGGTTGGTGAAGGGCTTGAGGCCCAGAAGGGGTCCTCCACTTTTGGGTCGACGGATGTGGCGCGCCTCCAGGGCGGATTTATGGGGGGAGACATTCTCATGTAAACAACGCTGTGCAGAAATTATACCATCATTGACACCAGAACGGCGCACGAGAACGCATAGTCGCATAGTTCCAGCGTTGGCATCGCGCATAGGCCTTCGCGCCAGAACGGTGCCCTGAGGCGCGAGTCGTGTACGTGAGACCCCCTGAAGCGCATGTGGCAGCGCGCGAATGCTCGGGGCCGCAGGGGAAAACGCGCGAAGGGGGGGGATGCAGAGGTGGAGGAGGAGGTGGAGGAGGAGGAGGAGGAGGAGGAGGAGGAGGAGGAGTTGGAGGAGGCGGAGGAGGAGGAGGAGAAGGAGGAGAAAGAGGAGGAGGAGAAGGAGGAGGAGGAGGAGGAGGAGGAGGAGGAGGAGGAGGAGGAGGAGGGGAGGAGGAGGAGGAGAAGAGGAGGAGGAGGAGGAGGAGGAGGAGGAGGAGGAGGAGGAGGAGGAGGATTCGGGGGAGGATTCGGAGGGGGAGGAAGAGGAGGAGGAGGAGGAGGTGGAGGAGGAGGAGGAGGAGGGGGAGGAGGAAGAGGACGAGGAGCGAAACGCGAGGACCTGGTCTTCGGGCCTTAGCTCAGGCCTCTTGTTGACCGTCCAGGACGATTTCAGCACCCGTGGAACGCGAGTCTGCGCCTTGGATTTGGAGTCTTTGTGCAGGCTCCCGGACTGTGAACTCGTTCGCGGCCTTCAGTCCATCCCTGCGTGGTTTTGGGTCACAGTCGATGCTTCGCTCTCGGGGGGCGCGGAGAGGGGCAGTGTCAGAATGTGGACCAATGTATTTAGGGACATTATCTGTTCCCGTTCACGCATGGGTACAGGGGGGAATCACATTCGCAGACGGCGGGCATCCGCCAAAACACCGAAATATTGATTATCGAATAGTCTTCGGCCCATCGCGCCAAGGGCTGTCGGACCATCCTGTCATTTTTGGGGGTCAGAGTCTCGGGGGTGCTTCGTGGGGTCTGTTCGGAGCGCTCTCGGGGAACTCAGGGAAGGGCACCGTCAGAGTCCAGAGTCATGCTTTTTGGGGTCACTGTATTTTCCGGGGTTGACATTCGCAGTGTTCGCCGTGGGCGCATGGGGGCACGAGGGAAAACCCACGTTCACAGACGGAGGGCATCTGTCAAAACACCAGAGGAATGATTATCGAATAGTCTTCGGCCCATCCCGCCAAGTGCTGTCGGACCATCCTGGCATTTTTGGGGGTCGGAGTCTCAGGGGTGCTTCGTGGGGTCTGTTCGGGGCGCTCTCGGGGGACTCAGGGAAGGGCAGTGTCAGAATCCAGAGTCATGTTTTCTGGGGTCATTGTATTTACTGGGGCTGACAATCGCAGTGTTCGCCGTGGGCACATGGGGAGACGAGGGGAAACCCGCGTTCACAGTCGGTGGGCATCTGTCAAAACACCAGAATAATGATTATCGAAGACCGCTTCGGCGAGTCACCCCCGCCCCCTGCCTTTTTGGAAGCGCCTGCGTGGCCGAAAGTTGGGTTTGAGCGTTGCCAAGCTATCGGGCCGCGCGTTCCCCGAGTGGGTTTCGACAGCCTTCGGGGAACACGGAGCTGGGCGAGCCATCGGACCAGGTGGTTTCAGAGTTTTTTGGGTTTCTTGGAAGACGTCTTGGATGGGCCGTGGGCCGTCTTGGAGGCCTTTGGCGGGCCTTTCGGACAGGCTAAGGCAATTTTCATGCCATCTGGGGCCGTCTTGGGTGCATCTTGGGGCCATCTGCGCCGTCTTGGAGGCCTTCTTGGCCGTCTTGGAGCTCATCTTGACCGTGTTGGAAGCATCTTGGAGTCTATCTTGGCCGTATTGGAGACCGTCTTGGGCGTCTCCAAGACGGACAGGACGGACAATGAGGCGTTTTGGGAGCCTCTTGGGGCACTCGTCGGGCTTCTTGGAGGCCTTTTGGGGGTTTCCTTGAGCTTCTTGGGAGCTCCTGGCGGCTTCTTGGGGCCTTCGGGAGGCTTCTTTGGTCGCCTGGGGACGTTCCCGCCTGTCCGACGCCGTCGGGAGCCGTCTTGGTAGCCTTTTCTGAACCGACTTGGGGCCCTCTTGGTGCGCTTCAGGACCGTCTTTGAGGCCATCTTGTTCGTTTTGGAAGCCTCTTGGGCCATTATGAAGCATTCTTGACGCCGTCTGGGGGGCGTCTTGGCCGTCATGGGGACAGATTGGGGCCTCTTGGGCGATCTTGGGGTCCGCTTGGGCCGTCTTGGATCGTCGGACGGCCGAAACAAAAAACAAATACGACAATCTTTCAAACACCCTAGGACAATCATTGATGTTTGGTTTCTTCGGGCTTCCTGGAGGACTTCTTGGAGGCATCTTGGGCCGTCTTGGAGGCATCTTGGGCGCCTTTTGGGCCACCTTCGGCTCTCTTGGGGATATGTCTGTCGTCTTGAATGCCATCTTGGTCGTCTTGGAGGTCATCTTGGCAGTCTTGATTGGTATTGGAGACCATGTTGGCCGTTTTTGAGACCTCTTGGGCCGTCTTGGGGCCCTCTTAGGGCTGATTTGAAGTCTTTCGGGGCCGTTCTGGAGCCATCTGGGGGGCCTCTGGGACTAAGTTGGGGACTCTTTGGGCCGTCTTCGGTGGTCGGAGCACCAAAACCGACGAATGACAACAATCCGCCAAACACCTAAGGAACATTGAAGATTGTGATTCCCTCGGGCCTTCCTGGAGCATCCTCCCGGGCAATAGTGGATCCTCTCTGGCCCATATTGGCCGTCTTAGTGGCCATCTTGGCCGCCTTGACTCTGACGGAGGTTGGGCGAAGGCGAGAGGTAGCGAGCGTTTGCCCGCGGCCGTTTGTGCTCACGCGGCCGACCGCCAAGATATGATTGCGCCTCATCGCGAGGCACAGTATTTGCCATCGAGACCGAAAACATATTCGTTTGACATGGCTTGTCGCTCCCGCGACTCGCTCCTGCTCTTGGGATTTGCGTTACTGCGGTACGACCGGGTTGGATCTGGGTTTCGCCTTAGGCGAAGCCCCTGGTCGGGCCACCCGACCAGCTTCAAACTTGGTAGCGGGGCTCTCCTGTGGAGGACAGCTATCGCTCTATCCCCACCATCCACGACTTTTTGCTGGTGGGTTACCAACATGGCGGAACATCCGGGTGCAGTGGGTTTGCGCGGGGGGGTGTTCTACATACGCACAATCGCAAGGACACTCGCAGCGATGCGTCTGCCCAAGCGGAGGTATCTTACTTGAGTCCTTCCTCTCTGCGCTATTGCACTCCTGAAGTCCACCCACAAACTCCAATGTGTAATCTGTTCGAAGGTACAACAATGCTGAAGATGAGGAAACCTTCATTGTACTACCAACGGGGTTACCTGCGGACGCATATACTGATGTGTTTGCCATAAGTCCAACCTTGTGTCACGGACGAAACATCAAGGTTGACGCGCTGGGATTGCTTGCGGGGCAACGGGGGAATATCGCAATTAGCTGTCAGCCGAGATCCACTCGCAGGGGGCAACTCGACAAGCGTTCTTACGTTGACCGTGGAAACAAGGAAGCGCACGATGCAGTGCTGCACTACGTGGATATATGTTTTGTAAATGTTTGTACCCTACAACCGAACTGCTGAACAATTGGACGGCCTTCCTGCTTCAACTCAAAGGTCAATCATGACACGCGGCATGGACATCACAAGGAAGACTTCCCACACATCAAGTTTTGTGGAAGGGTCGCCATACGTCAGGACGTTCCCCGGCGGTTCCATATACGAGAACAACGCGCGGGTACTTCAATGTGATGCCTGCATGGACGACACTAGCCAAGGGCACGGGCACTCGCAACGTCAGCATAGACCAGTGCACCATCGTGACTCCCCTGGAGTATTTATACCGTAACTTATTGAATTAATGGCCAACCGCCGCTTATTATCAACGCCCTTCGAGAAAAAATGGTGCACGGGCCATCGCCAACGTGCCGCGGCTTGCAACAGGGAAGTGGCCAGGGCAGCCAAGTGCATTGCGATGATGCAGACCGTCTTCGTTGAAGCAGCTCAAATTGCACACGACATGTTCGCAGTTAATCTCGATCTTTGTCATGATCACCCTCATGCGCCATCTCCCTTTGTCACGAACGCAGGCGGATTCGGTTTTGATAATCCAATTATTTTTCTACATCCTGACGATTTTGTGACGCCACCGCCATCGGGGGGGCGGGTGTCCTGCGTGCGCTGCTAACGTCAACATGCGCTCCCCATCACATGATAGGGCCCCCATGCGCTGCAGGTGGTACGACAGAGAGGATCATTGCTGGGAGTGTCCAAACTGCAACAATAATAATGGTAAGGCTAAGCCTGGCTATTTACTTACACCTGGCAAATGCGAGATTGCCAAACCGTGGAAGCTGCCTGGCGCCCGCGGACAGGACCTCCAGCCCTTGCCGAGCCGGCAGCCCCACCGCCCGCGGCGGCAGCTGCTTCCGACGCGCCGCCACCTGCGGCGACAGCTGCTTCCGAGGCACCGCTCGGACGACCACAGACGACTACCACAAATAGCAGCCAGACGTGGACGACAACAGGGAGGTGATCCACCTCCACCACCACCTGCGGGTGGCCCTGCTTCTCGAATGGGCTCCCAGACTAGTCAAGGTTCGACGTGCGAACCATTATGCAGAACTTGCCTAGCCTTGACCCGAGCGCGGCAACGCGCGAGTTACGACAACTACGTATGCGGCTGTTTCACGCCAAGGAGCCTAAGCTGAGACTCATCTTAACCAAGGATGGTCTGGACAGCGTGAAGCTACGTTGGATAAAAGGCGTCTGTGACACATCCCGGGAGCGCAGGGCATGGGATATGCTTGGACATACATAGCGCCGTTAACCGCACTACCCGGCAAGTTGCATGATGAAGGCGAATGTGACCGGATGTTCTACAAACAGGAGCATGAGGTGTTTCATAATCGGCCGTTGCGTTCGATGCGGCGCTGGAACCGGCTTCCAAGATAAATCTACGACCAGCATCTTAGATGAGCATCATCAGCGCCGGGTGCTATTCGGACCAGCCAATGCATTTTATTATGACGGAGAAGGTGTTCTCAATAATGGCACCGCAAAGGCAGTCCTGAAGACAAAGGGCGCTCAGCTAAGGATACGTGCGCGTGCACGACAGGCAACGACTATCCAAGCCAGACGTGGCATATTACGGTATTTCATCATAGAGGCTGAACTCAGCAGGTTAGACATACCACTTATGTTCGCCCGGCTATTGTATGAGGCTTTCGTTGCCGCCAACGAATTGACCTTCCTGACTGAGGTACCTCGATGCAACGCACTGTTTGGCCGACAACCTGCGATGCCACCCGACTTTCCTGTTCCAGACCGCGAACGGCAGACGGAGACATCCGATCACTCTCGAGAACTGACTATCCACGGGGTAAGCATTGAGATTATTTTTCAAGCCACTGCAATAGGTAAAGCGAACCGTGCATTACGGACCAAGACGTCCATCATTGGTCTGCATTACTATAGCGAAGGAGATCTGTTTGACTACCTTCGTCCCACTACTGCGAAAGACGACTGCGGTGGCTAGAATGGGCCCTTCCCGGTCGCGCGGAATGACCCCGACAGGGGTCAAGTAATCTTCGGAGTTGGAAACCGCGATATACAAGTCCAGCACGGTGACTTACGACGTTCACTTTACATCGAAGCTCTGATCACTCGAGAGATTGGTTCGGGCAACGCAGCATGGCGGATTGTGTCGGCATGTGTCGCCAGTCTACTTGCGGGGCGCCCTGCCATGACCTTTGAATGCCCCCCGACCAAAAAGGGGGCGCTCCAGACGGCGAGTGGGAGCCGACTATCTCCTAAGGTACACCTAGCTCTTCAGTGCCTCATCAGGAACTTCTTTCGCATTGTAAACGTAGGGTCTGTCAGGCTGGCCACGGGCATTCACAAGCTACTTCCGGTGGCGCGTGCTGTCAGTTGTACATTGGCGCACATGACATCGACGTGACCCCAGGCTCCCATTACTACGAAGCCGAAGGCACTGCCCTAAACATTCATGATACAACTGGACCAGCACACTCAAGAACCATCCAGCGCCTGAAGTCCATGCCACAAGCGGGCTTCAATTGCGACATGACGAAGTTCGAAGAACTGGCCGACATGCCGGCGCAAGGCAATGGCGCCAGGGAGCCCCCAGAAGTCGAACTCCACAGGGGGGCGGACGGCTTCCCACCGCCCATGGGGCGCCAGAGGCGGTCCTCGAGGCACGCGTTATGGGAGCGCGTTACGCAGAACTACAAGACGACAGGGCATTGTTGGAGGCAGCTCAAGTAGACGAGCTCTACACTGCACCCACACAGATGATTACTGGCAACAGCGTGCTGGTCGCAGCAGCTGAAGAACAGCGGGCGCACGTGCCTACGTGGGGTAACCCACGTGACATATACGCAAGCGAGACATATTATGTCTCATTGTTCTCCGCGGGCGAAGATGACAGTTGCGGGCTGGGCTCTCACGAGCACTGTCAATGCGTCGAACTCTGCTTTGCGGCAGAAATGCCAGAGGTAGTACTATCCCAACAACGGCGCAGGATATTGGACTTCGACCGCGCGACCACAATGCGAGTCTATGCGACCGCTGCAGATAAACGAACCGTCGTTGTCAAGGAGGACGACCTCCTCACGAAGCCAGATATCCATGTGAATCCAGCCAAGGTATCGAAGGCCCTATACACTGAACTCAAGACATGGTTCGGCACGGAGTTTTTCAAGGTACAAGATATATCCAAGAAGTCAAACATCATGATTTCGATGTGCGCAAATATATGGACGCTCGTCAAGGACGAGAATGGCGAGATGGAGCGAACCAATGGTATGCGCCCGGTACTCTGGGGCTTCATGGACCTCGAGGTTTTCGATGTGGAAGCGTTCTCAGGGGCGGAGCGGCGGTCAAGTTAGCGATTGGTTGACAGCGCTGCAACGTGCGCGAAGCAGTGGATCATTGCCCCCCTTGACATCGACATGGCTTTCCTGGAGGGACATACTTCTCAGGGGCTTGCTGAAGCAACCGGTGAAAGGGGGCGCGCGGCGCGTTTTTCATTGCAACCTGGTTCAGCACCTGTGCTCGGATCCGCCCCAGGATTCGCGCGCTGCGATGTGTCTAGGCATTCTTCACAGCGCCTCAAACCAGGTACTGGAGCCAGGGATGCGCCGCAAGCTGTCTCACTGAAGCTCAGGGGGACCACAGGGGGCCTTGGTATTAAACCCGCGTCCTGCGACGAGGAGTTCGAGGCAAGTTCTAACCTTCTACCTGCCAAGCAAGTCGATAACGTAGACATGCCCGGCACCGAGGGCACCGTGGACAAGTGCGCCAACCAAGTGCGTTGAGGATATTTTTTGCGAAACGTAAACTGAACAGACACGCGCGGGCCAATTGCGCCGTGCGATGTGCGAAGGACAGCGACGGCAATGATATTCTCGACCCAGATGAATGCAAAACAGCTACATCCTATCCAGCGTCGCGAATTCACGGGGGCAAATGCCGAGGCCAAGGCGTCGAAGATGGTCGCTGACATGTTCGTCAGTGTCAGAGGCGCTTCGGCTCACGCCCTCGTCGCGCAAGCGTGGTCCAAGGTATATGTTGCATCGCTGCAGCGCGTCCGAGAACCGACCGGCATACAAGTGCGACGACTGAGAGCGACTGCCAGGAAGTCGCGGGCCTGCCCTGAGAAGATCGGCTATCAAGCGACGACGCCAACGGGCGAGGTTGACTCTCATAGCGACTCCGGCTACCGGCGCCTGCGCGGAGATGCCGATGGCGAAGTCGCCGGCGATGGCACTCGCGGGGCCAACCTGCTAAGGCGTGGACGCACGCTTGCTGGCAAGCCCGTCGCCCCTCTTGTCGTCGCGCACTTCAGGTCTCATCGCTCGCAGGTCCGCTCGAGCTCCTCGGCGGAAATAGTTGCAGCAGCCAACCTTTCGGAGGATTGCTATCCCATGATCGTCACTCTGCGCGTATTCCACGCAGAGCCGCTGACGCCCACTCAACGGAAGGATATACTTGAGGTGGGTGGCCTGGGCATTTAGTTCACCTTGACCATCGGTGCAGCATCTGTCTTCAAGTCTTTGTCAAGCGAAGCCGACTGAATGTGCTGTTTTGGGGCGCATCATTTGGACATGACAAGCGATGGAAAGAGGTATCAAGCATTGTGCGCAGTGGTGTGACACTCGCGGCATGACTGCGGATGGTCACACCAAGGGGGGCATCGACAGAGAAATGCTCCTACAAGTCATGGGGGGATCGCGATCCTTCAAGCGCGACATAAAATGACGCGCACTCCCTACAGGGCTGGCCAGGCGAGATCCTCTGAGCCATCTGCGGAGTAGTTATCAGCAGGGCATTTTGCCTGCGAGTAGCTTGCCTGCAAGGTAACCTGTATGCGGGTCATCCTGCCTTCGTTGAGGCCGCCTTCTGTTGCCTACCTTGTGTTTTCTGGCGTTTGCTGTTTAGCTGGCGGCGGACTCACGATTCGTCTCCTTCCCCCCCAGTCTGAAGGAGGTTGGGCAAAGGCGAGTGGGGACGAGCGTTTGCCCGCGGCCGTTTGTGCTCAAGCGGCCAGCCGCCAAAATATGATTGCGCCCCATCGCGATGCACGTGATTTCCCATTGAGACTGAAAACATATTCGCTTGACATGGCTCGTCGTTCCCGCGACTCGCCTGCTTTTGGGACTATCTGCACGACGGTATAACAGGGTTGGATATGGGCTTCGCCTTCGGCGAAGCCCCTGGTTGGGCCTTCCGACCAGCTTCAAAATTCTCGGAGCTCATCTCGTCCGCGTTGGAAGCATTCTGGAGGCCATCTTCGCCTTTTGGGGGGCCTCTTGGGCGTGTTGGAGGCCTCTGGAACCGTCTTGGCGGCCTCTTGGGGCTGTCTTGGGAACCCCCTGTGCCGTCATATGGCCATCTTGGAGGCTTTTTGGGCGCTGTGGGGGCGATCTTTCGGGCGGCTCCTTGGTCCGTCGTGAGCCGCCGGACGGTTCGAAAAAAACAGAAGGCCCAAATCCTTCCATAACCTAAGGGCAACATTGATTTTGGCCTCCGCGGGCTCTCGTGGAGGACCTTTTGGAGGCCTCTTGGGCCGTGTTGGAGGCCTCTTGGAGGCCTCTGGGGCAGTCTTGGGCCGTCTGAGAGGTTTCTTGTGCGAGCTTGGAAGCATCTTGGACTCCTGGGCCGTCTTGGATGCCATCTTGGACCGGCTTGGGCGAACCTGAAGGCCATCTTGGCCATTTTGAAAGCCATCTTGAAGCCATCTGGAGCAGGACGAACTTTTGGAACCATTGTTTCTGGGCCATTCCGGGACCCCGGCGGGCGGGGCCGAAACCCCAGGGGGAGTTTTTGTGGAAAAAGAGCCAAAACCAAAAGCGAAAGGATTCAGCACGCCAGGCACCCGTGTAATGAATCAACGGGGCGGCGGATCGAATGGCCTTCGGCCCATCCGGCCACCTTGCTTGGGTTGTGGGTCTGAAGAATCGGATGGTTGACGGGGTTTCGTGTGAAGCCTCTTGGGGGCGTCAGTTTTTGCACCTCTTGGGGGCGTCCAGGGGGCTCTTGGCGGCTTTGGGGGACCCTATTGGGGTACCCGTGGGGCTACTTGAGGCGTTTATTTCCTCGGGTAACCTAAAGGCGTCTTGGTGCCGAAGGCTCGAGATTTCTGTTCGGGCTCCCCCCCGTTATGGACCCTCTCTTGGAACCCTCTTGGGGGCCTCTTGGGCTGTCTTGGACGTAGTGAGAACTCTAGCGGCGGCGAATATGGAACAGTATACGTTTCCCGGAGGGGATGGGACGATTTTTGTTTTGGGGGGCCCTTTTGGTGGCGCTCTTGGAGGCCTCGCAGGGCGTCTTGGATGCATCTTGGGCCGTCTGGAGGCCATCTTGGGCGTTTCGGAGCGATCCTTCGGAGACTTGGGACCCTTTTGGCCCGTTTTGGGGGCCTCTAGGGAGGCCTCAGAGGCTGTTCTGGAGCTCCTCCACAGGGAGCCCGGAGAGATACGGGTCCCCCGTGGTGAGTTCGGCCAGGGGTCGACGTAGGCCCAGGGGTGGGGTGTCAAATTCCTGCTTTGGGGTCCCGGGGGGGGGGATCATGGGGGGGCGGAGCCTCACGCGTCTAGAGACCCCACGTGGTCGGCGGATACTGAGGGACATTTTCAGTATTGGACGAACGGAGGCTCAATCAGTTACTCGAACTGGTACCCTGGCGAGCCGAATCAAGGCGGCGACGAAGATTGCGTGATAATGTATCCCAGTCACATGGGTTATACCTGGAACGACCTGACGTGCACTTTGTGGTATCCTTACTGCTGCCAGGCTGGCGTGACGCCTCTCCCGACGGCCTTCCCCACGCCGTCCCCCACGCCCAGTCCGACGAGCAGCCCGACAAGCAGCCCGACCTCGTCCCCGACGCCCAGCCCGACGCCTTCGCCGACTGACACCAGCCCCACGCCGATTCCGACAGTTTCCGCGTCTGGCGATCCGCATTTGACGAACGTCTACGGTGAGCGATTTGACCTGATGCGGCAGGGCAAAGTGTTGCTCATCAGTATCCCACGTGGAAAACCTGTGGACTCCGCGCTGCTCGTCGTGCAGGCCGAGGTGCGCCGAATGGGCGAGCAGTGCGCGGACATGTACTTCCAGAGGCTGAACATCACTGGGGCGTGGGCGGACGAGGCGCACGCCGGCGGCCTCACCTTCGATGCCAAGACGGCGCACGAGGCAGGCGCGGGGTGGGCGAAGTTCGGCCCGCTGGAGCTCAGAGTCGCCCACGGGCGCACGGCGAAGGGCATCACGTACTTGAACTTCTACGCCAAGCACCTCGGGAAGGCCGGGTTTGCCGTCGGAGGTCTGCTGGGAGAGGATGATCACACCGAGGCTTCGACGCCCGAGGCAAAGTGCGGCAAGCAGGGAATGTCCTTGTCGCGTCTGTTCGGAACGACGCGTGTAGCGCCGAGTTCGGCTCCGAGTTCTGTCGCGACGGCGAGCTTGGACTGAGGCCCGATGGCCCAGCTCCGCCTGCTCTGGGCGCGTTCCAGGCCTTCTGCTCGTCCGCTGTCCTGTCTCTGAAGCCCCCTTTTGGAAACACGTGTGGACTAGAGAAAAAGAGGAGGAAAGACAGAGAGGGGCAAAGTGAGGAGAAGGGGGAGGAGGAGGAGAAGGAGGCCTTTTTGGGAGCCTCTTAGGGCACTCTTGGAGCATCGTGGGGGCTTCCTGGAGGCCTCTTATGACGTCTCTTGGGGGATTCCTTGGGCCTCTTGGGTCCTTTGGGGTTGCATTGGAGGCTCTTCGGCCTTCTGAGGGCGTATCTGGCCCGTGAGAGGCCGTCTTGGGGCCCACCCAGTACAGCGTTTCGTGGCCCCATAGGGAGCTTCACCGATGGTCCCAGTGGCGCAGTTCGCGTGCGTCTCTCCCATTCAGTACAGCGCTTCGTGGCTCCATAAGGAGCTCCACCGAAGGTCCACGTGGCGCAGTTCGCATGCGTTTCCCCCCTCAGTATAGCGTTACGTGGCCCCTAAGGGAGCTCCACCGATGCTCCCAGTGGCGCAGTTCGCATGCGTCTCCATCACCCAGTATTGCGTTTCGTGGCCCCGTAGGGAGCTCCACCGAAGGTCCCAGTGGCGCAGCCCGCATGCGTCTCCCACACCCAGTACGCGCTTGGGGAGCTCCACCGAAGGTCCCAGTGCCGCAGTCCGCACGCGTCTCCCACACCCAGTACAAGCTTCCTGGCCCCATTGGGAGCTTCACCGAAGGTCCCAGGGCCGTCACACCCGTTTCGGCACTCCCTGACACGTTGCGTGGGCTCCACCGAAGGCCCCAGTGGCGGCGTTCCGAAGGTGGGGTCAATTCTATGCGTTCGTTTTTGAAGGCTGCCATGTGTAGCCCAGCACTTGCGCCTCGCCGACAGCGTGCCAGGGGCGCTCGAAGCATCGTCCGGAGTTCTCGCCGAATGCCCGAGCTATTAGCGTTATTGCCCGAAAGTTGTCGAGGGCGTTCCAGGCCCGCCGGTGGCCTCGGGGGGCTTCGGGGATGCGTGCGGAGACTTGCGGACACCTCCGTCGGAGGCCGTCGGAGCTCTGAGGAGGACGAACCGCGCGCGTCGGAGTTCTGAGGAGGCCGCGGACGACCCGCGCGTGTCGGTGGGACCCTTTCGGGGCGACCAGCGCGCGTCGCGGGAACTCCGTGCTGCGTTCTGCCCAGCGTTTCGTTCGCCCGTTGTCGCTCTGCCCAGCGGCCACAGCCTTGCTCGCCATCAGCCAGCCAGCTAGCTTTCTCTGCTCCGCGCAGCAGGCGACCCGCGCGCGTCGCTGGGACCCTTCCGTGACGACCTGCGCGCGTCGCGGGGATTCCGCGCTGCGCTGCGCCCGCAGCCTTGGACTATGGAGCGCGCGGGCAAACAGGGAGAAAATGAAAGGAAGGAGGCGGGCGCGATGCTCGTGAGGGGCGTGCCGACATGGGCGTCGCGGCGTGCGGGCGCTTCCGTCGGGGTTCCCGTGGAAGTTCCCTGCGGCGGCCACGCTCAATGTCACAAGTGATCAGGGTCAGGCGTACCCGAGACACTTTGCATTGGTATGAATTTACACTAGGCGTATCCATGTTCGCACTCACGCAAGTATACTCACTCGCACGCAGATTCCTTCACACTCATACTCACTCGCGCTTAGACTCAGCCGCGCTCAGTCTCTCGCAATTCGACCTATCGTTTTCGTTCGCGTTGTGTGCCCCTCCACACAATTCGGCACACCCTCGCGCGCTTCGTGGATTCGTGTCCCCATGGGGGGCGCCACCGACGAAGACGCTTACAATTGCGGTATTCACAACTGCACATGGTTGGGTCTTCCGCCCGGATTATTATATATATTTCTGTCTCTCTCTCTCTCTCTCTCTCTCTATGGTTCTCTCTTTGCTTATTATTATCTCTCTCTCGGTGTTTTAAATTATCTCTCTCTGTCTCTCTGTCTCTCTGTCTCTTTCTCTCTCTCTCTCTCTCTCTTTTTCTCTCTCTCTCTCTCTCTCTCTCTCTCTTTGTCTTTTCCATTTGTTTGTGGTTCTCTTTCTCTCTCGCCCTTCGCGCCTGCGCCCCGGCGCCGTCGTCGCCGCTGAGTTCCTCGCCGCTTGCGTTTCCGGAAAGGGCTTCAGGGGCCGCTCAAGCAGCAGCCCGTGCTGGGAGCGTTTGCGGCGCGGATGACAATGGATACCTCTGAGACTCTGTCGGGCGAAGAGAACTATGCACATGCACCGATCTTGGCCTGGCCCATCCTAGGCCCAGGATCGGTGCATGTTGTTGCAGTGAGGCAGATTTTCACTGATAGGTTCAGCGTCAGGAGCTTCTGTCCGTGACCAATTTGGCTCAAGGGTAAAACACCTAGTCTGTCTCCGTCTGCCACAGTTGGTAGCGGAGCGTGGCCTGGGCGAGGTGCCATGGGCGGAGGCGACCCTGCCACGAGGTAGGCGGCCTGCCGCTCGCGCGCCCTCGTCCGCGGCCGCGCTCGCACCGACGAAGCAGCGTGGGATCCACGGCCAAGGTGATCATGCCCGCCGACGGCGAGGCTGGGACGGAGGCGACGAACTTCCACGTGGGCGCTGGCAGCCAGGAGGCTCCAGGCAGCAGCTCGGGCAGCCAGAACGTCACGGTGACCATCCGACGCGAGGAGCTCAGGGACTTGATCAAGAGTGTAGTGTCAGAAACTATGAGATCAGGGGCTCCGGACGGAGGAGGTCATCGAGGGGTCGCTCACGAGGAGAAATCACACGACGAGTGGCACGACACCGGCAGGGATCCTTGGCGAGAAGGTCGTGATCGAGGAGCTCCCAGTGGGGAGCGTGAGGCTGGAGGCGAAGGTCTTCAGCGACATCGTCAAGATGGAGACAAAGACGCCAGAGGAGAAGGCCGGTGGCGTGACACAGGCGGCGGCTGGAACAGTTGCGACGGCGGCCAGGGCAAGTTCGGGCCCGCGGAGGCCTGGAGCTCAGGCGACTGGAACGGCAGCTGGGCGGACCGCCGGAGATCGGCGTGGGACGCCGGAGACGGTGGAGGCTGGGGGGGTCGAGGCGATTTCAGCGACCCACCCACCTGGCCCGGGTGGGCCCACTACCGACAATGGAAGCGAGCGCTTAGGCGCTGGAACACGAACACAGATGTGAAGCTCTGGAGGCGTGCTGAGAAGTTTCTCAAACTCTTCGAGTACAGTTTCCAGGCCAAGTTCGAGGACATCAGTGAGGACAAGCTATGCCCGACAGAGTGGATTGACGTCATCCTGCAGCGCATGGACCTCATGGCGGGCGAGCGGGAGGGCGACGACCTCCGGCGCGCTGGCAGGAAGGCCTTCTTCGAAGCATCCAGGGAGACCAAGGAGGGGCTGACGCAGTTCGTCCACAGGCGAGAGGCACAGCTTCAGGAGGCCGAAGGTATGGATCTCTGGATGAGCTCCAAGCTGAAGGGGTTATTGCTGGAAGAAGGAGCTGGTCTATCAGCACAGGGAGTCCAGAACCTGCGCACCCTGACCCAGGGCCGGACCGATTTCGAGCACGTGGCCTGGGCGCTGAAGCAGATGGACGCCGGAGGAGCCGAGCGGCTCCTCCCCGGTCGCAGCGGCGCAGCGCTGCTGGCCGAGAGTGAGGGCTTCGGCCCGGGCGCCAGTGAGGCCGCGAGCGGTGCTTTTCAGACCTCTCCAGCCCCTCCCTCCGGTGGGCCAGAGGTAGGTGCCGATGGTGAGGAGGACGACGCCAACTACTACGACTACGACGAAGAGGTCGAGGGCGACTCAGGAGATGAGTCAGCTTGGGATGCCGAGGCGCTGCTCGCGGAGCTGGAGGACCTCAACCTGTGCGAGGACCAGTTGGAGGAGTTCTGGGTCATGATGGAGGGCCGGCGTCCGGCGGGACGGACGCGGAAGCAGAACAAGGAGCTGAAGAGAGCAGCCCGGAAGGACCGCGAGTACTTTGGCGCGAAGCCGAAGGCGGGTGAGCGGCAACCACCTCGCCGCCCTCCCCCTCCTCCAGCGGGGGCATCTCGAGCGAGAGGCTCCAGCGGTCGACGCGATCGAGGAGCTCCCAGCAGAGGCCGGGAAGGTCGAGGCATCCGCGGCAGGCTGACGATCGAGCAGCAGATGAAGGTGACGAGATGCAAGCGGTGCCAGCAGAAAGGACACTGGGGACGAGAATGCCCGAAGTTCGGGGACCACGTCGGAGGCGGTCAGGCCGGCGGAGATCAGCGAGCCCGTGCTGGAGGAGAGAGACAGAAGATGTCAGCCTACATGTTCGAGGGCTTCTCCGGCGAGAGCTTTCCCTTGTGGAGGGACGAGGCTGACCAGATCTCCTCCGGAGCGGTCTACATCGTGGCCGAGGCGGACCAGGCGCTGGTCGACCCTGGGGCCGGGGGCGACCTGGTAGGAGTGCAAGCGCTCAACCGGGAGGCCCAGGCGCTCGCCACTCACGGACTGACGTACGTCGAGATCCCTCGGTCCCACCGCCCGATCAAGGCCGCTCACGGGATCGGCGGCATGGGCAGGGTCATCAGCGCGGTGCTTTTCCCGTTGTGCCTGGGAGGCGTGTTCGGGATCATCGAGACCACTGTAATGGCGGATAATGTGCCTCACATCCTTTCGGTGAATTTGCTCGATTTCCTTAAGTGCCTGATCGATTTGCCAGGCAACGAGATGACCTCCCAGACTCTGGACGAGGTGATTCCTTTGAATCGTCTACCCTCTGGTCATCGCCTGGCGCAGATAGTTTGCAAGCTAGCCACGCCCGCCTGTGTCCCCGACTCGGCGCTCAGGCGCTACCCGTTTTTGAAGAAGGACTCTTTTGAGATCGGGGGCAGAGCGCCCCCCGTGATGTCAGACGACGGGGTTGTGTCGCAGTGCATGCTCTCCCTCTCTCTCCTGATCGCCATCCTCAGCCTCGGCACAGCAATGTGGGGATCGTGCGTGGGGAAGCTCGGGGACCTTCGGGAGCACTCAGACAAGTTCCAGGGGAAGGTCTTGGGCGGCCTCGGGTGGCCACGAGCTCAGCTAGCGTCAGATCACTGGGCCGGGGCCTCGGGATCAAGTCAAGCTAAGGTGAAGGGCCGACGGCCTCGAGCACAAGCAGGACCCAGGAGGGCGAGTTGGGTCCTCGTCGCGTGGTCGGCCCTGTTGATTTCTTCCGTAGCCAGTTTGGGCTCAGTTGCAGAAGCTTTCAATCATGCACGTTCCTCCGACCAGAGGCAGCACTCAGAAAGGTCAAGCGATGTTGTTGGCGCTCTGGCTGGCGTGGACGCTCTCCCAGCAGGCCATGGGAGGCAAGACCGAGCCAAGGGCGAAGAAAGCGACGGAGGAGTTTCTTGCTCGACGTCGGAACGAGTCAGAGTCAGAGGTCTCTCTCGAGTCCTCAGTCGATACGGAGATGCCAGGCACTTTCGTCAATCCGACGGCCGAGATCATGGCGCAGCAGTTGGAGCCGGGACCTTTCAGTGGACCTGGCAGCGGTTCGACGGCCTCGGCAGGAGCAGTCGAGGCTCAGACGCCGCTGGAGCCGGCACCTGGAGCATCACCGTCGACCGACCAGCCGCTGTGGACGGTGGAAGAGGCCCATCCACCCGCGACGCAGCCGGCAGCGGGAGGGACCCCAGCTCCGGCAGGACTCCCGCCTACTCAGCCTCGGCAGCCGCACGTGGACGCAAGCTGGCCGAGAGACTGGCCGACACTACAGCGTCAAGGGGCGTCAGTACCTCACGGGAATCCTCAGCTCGGACCTCCAGCAGCAGTCAAACCCCCGCCTGGTTTCACGACGGCGGGAGGGGGGCCCTCATCGTCAAGCGCGGGGGCGACTCCTGCGGCAGCGGCGAGCTCATTCTCGGGCTCCGGGGGTCTACCTGCAGCCGAGCAGGTGCCGCTCAAGCCGCCGCCCAAGCCGCCGCCCGCTTGTCAGCATCCCGCCGACCGGATCAAGTACTATGGGAACCAGCGCGGATCGGGATCAAGGTGCTTGCAGTGTGGGCAGCGACTGGCGCGGGCGCCGCGAGGCGCTCAGGGCCCGGCAGGTCCTCCCCAGCAGTCGGCCGCAGAGGCCGCGCGGGCCGCCGCCGCCTCGGCGCAGCAGGCAGTGGACATGCTCCAGAACGACCCTACCTTTCGCGCCGGCGGAGCGGCGCTGACTACGGTCAACTCTCTGAGTACCCTGCTGCAGGGACTACAGTGGCAGCTGTCCCAGGTGCCCGAGGGCGTGAGGGCGCTTTCCCGCGTGCAGGAGGCACTGGACCAGATGGCGACGATCGCGATGGCGGCTCAGAGTACTCCTACCCAGGTGGAGGAGGGCCTCCAGCAGATCTTTCAGCAGCTGCTGGCCATCAAGGGGTCGCTGGGGGCCTTCGAGGAGTTCGGGGAGGTGGTGGACACCATGCAACAGACGATGGTGGGCATGCAGATGCAGCTGAACACCGTGGAGACGACCGTGCAACAAGTGGCGATGATGCTCGTGCAGATAGGCAACGCGGTGACGGGTCTCTACAATCATCAAGTGGCCGCTCAGCAAGTGATCGCCCAGCAGATGGAGGTGGTCGGCGCGGCGCCGCCCTCGGGGCAGCACAGCCCCGGGGATCCGTGGCAGGCCCATGCGGGGGGCCAGCCTCCACCGCCGGACCACCCGCCGCCGGGCTGGAGTCCTCCGCAGGAGCAGGGAGGAGCTCCTGCCGTGCCGACGACGACGACGGGCCAGCCCGTCAGCTCGCTGCTCAACGAGCTGGGAACCATCCCGGAGGAGGCCCCGGTGCTGGACGGCCCGGATCCGGAGGTCCTTCCGGACCAGCTCTAGAACGCCTAGAGGCCCGCGGGAGGCGACAGGCCTCTCGCGAGAAGGGCCCGAGTTTCAGCCTCTCTGCATGCTTCGCTCAGTGCGACTGCGAGACGTACGATCCTCACCGCACTTCTGGCCCTCGAGGGGCATCTCAGACACAGGGCACCCCTCCTCCTATTTCCTCTCCACTCAACTCATCACGTGGACCGAAAAGATCGAGGCAGACTTGGGGCGATCTGGGGCCCGAGCCGAGTGGCTGGACGGGGACGCCACCAATGACGACCGCGAGGTGGCTTGCGGGGCCTCGATCCGGAAAGCTCTCGGCGAGTGCGCGGCCATGTTTGGGTTCGGGGGAGCGGGGGTGAGTCCGCAGCTAGGGCTCGACGAAAGCTACCCCATCCGCCGGAGAGCCAAGGTCTCCTTCTCCGAAGTGCTTTCTCCTCCTAGGATTGCTCCTGAGGTGGCCAAGGCGGGAGCCCCTCTCGGAGCTCGGGCCAGTTGGGACCTTCGCCAGGGATGGGATTCGTCTCGAAGGTCTGACGTCAGAGAGCTCTGGAGGCACCTCGAGGAAGACATGCCAGAGACCGTCTGGCTGTGTCCTGAATGCAGGGCGTTCTCTGCGATCAATCGCATCAATCGGGATAGGATGGACCCCATGGAGTGGCAGAGGATCGTGTCAGATGGCGTTCGGGATCTGGTGCTCTGCATGGAGATCGCGGAGCACCAAGTCAGACAAGGCAGATACTTCGCGTTCGAGCATCCTCTCTACGCGTCGTCTTGGGGCTCGTTCGTCGTTCGCTGTGTCTCGTCGCTCCCGGGGGTTAGACGGATCCGTGTCGACATGTGCAGTTTCGGGATGCAGGTGGACAGTCGAGGACTGAACAAGAAGCCTACCGGACTGCTGTCCAATCACCCGCTTCTCCTCCAGCGTTTGGAGAGGCATCTCTGCGCCGGGTGACATCAGCATGCTGTCCTCGAAGGGGGTTCGATCACCACCAAGGCGAGTCGCTATCCTCTCCAGTTTTCCCGAACCGTGGCCAGAGCCGTGGCGGAGCACTGGGCGGGGGCCCCCGTTCGGAGTAAGGCGGCTTGGGCCGACCTCGTCGAGCGCGACTACCCGGAAGGGGGGGCCGGGCCTGCGGAGGGGGAGAGCGAGGTCGTCTCGAGCGAGAGCGAGGACGAGCCCGAGACTCGACCGACGTCGAAAGGAGGCAAGACCCCTTTCGAAGAGATCGAACCTAGTGAGGACGAGAAGAGATTAATATACAAGCTCCACGTGAATATGGGGCACCCCGAGGTCAGAAAGTTTGCGAGGGTGCTCAGGGCTGGAGGAGCGAAGCGCCGACTCGTGCGCTGGGCCAGTACCAAGTTTCACTGTTCCGAGTGTGCGGAAAGGGCCCGATCGGGCCTTCATCGAAGAGTGGCGCTCCCGCGCACGTTTAGATTCAACCACATCGTGGGAGTGGACCTCATATACTTGGAGTTCCAAGGGGTGACGAGGCCATATCTCAACATTGTGGACCACGGGTCAAATCTTCAAGTGATGGTTCGAGTCACTTCAGCGACGGCCTCCGAGGTGTGGTCGGAGTTCCTTCGAGCGTGGATTAGACCTCTGGGAGCCCCCCAGTTCCTGATCTCAGACGGGGGTTCGGAATTTGGGGCGCGTTTCGCCCGCGGTCTTGAGCAGTGGAGGGTGTGCCACCACGTCTGCGACGCAGACTCCCCCTGGCAAAACGGGAGGGTTGAACGCCATGGGGGTTGGGTCAAGGAGCGAGTGCGCTCGGAGCTGGAGGCGGGGTCTTTCGTGCCGGAGACGATCGAGGAGCTCGATGACCTCATCACCGAGCTGGTTGCTCATAAGAATCGCTTCTGGCATCGCGGAGGGTTCTCCCCCCTCCAACTCGTTTTCGGAGAGAACCCCCGCCTCCCACATGACATCCTCTCCGACGACCACCGGGGGCTTCCCGGCTGGCAGGATCTTATTCGCCCGTCGGCTGAGCAGGACGAGGCCGGAGCCGAGTTTGCGAGAGCGCAGCAGATTCGGGCCGAGGCTCGACGGTTGGCGATGGAAACGACATCTCGCGAGAAGATCAGCCGCGCCTCGAGGGCGAAGCCGCCAGTCGTCCAGAGGTATACTCCTGGGCAGTGGGTGTTCGTGTGGCGACACTTCTCCCGCACGTCCTCCAGAGCCGACGCTCTCGGCCGTCGGAGGGGCGGGTGGTGCGGTCCGGGGGTGGTCGTTCTCAGTGAGGGGGGGACCGTGTGGGTGGCCGTTAGGGCCCGTCTGTGGAAGCGTAGTCATGAGCAGCTTCGATTGGCCAGTCCCGAGGAGGAGTACGGACTTCAGTTAGCCCAAGACCCCCAGTGGCAAGAGCTTCTCCTCGCCTCGCGCACTAAGCGAGTTCCGGCTGTCGATGTGCAGAGAGAAGGTCCCCCTCCCGATGACTCGCTCGACGAACCCGCGATCGTGGACCCCGACACGGGACCGAGGATCCCGGGGCCGGCGGCGGTTCCTCAGGAGGAGACCGGGCCCGAGGAAAGGAGCTCTCGACCCAATCCTCCCCGGGTCGGGCCCATGGGCCTCCCGAGGCCACCTCGCTCGAGGGCGGGATCTCGAGCCGGATCCGTGGTGGCTCAGCCGGGCTCGAGACTGCCTTCAATTCCTGAGACTCGAGAGCCGTCCGAGATGGCCAGGTCGATCACCCCTCCTACCGCCCCTCCTTCTCCTCGCCGGGATGAGAGGGATGAGAGTCCAGGAGCCCGACGGATGCCCACGGACCGCCAGGAGAGGCGCCGAGCGGGAACGGTGACCCTGCTACCCCACCTCCTCCCGCTCCTGTCTCCTTACCTCCCGCTCCCACTCCGGCCGAGGGGAGACAGAGTCGAACGAGGCTGAGGCAGCCATCCGACGTGCCCCTGTGCATTGCGCGAGCTCGGGCAGAAAGCTGCCCGCCCGAGATGAAGAGGGCCAAGACGGAGGGAGGCTCCGACTCCTTGGCGCCAGCACCGCCCGAGGTACCGAGCCCGGGGGGGGCCTCTCTCCTTCCTCCCTCTCCTGGGGTCGGTGGTGGTGGTGACGGTCCAGGGCCAGGACGCTCCCAGGAGCGTCCTCCTATGATCCCGGGAAGTGAGCCAGCCGCCTCTGTCCGTGACCGTGTGAGAGCGATTGAGGAACGTGGTCGATCAAGATCTCCTAGCGGCACCGGGCGTGAGGGGGCCACTGAGGATTTCGGGCTGGCGGCCGAGCAGGGGGGCGTTAGGGTTTTCCCCATGCAGTCGAGCTGGACCGGGGTCTGTGAAGATGGCGGCACTTTCGCCACGGGTCGAGGGGCCGAAGTTTCTCTGAAGAAGCTTTCTCCGGCCGAGCGGGCTAAGTTCAGCGCCTCGGACCAGAAGGAATGGGCTGCTATGATGGGGGCCGGGGCCGTTCGAGTCGTTCCTCCGGCTAAGGCGAGAGTCATCCGACGTGAGCTTCCGGACAGGATTATATCCAGCCGGATGGTTCGCAGGTGTAAGCCGGTGGAAGGAACGTTTGCCGAGCCGGAGGCCAAATCGAGGTGGTGCGTGCACGGCCATCGCGACCCAGACTCGGGCTCGCTGGCAGTGTACGCACCAACTCCCCAGACCTCGTCGATCATGATGTTTCTGCAGGTCTCAGCCAACCTGCATCAGCTTCTGGACATAGCCGACGTTAAGAACGCCTTCTGTCAGTCCAATCCCATGCAGCGTGCTGCAGGCCAGATCTTCGTTGAGCCCTGCGAGGGGATAGACCTGGAGCCGGGGGCCCTCATCGAGCTTCTGGTGAATGTGTATGGGCTGGACGACGCCCCAGTGGCGTGGAGGCGCACGGTGGTCAGCTATCTAGAGCAGAACGGCTTCGTCCGAAGCCTGTTGGAACCGTGCTGGTGGATGCGCTACGGGTCCCAGGGCCAGATCCTCAACATGATGTTGCTAGAAGTAGATGACTTCATGATCGGCAGCTGCGACTCGACTTCGAGAGCCTGGGTCCGGCAGTTGCTGGAGGCCAGGTTCAAGTTCGGTAAGTACAGGGACTGCCACGCGAGTCCCGTGGACTTCGCCGGACGGCGGATCACGCTTGGGGAGCAGAAGATAACCGTCGATCAAGAAAAATACATCCTTGAGGAGATTCGGCCCCTGAGTTTAGCCAAGGGGAGAATGTCCCGCAGTGACTCCCCACTCGAGCCTGATGAATTTCGAGCACTCAGATCCCTGGTATATAAGTTTAACTGGGTCGGCAGGGAATCCAGGCCGGAGGCCGCAGGCATCGCCTCGATCCTGGCCAGTCGTCTGAAGAGCGCGACGATCTACGACGTCTCCTGTGCCAACAAGTTGGTTAAACATCTTCGGACCACGGCCTCTCGAGGCCTGACGATTTGGAGCCTGGACCCGGACCGTATGGCGTTTGTGTCGTTTTCGGATGCCGGGGGAGTAGGAGCTGACATCAAGATGAATGATGACCGGGGGCTCCCGGCCGACCCAACCCAGGGGGCTTGGTTGGTGCTGGCCACTGACAAGTCCGCGCTGTTGAACAGCTCGGTCAAGGCGTCATTCCTGGGCTGGAGGAGTAGTAAGCTACGACGTAAGGTTCCGTCCACCCTGGCCGGGGAAATCCAGGCATTGTCCGCCGCCGTGGCGGAGGTGGAGTACCTTCAAGTGCTCTACAGGGACGTGATGTTCCAGGGCGTGGATGTCCCCGAGTGCAGGAGAGCCTCAGGGCCCTTCACCACCGTGCTTCGTAGAGATTGTAAGTTGGGGTCCCGGGAGAACCAGGTGCACGTCGTAGACGCAAAGTCCATCTACGACACGATGCTGAAGGAGGGGAACGCCAGCGCCAAGGACAGGCGCACTGCACTGGACCTCGCAATCATTTGCGAAGCACTAGAACGGGCGCGCGGAAGCGTGCGATGGATCCCACACGGCAGGATGCCGGTAGATCCACTGACAAAGGATGACATCACCAAGAGCAATGCCGCCCTAGCCGATCTCATGACTCGAGGCCGACTCATCCTGGTGGACGAGAGCTCTGAACTGGATCGCCGCCGAGCGGCACCAGAGCTCAAGGACCGCTCCCAGCTAGCGTCTCGGAGACAGTTGGCCCGGAGTCAGAGCATGCTGTCGTGGCAGGAGTTCCTGGACCAGGAGCTCTACCAGGTTGATGGTGGTGGTGGTGATGGTCCTACCTCCCCCCTTTCCTCTCCCCCTCGGCCGGACGGTCCTCCCGGCCTTCCTCCACCATCATTTCAATATTTGTCCATTGTTGCTCTCATTCTCGCCTTGTTTTCTTGAATGCGGCCGTCCTGGGGGACGGAGGCTTCCATGGGGAGCCGCCACCGTGTACTGCGCTTTTCCGCGAATGGGCGGTCACAGTTCTCCTGACATGGGGAGAGCTGAACCTAGAAGAAAGTTTGACCAGTGTTGCAGTGAGGCAGATTTTCACTGATAGGTTCAGCGTCAGGAGCTTCTGTCCGTGACCAATTTGGCTCAAGGGTAAAACACCTAGTCTGTCTCCGTCTGCCACAATGTGCCCTCCTGGCCAAGGCAGGATGGCGTATGCACCGATCCTGGGCTCAGGGTGGGCCTGGCCAGAATCGGTGTATGTGCATAGTTCTCTTTCCTCTACTCTGGGGCTCCGCAGTCAGTGACTGCGGGCGCCGCGGGGCGCCCTGCAACTGCGTCGCTGGCCCTCGCGGGAACAGCGGGGAAAGCGGCACCAGCCGCACCGCCGGCATCAAGAGCCGCGGTTGCAGCTTCACTAGAGCCACCACGACACCGCCACGGCAGACACGAGTGGGCGGTGCGTCCTTTCCTGGGGCGAGCTCAGGGGCGCGATTTGCGCAGGCGACGTCGCCGCGCGAGTCGCCGCGCTTCGCGCCCCGCCTGCCGCCGCGCAGTTGCCGAGCGGGCGCGCGCGCCTTTTGTTTCGGCCCTCGGCGTGGGGATCCCCATATGTGCATCTCCTTGCTGGCGCTCCCTTGGTGGTGGGACTCGGTGAGGACGAATCTGGATTTAAGTGTGACTGAGCTGCCTCTCTCTCTGCTCTCTCTGCTCTCTCTGTCTCTCTCTCTCTCTCTCTCTGCCCTCTCTCTGTCTCTGCCTCTCTTTCCCTGCCTCTCTCTCTCTCTCTGCCTCTCTCTCTGCCTCTGTCTCTCTGCCTCTCTCTCTCTCTCTGCCTCTCTCTCTGTGCCTCTCTCTCTCTGCCTCTATCTCTGCCTCTCTCTCTCTCTCTCTCTCTCCTCTCTCTCTTCTCTCTATTCTCTCTCTGCTCTCTCCTCTCTCTCTCACTCTCCCTCTCTCTCTCTCTCGCTCTCTCTCTTCTCTTCTCTTCTCTTCTCTTCTCTCTCTCTCTATCTCTCTCTCTCTCTCTCTCTCTCTCTCTATCTCTCTCTCTCTCTCTCTCTCTCTCTCTCTCTCTCTCTCTCTCTCGCTCTCTCTCTCTCTCTCTCTCTGTCGCTCTCTCTCGCTCTCTCTCGCTCTCACTCGCTCTCTCTCGCTCTCTCTCGCTCTCCCTCGCTCTCTCGCTCTCTCTCTCTCTCTCTCTCTGCTCTCTCTCTCTCTCTCTCTCTCTCTCGCTCTCTCCCGTCTCTCTCTCTCTCTCTCTCTAGTCTCGGCTCGAGAGTGCCCTGCACTCAGACCGCAGCCGCGACGCGAAGCGCCCCGCCTCGGAGTCAGACTCCCAGGCCTCGCGAGACCGGAGGGGTCCCAGCAGGACCCTACTGATTCGCGTCACCTCTCTCCCCACCAGAGCGCCCGCCGCAATGGCCCCCGGTAAGCCGGAGCGCCGTCGCTCTTCCAAGCAGCCGCCGAGCTCACGTCCTGCTGCCGAAGGGTCTCTCCTCCAACGCAAGCAGGACTGCATCGCAGCTTTCAAGCAAGCGGGGTCCGACCGCCCCACGGCCGCATACAACGGGCTTGCCGAGCTGAACGCGGACGAGCTTCAGGCCACGTACGACATGCACAAGACCAACACAAAGAAGCTCGGCAGTGCCTTGATCCGCATGTGTGCCGCCAACCAGATCAGCTACACGCTGGATCACCACCAGCGCAGCAAGCCTAAGCGCATTGGTGGTGACACATCACACCCACCAGCTGCGTCCGCACGTCTTCAGGCTGCGGACGCCCAATTCATTGCCTTGGACCCGGCCTTCTGGAAGGTCCCAGTCCTCGCCGAACCCACATCACTTGACGACGGCAAGACGTACAAGCCCAGTATCAGCCTCCACGACTACGAGAGCGGAGAACGGCTGCTGCAACACCACCTCGTGCAGGGTAAGCGTACCACGGGTCAGCTTGCGATTGCTGTCATGGGCCCAAAAAACGATAACTACGTCGGTACCGAGCTCGCCGTCCCCGTGCTGAAGCGTCACCCCAAGGCGCCCAAAGTGGTCCACACGCACGTCCCCGTGACCGTGTACCAGCTGGGCACCAAGGAAGTCGCCTGCACGGAAAAAGTAGCCGTCGCCACCATCGATCCTGCCGACCACGTATGCTGGATTCGGGTGACCATACATGAAACCGAGGCCATCGCCGCAGTCCCGTCCATGCATCAGGCCTTCGAGGACCAGTTCTCGGGAGGTGCCCCCGTGAACGGTGGTCCACGCGCCAAGGGTCCTTTCCGAAGGGACTCCGCTCCACAGGACAAGGCGCGCCAAAACCAAAAGCACAGGGAGTCCAAGAAAGACGCTCGCCGCCAGGAGCTCGATAGTCAGCTCCAGGACACCTTCAAGGCCCTCTTCCACGGCAACTTTAAAGCCGTCACCATCCTCGAACCCTGCAAAAGCCTAGGCAGGTATGGATCGGGCGTCGGAAAGAGGTCCCTGGCTGCCACCTTCGGCGTCAGTCTTCAAGCGGTTGACAAGGTCTTGGCGGGTTCAGGGCAACTCGGCGCCACCTACGACCTCAGCAACGTAGGTGCAGACGAGCCCACTGCAGACAAGTACCAGACCGTGTGGTTCCCTGAGGACCAGCCCATCACGATGGCAGATGCGTTCCAGAAGTCGGTGGACTTCAAGGCCCTAGGAGTCGTCAGGCACGGCAAGTCAGGCTTATTGGGGATCCGTGTTGCACGAGGGTCAGACGCCGCCAAGGCTGCTGCCGTCAGCATCCGTGGCTGCGAAGCCACCCTCGCCAAGACGCGATACCGCATCACTGGCATTGCGGCACGCCACGCCACGCTGACCCAGCTTGCTAAGACTCTCACGGGCCCGTCCGTCAAATGGGACTGTGAGGTCTACCACACCGCCTGGGACCCAGCCACTTCGGCTCAGTTTGCCTTAGTGCGCGCCCATCGTCCCCCACCCACATATACGGTACAGGTCGCAGGGTGCCCCATCCCGTGGAGCATCACCGAGGCCCCGTTGGCTGAGGTGGTGCCGAAGAGGGACAACGTTACCATTGTCACCCCTACCACTATCACAGAGCCTGTGACGCCGCCAGCCCGTGGTGGCGGCTTCAGCCCCGCCACGGGCACACTCCTAACCAAAGCGGCCCAGAGCCCTTACCTCCACGACCTCATGACTGCCACGCCCAAAGGCAAGGGCGTCGCACCGCTCCTGATCCCCAAGGAGGAGCCTCTAGCCAAGCGCCACCGATCCTCCAGTGGGAAACGCGACGCCACGCCGCACGCAAGATCACACGGCGCCCCAGGCCGCAGCTCCTCTGCACCCCCGCACGGCACGGATGGAGCTGCCGAGCAGACGGCCGTCCAAGGACCAGGTGGTCATGACCCGCAACTTGGCACGGTGGCGGCTGAAGGCGGGGGCCACACGGAAGGGGACGCTGCCACAGCCGCCGAGGTACCAGGCGACGCTGACGACGTCGAGATCCTCTCATCAGGGGATGAATTCAGCGTGGCATCTCGCGAACTGAACACCCTCGGCGAACGCTTCGCAACGGCCCCTAAACTGTCAGATGCCGCCACGACCCGCATCCAACACATGGAACAACAGCACGAGCTGCTTGCCAACACGGTGGATAACATGCAGGTTCAGCTTGCGGGCGTTCTCTCATCCCAGGCCACACTCACGGAGCACGTTTCAGGTTTGGAACGAGGGCTTGCCACCGTCGTCACCCAGCAACAGACGGCAACTACCGAAGCTGCTGCACTGCGTGGCGACATCCAGGCCCTCCTCGGGCACCTCACGGGGGGCACCATCCACCTGCCACAGGTGGCCACTCTCGAAACAAAAAAGGAGGAAGCTGCATCAGTTGCCGATCCCGTGGCTGTCTGCGGGTGGATTGACCAGCCAGGCCAGGTCACCCCAGGGACGGGGCCCCCAGGGGCTGACAAAGGCAAAGACAAGGGTCGGGTCACTCAGGAACCCTATTGAAGGTGCCTCAGAGAGCCTGCCTCAGCCCTCCGAGGAAGCGCCTTCAGAGGCATCTCTTCTCTCTTCGCGTCGTATCTCTTTCTTGTCATATCATGTCAGTTTTGGCAGCAGCACGAGCAAGCTATCTGGTGTAGGGACACCTGTCATCTTGCTGTGGGTGTGTTTGTTGCAATGTACATGAGCATGCAGGGGTATCTGAGGATGCGTGCTGACATGCAGCTTTTGGCTCATCGCTCGCGCCGCCCGCCAGGCCTCGCCATCATGTGGCGCCTTGCCTGCAGCCTGGCCCTCCCCTCGCTCGCTGGAGCACACCCGTCTTCAGGCGGTGCGCCCCAGCATGGAGGTGAGGTTTTCCTGCGACACGCTGAACGTGGGACCTTTTCTACCTTTACGATGACAGCATCTACAAGTACGATCACTGCACCATTTTGGACCCGATCGTGAACAGCACCGTAGCCGCGGGTCCGTGCGGCAACGGACCGCTGGGCGCCATCGTGAGCGCATACACGCCCTTGTCAACTACGACACATGCATCGAAATCCACTCCCAGCGTGGCCTCGACTGCGGTGCAGCAGATCCTTGACGGGGACGTTGATTTAGGCCAGGCACACAGTGGCGGCTTCAGCCCCGCTGTCGTGCCCCGCTATTGCCCCACGGGTCTCACCACCCCCCTGTGCGCTAGGGGCGAACCCGAGGAGGACCCTGCTTTCTGGCACCTGATGATGATCCGCGCCCGGCTCATACCGTGTGCTGCGGCGTGGGCACCAGGTGAGGACCACCAGGACGTGTTCTGGGCATGGCTCGAGGACTGCGTCCCGTACATCCTGGCGACGCTTCATCTGCCACAGTACGATCACCTCTTTCAGGAGGATTCTGAGGACACAACCGACGCCCTGCGTCAGCGCACCGCGGTCGACATGTGCGAGGACATCTGGCACAGAGCGGGCCCCGACAGACAGCGCACCAACCGCAACCTCACTCGTATCCAGAGCAGCCGCGAGTACGCCACCCGCTACTTTGGCCTCCTTCTGGAATACCAGGGCGCTCGTGCCACGCTCGTCGGTCCTGAGGCTTTCACGGCACCTTTGCCGCCATACCTCTCACGGGCCCATGCTTTGCTGCCAAGAGGCCTCCCTCCACCCGACCAAGACGCCATGGCGTACCTCGCCGATGTGATCCTGCACCAACCGCCAGACATGCTGCCGCTTGTCGAGGCGGAGCTCGCCGCGGCGCCGATGGACGGCACCGATCAGGCCGCAGATGATCCCGTATCATGGCTGCTACAGCACATCGCGGCCAGCGATATCGGCAACATATCCATGGACTCGTTCCACGCGTCGGACGATAGCCAGGACGGCATCGATACCCAGGATCGAGACGGCACGACACCACCAGGCGACTCGGCCCAGCGTGACCGCGACAGTGAACCCTACTTAGGGCACACCTCGTTGCACAGCAGTCCGCCCCACAACTCAGCTCAGGCCGACCCCGGCGCACAGCTCAACGACGCTGAAGGCGTCACTGCCGCCGACGCGACAAGCCATTCCACTGCATCGCCAGCTCATGCCAGCCCGTGCAGTGGCGGCTTCAGCCCCGCTGCAGCACTGGCTAGACCTGGACATCCCCAGACCGCAGGTGGCAGCACCACGCCCTTCACCTCTGTACACCGTGACAACGCGACTGACTCCAACCCCAGTGTCATTGGCCACTGGCAGGCCGACATCGACAACGACCCCATCGATGATGAGTACCCAGATGCCAGCGGTTCCCACGAGCCCCAGCACAGCGCAGCGGCATCACGACATTGTGGCTGCCTCATCTGCCTCTTTGTGGCCACGTACGCCATCGCGATAGCAATGCCGTACAAGGACCAGATCGATGGGTACTTGCCGACACCGAGCCGAGACCCCAGCTACCGACAACGACGACGACGCAAAGCGACGGCACCAGGCCCATCGGTGCCCACCACATCCCGACGCACAACGACATACAACGTCACGTCCACATTGTGGGCCACTCTCAAATGGACCAGCGTCAAACTCAGAGATAGCGTCTCGGGCGGAGCCACCGCAGTCGGGGTCGGCCTCGGGGGTGTCCTGAAATGGGCCAGCGGCAAGCTAGGGGCTATTGCCACGGGTGGAGTCGTGTGTGGTCTTCTACTCGTCGGTGCCAAACTTCTTGCCCAGGGAGCTGTCGGACACGTAGGAGCCCGCATCTGTGCGCGGGCCCTGGACTCATCCACAGCCCAGTGGTGCCTCCGCTGTTGCCAACCGAGCAGGAGGCCGCGTGATGAGGCCACATACAAAATGCCGTGCACGCTCGCCGACGAACACGACGACCAGCATGTGCACGCACTCCGACATCCGCTGCTGCAGGAACACTACGCCGCAGCAGTTGCCGCCGCAGTCGCCGATGTCACTACCGCCACCACCGCCGCCATCGTCGAAGTCACTGCCGCCGTATCGCGAGCCTCGTCTGTCACACCAAGATCGACCAGCCCGTCTCCACGAGACGGCTCCAAGAGCGGCGCGGCATTCGGTAACCTACCGACTAACGAGGATGCCACAGCACACGGCAGCGACACCGAGGCAAGGGAAACGCGTGAGCGCACCCACGATAGCCCGTGGTCCATCTTCCGACATGCTGATGCTCGTGGTTCCTCCCCCGACGCGGACACCCAACCACCACGACGGCGAGCACGCTATGCATCACCCGACAGGCCCCAGGCGCCTTCAGGCCCTGGTATGCCTTACACAGCCCTCAAGCCACCGACACGCAACTTACGCAACACTATCCAGCGCGACCCAGCGGTCCCCGTGCCGCCGAAGAGCATACTTAACGCCCTGTATCAAAACGGCTTTGCGCTAGGTAACAGTGGCGTGTCTACAGAGGACATCAAAGACGCTCTGCGACTCCACGACCATCCTCGATTTACTCATGATCCAACACTCCAAGCGCTGGGGCCGTGGACGGACATCATGCAGAGGCCACCGAACCGCCTCACTTGGGTGCTGGAAGACTCGGGCGGGAACTCAGGCGAGACAATCTTCCCATACCTCACGTGGGACCTCCGCCAACCCACCACCGACGCGCCCACTGTCTTCTGGCATGGGACCCGCGGCGACCTTGCGGCCCGTCTTGCTGCCAGTGGAGGGCACCTCTTGCCAGGTCCCCGCCGTGAAGCGAAGGGCCGAACTGGCACCAACGTTGGCCGCACGTACGCGAGCGTGCACCCTTCGCTGGCCGCGTGGTACGCAATGCCGCCCCACCCGCCCTACAGTCTTGAAGACGACACCCTCGCGTGGGGACCCATCGCACTCTGGATGTGCGAGGCCACCCAACCACCGCGCGGGGAAAACAGGCACAACTACGTGAAAGGGGAGGCCCACGGAGCGCGCCTCATTTACCCTCGGGTCCTGAGCCTCCTCATCCGCATGGACTGGTGTGCCCCCACAGAAGCTGCTTCCAGGTGCCGTGCCCTACCACACGCCTATGGCATGGGCGACTGCGCGCACGCCCTTCACATCGCTGGCTACGATCATCCAGATCTCCGTGAGGCGGCTGAAGCTCACGACCAGGAAGCTAGCACCAGGCGCAGACCAGCCATCGCGGCAGCGTGGCCACCGCCGCAGGCACTATACTCGCCAGAGGCAGCGCGAGTATGGGCCAAACAGCACTACGACACGGAAGCAGCCACCAGGGATGACCCTAACCAGCCCCGCCCACGCGTCTCGCTTCACATGCTCCAGCTGGACCCGAAACCACTCATCGACCTGGTGTACACTGGCTTGCAAGCTGTCCCCGTGCGGGGGCACCCTGACGCACGCGGGTCGCGCCCCAGCGGCTCCAGCCCTGGGGCCGCGTCGGGCCCACCACGCACGTACAAGTCAGGCACAGCCCTGGCGCACAGTCCAGACCGCTCATCGACGTCATCAGGAGCCGACGAACGCCGTACGCCTTCCCTCATCAGCGCGGCCGCCGCCCTCGCCCGAGGCCGTGCCCGCCCACGGCGATCTGCCTCTCGCTCGTCACGACAGAGTGGCGGGAACTCCACCTCAGACAACAGTGGCATCGAGACGTGGGAGCACATTGTGACGGAAGAGGAGCCGACTGCCTACCACGTCCTCGCCTACCACGTCCGTGATGTGCGGACCCGTGTCAATGCCCCTGGCATCGAGGTCTGGCTTGACCCTGGTGATCACCACGACGGTGCCTACTTACCGTGGGGGACGACAGTCATGGGCCACCGCGTTATTGACCCTGCGGTGGCGGGGCGGGACGGCTGGGTCATCCTCCACCACGACCACGGCGACACCACTACTAAGCTCTGGGCACCGACCCAAGTCCACGTCAAAGCGGACGACACCTGGCGCACCGTCATGGTACCAGCGGACATGGGGCCCCAGTGGATCAGGTGCCATGCCGAGGACGCTCGCCTCCCCGCCGAGGTTGTCCGCACTACAGGCCAATCCTGGTTTGCTGACGTCTGGCCCTTGTGGGATCGCCCGCGACCCCACCCAGACGACCCAGGCACAAATGAGCATGCGCTCCCGCCTTTACCAGGACGCTGGTCTTGCCTACAGTGTCGATTCCAATGCTGTCAGTACTGTGCGGCTCGCCGCAACACGCAGCTCGGCACCTCGGGCCAACCAACGTGCCCAGACTGCGCCCGCAGCGGACTGCGTACACTCATGGACTGGTCCACGGACTACTCGTGCAACAGTTGGACGTGTGCATACAGCACCAACAACAGGGACTCCGACACATGCTGCCTGTCCAGCAGGTGCCCCCATCCCCCCAGTCCACACAGCCTGCTCGACGTCCGTGCCACAGGGATGCCGCCGCACATCCTTGCCCGCCAATTCGGCAACGCGCCAGCCCTCCACGACCTTAAGGAACCCCCCCGAGCGCCTTCAGGCCCCGGGGGGGAACCTCCACAACCAGGGCAAGCAGGTTACCAGGGTCAATGGTACTTCCCACCGCAGCCGCGGCGCGTCCCCAGGCAGGGACTGCCTGACGGCACAAGGCGGCCACCTGGATTCACAGGAACGGGGATGCCCGAAGAACCTTTCCCCGACCAACCGCTTTGGAGGGAAGGCTACGTGCTCTTCAGTCCCCACCAGGCCCTCAAGGAGGAATTCACCTTCAACAAGACGGTCCGCCGACCCTACTCCCTAGCCATCACCAACATGTACAGGGACCGTGTCACGGTCAGGACCGTCTGCGAGTCGATCGCCGAGCGCATCCACACTACCCGCACCCGCTGGCGAGACGTGGTACTGTACTGGGACGCCGAGGGTGGTCCTGGGCCTCAAGCCCTCGACTACGACATGCGACTCTGCGACGCCATGGTGAGCCGTGCCACGACCGAAGCCGAGCTAAACCACGACCGCAGCAACCGTGGTAGTTTCTGCCTCTATGGACCAGCGCACCAGCGAGCCGTCAACATCACGGCGATCTCCGAGCCGCAGAACATCGACTACATGGAGCATGTGCGGCGATACTCACCCGTAGGGGGGACCTACCCTGACCACGCCTTCGAGCACGTCTATCGGGGCTGGCAGCGGCCCGACGTGCCCACCATCCTCCCCGACACCCGTCCCCTCTCGAGAGCCGACTGGCAGCGACACCAACAGCACCAGCAGCGCATTCAGCAGCGGGACCAACGTGACGCAGGACAGCAGGGCACGCCACGCTACCGCTCCCCCGCGCGAGTCCCGACAGGCGGTAACACGGCCTACGACGGGGTTGCCGCCTACTACCGTGGCCCCATAGGTGCCAGGCCCGCGGCTGCTGGAGCAGCCGCCTCCAGCTACGGCCACGCCCCCCACGCCAGGGTACACCCAGCGGTCATCGGCTACCCGCGTGCACCCGTGCAGGCCCTCCCAAGGGCCACCTCGCCAGTGCCAGGGTCCACGCGCGCCTGGGGCCTTTACTCAGGCCGACATGATGGCACCTCCAGCAACCAGCCCGCAGTGATAACCCCTGCGGCTTCAGCCCAGGGGGCTGCAACAAACCGTGGCAGGGCTGGGCGCCCCGAAGGATGGCGTGATGCGAACGTGCGCGCTTGGCAACCGCGCCAGCACACGCCCCCGCCAAACGTGGCTGCAGCACTGCGCCCTGCCCAGGCAAAACCTGCCCCACCTGAGCGGGAGAGGCAGCCGCTTACCCCGCTCGTCCTCACGCACATCCAGGCGCATCACAGCGCCTCCCCGCGGCACAGCGAGGGAAGCGCCCACCACGTCAGCCCCCGCCCCGACGCTGTCGACCCTGACCAGGCCACAGCCACGGCGGAGGGCGGCACAAGCGCCTCTCGCCAGCCCAGCCCATCACCCTGCGCGGCGCCGATCCGATCCCCGAGCAGGGCGGATTCCGAGCGCGCTAATGCCCAGGCGACCTCGCCACGCGACCGCCACACGGGCGGGCGCGTCCCGCGCAGCAGGACCTGCAGCCGCCACAGTTCACGCAAGGCCCCAGGGAGCTCCACGAGCTCGCCGCCTCGCGAGACTCAGGCTGATGGCCGAGCCCCCGAAGTGGTGCCACGCTTCGGAGCCAGCGTCATCGAACCTGGCCAGGTCGACCTCGAGCCGACGCCGTCCACGGACCACGAGCCGCCGCTGCCCACCCGCGTGATCGTCCCCATCGACGAGGCGCCAACCTTCGACCCGTTCAAGAACAAGTACCGTGTCAAGAACCTTGTGGCGGGTTTCGGCGGTGGCTCACCGCTCTCACCTCAGAGTCGGGGCGGAGCCCCCGCCACCTCAGCCGCTGCCGCGGCAGCGGCGGCCCCGCGGGGAATCAGCCCTGTCCGCAACGTGGGCCTCACGGCAGCGGGCATGGACGAGGCCCAGCGCCAGGCCTCCGACCGTGCTGCTGGAGCTGTTCCACCAGATGCTGCTCATCAAGATACTGACGGGGCGGGCGCGCCACCGCAGGACGGACCAGCGGTGTCGCGTGCGCAGTATATGCGCGTGCGTTGTGCCGCTGCCGCGCCTAGCCGCCGCCGCTGGTTCGCTTTTGCTTTTGTGTTCGGCAGGACGGATCGAGGAGTCGCCTCCCTCTCCCTCTGCTGCCGTCTCACCTCTCCTCCCCTCGTCCCCTACGGTACTGGAGTGAGGAGGATTTTTCGTGACATTTTTACTGACGTTTATGAACCCCCCCTGGCGCAGTGCCGACCGTGTCCCGCCTATACTTCTGGCCTGACGGCGGCTTCAGCCCCGGTCAAGCTAATCCATAGGAACGCCATGAGCTCCTACTGTGGCCAAGCCTTCTACCTGGGCGAGGGTCAGGCTGACCTTCACCGTGCGGGGCGTGCAAACCCCAGTTCCACCGATGGAGACGGGCCAGGTCGCTCCATACACCTCGTCAGCCTTAACATCACCAGTCTCTCAGCGAATTGGCCAACCATCACCGCTCTTGGTGTCGACCACAACGCCGCAGTCATAGCACTGCAGGAGACCCGACATGCCAAGCCGACTAGACAAGCCATCGCTACCAGCGCCGCCAATCCACTCCACGGAGGATACCACGCCAGTCTTGGACCTGACCTAGATCTGGCGCGAGCCCAGCGCAGAGCTGCCCACGGCGGCACAGACCACACCGTCGTGGGCAACACTGGCGCCTCGGGAGGGGTCGCCATCCTCTCTAAGGATGCCATTGTCGACTCCACTGTCGACGACAATGCGCCCTGTATCGTCGCCCTCAAGGCCAAGAAAAGATGGCACGAGGTCTTTCTCCCGCTCTGCACTCAACACCGCCGCAGGCGGCGACGAAACAACCACGGGCCCGCGGGGATCTACATAGCGAGCCTCTACGGGATTGCTGGAGGAGACAGCACAGCTCTTTTTCGGCTCGCTGACTGCGCCGCCGCTAGGGTCGGCTCAGCCCCCTACTTCATCTGCATGGACGCCAATACGAACATCGACGACAATCCACACCTTCTGCACATGTTGCAGCACGGATGGTTCAACGTCGCTGAGGGCACACCAGACCACACCATGCACACATACGGCAATATCCCTGACTGGGACCGCGTCACCAAGTGCCCCCGCACTTCGCGCATCGATTATATCATTGCCAACCAAGCGGCGCGATCCCTTGTCACCGACTTCTGCTACCTTCGCGACTTGCCAGCGAAGTCTCATGTTGGCCTGCAGGTCACGCTTGACCTCAGTCGCCTCGACCATACGGCCCGACGTCTTCTTGCCCCCACGCCCTACCCTCCCGACGATGGAGCTCATGAGGGTCACGAGCTGCAGGCACTAGGGACCCTCATCGCTGGGCGATATCAGGACCGCATGGAACAGGCCGACACACGCGACGACGTGGAGCGCATGTTCGCCCTGGCTAACGAGGCCAGTCATGAGTACCATCTCACCCGTCTGCGCGACCTGCCACCTCCACCGCCCGACCACCCAAAAAAGAAGCCCCCCACCATGCACGGGCTCACGCCCACGTTCGAAGAGCGACCAGTTGTCCCCCGCGCCTTCCCCACCTACGGAGCTTCCACGATACACATGAACCGACTGCGCAAGCTCCATCGGCAACTCTGTGAGCTTCGTTTCATCGGACAGCACCATCATTTAGATTGCCGTGCCATCCCGCCGTACCTCGCGCAGCGCATCGACTGCACGTGGACCGCGGCCCGCCTCCTATGCCACAAGCTGCGCCCCACGGTTCTCCTAGACTTCCCCGAGGCCTGGACCCCCGACGAGCCAGCACCTCACGGAGAGCACCTTGACGTTTTGATCCAACACCTCGACTTGGAGCTGGCGCGACGTGCGAACCGTGCCAAAGCTGAACGCATCAAGATATGGGCTGAGGGCGTCCGCGAGCCAAGCGGGCGAAAGGCGGCCATATACGCACGGGCTGCTGACAGCTCGCCCACGGCGTATCTCCGCACGCCTACCACACCTGACGATACGCAACTCCACTGCGACACCAACGCCTTTAAACCTGACGAAGCTAGCACGGACGACAGCGACGCTGACACCGAAGCTGGCGGCTTCAGCCCCAGCGACGGTAGTTCGCCCGACACGGACAGCGACGAAGACCACACTCGTGAACCACCACCTGCGCAAGTCCCCGACATCCTCCCTGCCAACGCCATTGTTGCTAACACCAAGGACATGCTTAAGCTCATGGTCGACACCTGGGAGCCCATCTTGGGCAGGTACCGTGCACGTGCGGGACATGACGCCGAAGCCATGCCGACGTGGGCCGACTTCTACGACGAGTACCGACAAGAGCTGCCTACGCCATCACCAGCTACCCCTTTCCACCTCACCGACGACCAACTCATCCACTTCATTCGCACCCGTTCACCGCGCCGCGCGGGGGGACTGGACGGCTGGACTACTAAGGAGGCTAAGGAGTTACCCGACGACATTCTTCGCCTCTTCGCCAGCGTCCTACGCGCTATGCAACGCACTGGCACCATCCCAGAACCCCTCCTCCACGTGCCAAACCCGTGCCTCCGAAAAGGCCGAGGCGAACTCCCAACGGACCAACGACTTCTCTCGGTGCTTTCCGTTTGGATGTATGCGTGGGAAGCGCCAGCTTACCGCAGCCTCACGGACTGGCGGAAAGGATGGACCCACGCCACGAGTTTTGGCGCTGTCCCCAAAGCTACCATTGGGGACGTCAGCACCTCTCTTGCCCTGCGCATCGAACACGCCAGGGCCTTACTCCTTCCCTTAGCTGGAGCTGCCCTGGACCGACAGAAGTGTTTCGACTACCTCATCACGGACATCTGCCTTAACCTTGCGCTTCACGCGGGGTGTCCCCAAGACATCGTTACTGTCCGCAGAAACTTCTACAGTCGCCACAAACGCTACATCCGCATGAACGGTGCGTACTCTAAGGAACTGGCCAGGACAAACGGTCACCTCCAGGGAAGCTCTTGGTCCCTGGACGACATTAAGCTGCTCATGTGTGTGTGGACCAAGAGACAGCATCGATACGTTCCGCGATCACTCAGCACTACCTTTGTTGACGACAGCAACTCCACTACCCACACCGCGCCTGAGTTGCAGAAATCTCTTGATGAAACCGCCAAGTTTGATCGATTTTCAGGTCAACGCATTCACCCTGGCAAAGTGGCGGGGTGGGCGCTCACCGACGAGCTTCACACCGCCGTTACCCAGCTCACTCTGGCGGAACGGCCCTTACGCGTGGTCGACTCCTTCAAGCTCGTCGGGAGTTACATCAACGCCGAGGCAGCGCCGGCTCCAGCCGCGCTTAACCTCACGGCCACCGCTGACGCCCGTGTTCGCAGGGCGACTAGTCGCCTGCCGCGCATTGGCAAGCTCCCATCACCGATGCTTATTAAGGCGCGGCACGCCCGTTCCCTTGCTGCCAGCGTCTGTACCACGGGCACCGACATTCAAGCCCCATCAGGCCCCGTCAAAACTGCCTACAACCATGCCCTTAAGGCGGCTATCCGCCCCAAGGGAAACAGGTGGGTCGAGTTTTGGACTCTCATGGCCGTGTGCGTCCCAGGACACGCCCTGGAGATTGACGCCATTATGCAGCGTGAAGTCTTCCTGTGTCTGCGGCGACAGGTAAACCGCGACGCTACTCTCTGCGGTCTCGTCAGGGATCTCCAACACCATGTCCAGACCCTTTTCGGGGGAGGACCTGTCGGACGACTTGTCCAGACGCTTCAGCAGCTCCGTTGGACCTGGCCCACATTTGGCATCATGTACGACGACTGGGGCTGTCAGATCAGTTGGCTGAACTTACCCCAAAACGCCTTCCTTCACATGCTGCGAGCCTCACAACGCAGAGCCTTTCTGAGAAAAATCAAGCCACGGCGTCATGACCTTGGACACCTGGCCTCTGTCAGACAGGGCCTCGACCTCTTCGCCAGCACGTGGCTCGCCCGAACGAAAGGAGCAGCCAAATGCAACGCATGGCAGCTGGCGCTCCTCCTAAACTACCTGTCGGGCGGGGACCACACCCAACAGCGACGATCCCGATCAAACACGTCCGCTGACCCCAGCCCCATCTGCCGATACTGCGACGAGGAAGAGGAAACTCAGGAGCACACTGTTCGCGACTGCAAGTGCTGGGCCCGAGAAAGAGTCCCTCTCACCACCCTCATCAGTGACGAGCAGTGGGCCCGTCTTCCGCCGCACACAAGACACTGCGGGCTCTTCGATGAAGACCCAGCCCTCCTCGACCTGCAGGCCGACCTCGCGAGGGACCCGCTACCTCAGCCCATACCGCGGCCCCCACCTGAGGGAGATCCTGCGGCTTCAGCCCAGGACTCCTACACCACCTACCTTGACCACGACACTGGTTGGACATGGGTCTACGCTGCCACGGACGGTGCATGCACCAACCAAGCCATCCCATTGCTTGCACGAGCGGGCTACGGCGTCTACTACGGCATCGACCACCGCATGAACTACAGTGCACGCGTTCACGGCATTACGCAGAACGCACAGCTTGCGGAGACCCTCGCCATTGTCCACCTCACGGCATGTGCTGAACGGCCCGTACACGTTTTCGTGGACAACCAGGCGGTGGTGATGGTTTCCAAAGGATCATCGACGGACACTCACCACCGCAGGGCACGCACGTGGAGCTCTGGGAAAAGATCCACCGATGCGTCATGGCCAAGCCCAACATGTTCCGCGTCGAGAAAGTCGCTAGCCACCAGGGCGACATGGGCATCGACCTCGGGCTCATCGGGCCCATCGCGGAGGAGTTCAATCGTCAGGCTGACGCCCTCGCCACAACGGCGGCACGTACTCATAACCTTCCAGACGACATTGTCGAAGCTGCCAAATCACGACATCGCCAAGCGACCGTGCTTCATGGAGTCGCTGTCGCCATCTACGAGCGTAGACACCGTACACTCCCCCTCCCACACCGCAGGGCTGGGTTCACAGCTGCGGAACTCAACAAAATGGAACCAAATCCCCTGCTGTCTGACCAGGCACCACCCGCGGCTGGACCAGACATCCCACAGAACCCGGACGAGCTCTGGGCCGAGGCCCAACGGGCGATATTCGACGAACAGGAGGACGACCCGTTCGGCTTTGGTGGGGGCCTGGACTTCCTGGGCGACGGGCCAGCCAGCGCCAACCCTGCCCCGTCGGGCACCCGCACGGCGCCCCCGACTCCGCCATTGAGAGCGGCAGCGCACCCACATGACAACGCCGCTCATTTTCAAGACGCTGACGAACAGGAGGATGACCTGTTCAGCTTCGGTGGGGGATCGGACGCTTTGGACGACGGACCAGCCAGCGAAAACCCCGCCCCGTCGGGCAACCTCTCGATCCCTACTGCGACTCCGTCCCCGAGAGCGACATCGCCCACATACGATGATATCGGCCACCGCCAAGACGCCGACCATGACCTGGGCGACCCCCGCGGACTGAGTGGCATGGAGGACGCACCGCCGATACCACACGCTGCCGACCATGCCGCCCTACCGAGACGCCAACCTTCTACGCGACCGACCTCAGAGCCCTTGCACGGCATCATGACTGGTCCCACCGCGCAAACCACTCCGCCCCCCCACCGCCGGCAGCCCGCGGGGGCGGCTTCAGCCCCCCCGCAGGGTACTAAACCAGACAGGCCCTCGTGCCCCATCCACGCTTCCATCGTTGCTGAGCGAGAGGAAGCGGCTCTCCCGACCTCTCGGGGCGTGGCCCTAGCGGCTCCAGCCCTGGGGTCGCGTGGGCCCCTCCAGTCACCCTTCAAGGGTGACGGACGACAGCGTACAGGGTGCCGCACTACGCTAGTCCACCATTTGGACAGGCGTACCGAGGACCTCGCCTCTGTCTCGAGGCCCTCGGCTGCTGGCACTGAGCAGCCACCCCTCACCGACCGCGAAACCGAGCTGTCACAGGCTATGGCTGCTCTCCAGCAGAGGTGCTTAGCTCTCGCCGCGGACCTCGCCGCCGCCCAAGCTCGTCAAGGCCCTCTACTCCAGCGCCTCCACAGCGCTGGGCGAGCCTTTGCCGAGCTGCTCACGGCCTCGCCCGATGGTGCCGTGCCGTCACTCACCATCCAAGCTATGCTGTCATCGTTCCGCGGCGCTCCACCTGGTGCCCCGCGCTAATCTCCTCCTTTCTGCCTGCCCGTGTGTACGCGTGGCTCCGCGTCCACGGTGTCAGGGCGTGGGGGCGGGGGGTGCCCCGTCACTGCGCGCCGCTTAGCGGCCAAGCGCCCAACTGGCGGTCTGCCAAGCCGCCTAGCCACGTGTCAGCACGTCGCCTTTCTTGTTGGGGCCTATTTCCTCACGCGGTCTGACAGGTGAGATCATCATCGTCTGTCCGCCGTCTGTAGCGTCTGTCGCACTGCGCCGGGGGAGGGTTTTTTTTGTTGCCCGCCCTCGTATCTAAAGGCTGCACCGCCGCAAATAGTGCATGCGAGTTGTCGCACCGCAGTGCGCCTCGCGGACGGACCCTGGTCCGCCTACTTGTCCGATCTCTCTCTCTCTCTCTCTCTCTCTCTCTCTCTCTCTCTCTCTCTCTCTCTCTCTCTCTCTCTCTCTCTCTCTCTCTCTCTCTCTCTCTCTCTCTCTCCTCTTTCTCTCTCTCTCTCCTCTCTCTCTCTCCTCTCTCTCTCTCTCTCTCTCTCTCTCTCTCTCTCTTCTATCTCTATCTCTCTCTCTCTCTCTTTCTCTTCTCTCTCTCTCTCTCTCTCTCTCTCTCTCTCTCTCTCTCTCTCTCTCTCTCTCTCTCTCTCTTCTCTCTTCTCTCTTTCTCTCGCCTGTCTCCTCTCTCAACTCCTCTCTCTCCCTCTCTCTCTCTCTCTCTCTCTCCGCTCTCTCTCTCTCTCTCTCTCTCCTCTCTCTCTCTCTCTCTCTCCTCTCTCTCTCTCTCTCTCTCTCTCTCTCTCTCTCTCTCTCTCTCTCTCTCTCTCCTCTCCCTCTCTCTCGCTTCCTCTCTCTCTCTCTCTCTCTCTTGCTCTCTCTCTCTCTCGTCACGGGCTCGTGAGATCAGCCAGGGTGGCTCCCCCTTGGGGCTCCCAAATGATGCCCCTGGCAGCGTTTTGTGACCATGAGGCTCTCAAGAGATACATGTTGGGGAGGCCAAACGGCAATTCTAGCTGAGGCGTCCCACCAAAATCGGCGCGAACGGGCTCGTGAGATCAGCCAGGGTGGCTCCCCCTTGGGGCTCCCAAATGATGCCCCTGGCAGCGTTTTGTGACCATGAGGCTCTCAAGAGATACATGTTGGGGGCGCCAAACGGCAATTCTAGCTGAGACGTCCCACCAAAATCGGCGCGAACGGGCTCGTGAGATCAGCCAGGGTGGCTCCCCCTTGGGGCTCCCAAATGATGCCCCTGGCAGCGTTTTGTGACCATGAGGCTCTCAAGAGATACATGTTGGGGGCGCCAAACGGCAATTCTAGCTGAGGCGTCCCACCAAAATCGGCGCGAACGGGCTCGTGAGATCAGCCAGGGTGGCTCCCCCTTGGGGCTCCCAAATGATGCCCCTGGCAGCGTTTTGCGACCATGAGGCTCTCAAGAGATACATGTTGGGGGCGCCAAACGGCAATTCTAGCTGAGACGTCCCACCAAAATCGGCGCGAACGGGCTCGTGAGATCAGCCAGGGTGGCTCCCCCTTGGGGCTCCCAAATGATGCCCCTGGCAGCGTTTTGTGACCATGAGGCTCTCAAGAGATACATGTTGGGGGCGCCAAACGGCAATTCTAGCTGAGACGTCCCACCAAAATCGGCGCGAACGGGCTCGTGAGATCAGCCAGGGTGGCTCCCCCTTGGGGCTCCCAAATGATGCCCCTGGCAGCGTTTTGTGACCATGAGGCTCTCAAGAGATACATGTTGGGGGCGCCAAACGGCAATTCTAGCTGAGACGTCCCACCAAAATCGGCGCGAACGGGCTCGTGAGATCAGCCAGGGTGGCTCCCCCTTGGGGCTCCCAAATGATGCCCCTGGCAGCGTTTTGTGACCATGAGGCTCTCAAGAGATACATGTTGGGGGCGCCAAACGGCAATTCTAGCTGAGACGTCCCACCAAAATCGGCGCGAACGGGCTCGTGAGATCAGCCAGGGTGGCTCCCCCTTGGGGCTCCCAAATGATGCCCCTGGCAGCGTTTTGTGACCATGAGGCTCTCAAGAGATACATGTTGGGGGCGCCAAACGGCAATTCTAGCTGAGACGTCCCACCAAAATCGGCGCGAACGGGCTCGTGAGATCAGCCAGGGTGGCTCCCCCTTGGGGCTCCCAAATGATGCCCCTGGCAGCGTTTTGTGACCATGAGGCTCTCAAGAGATACATGTTGGGGGCGCCAAACGGCAATTCTAGCTGAGACGTCCCACCAAAATCGGCGCGAACGGGCTCGTGAGAACAGCCAGGGTGGCTCCCCCTTGGGGCTCCCAAATGATGCCCCTGGCAGCGTTTTGTGATCATGAGAGAGTGCGAGTGTGAACTTAACTTATCTTATCTTATCTTGAAATCTCTTATTATCATACCTTGTGCTATCTTATCTTATCTTGTAGTATCTTATATTGTCTTGTCTTATCTGGTGATTATCATTGGGAGGAGGGAGGCGCGAGCGGGAGGAAGAAGGAGGAGGAGGAGGAGTGGGAGGCGTCAGAGTAATAACAAGAACCCCAATCCTTAGGATATGGGGAAAAACATCAAAAACCGAATGCTTTTTTCACAAAAATTGTACAAATTTCCCGCCCGGGCTCTCTTGCTGAAATCATAGGAAAACCATAGGAATCTTAAGAATTCGGTCACATCCAGCGATTTCACGTCATCGCGCGGTGCACTCGCGATGCTCTGTCATGCACCCAGGCCGCGAATCCTGTGCAAAAAATACAACAAAGAGCACACTCGCGCGTTCATGTCAGAATCCTACCGAACACCGTGTGTTTGCAAGCATTTCAACATAAAAACATCAAAAACCCAATGCTTTTTCACAAAAATGCTTTGGGGTGTCCTGTCAGACCGTCGGGCTTCCTCCGGCCACCTCTGGCTTCCTGCGGTGTACCGGGCCATTCTCGACTCGTCTGGCAATGCGTGCGCGGCATTCAACACGCGCTCGCCAGTTCCCGTCGGCAACCGCCATCGCGGCCGCATCAGCTGTACCAAACCGGCTGGCCGGTGTGACTTCGGCCCCCAGTTGTGCCAGCTTTGCTTCTTATGTTGTGGGAGGGCGGGTGGGACTGGGCATGCCATGCTTGACTCGCTCGAGCTGGCTAGCTTGACTCCCGCTCCTACTCCCACGCCCACTCCTCTTCCTCGTCCGCTTCCCTTTCCCTCTCCTCCTCCTCCGTGTTCTTTTCCTCCTCCTTCTCCTCCGCCTCCTCTTCCGCATCCTTTTTTTCCATGACGAATGCCAGCCCGGGGCGTGTTCCCCCGGCGGCATTTGGCCGTGT
This sequence comes from Prorocentrum cordatum, assembly GCA_963575745.1. Taxonomy (NCBI): domain Eukaryota; class Dinophyceae; order Prorocentrales; family Prorocentraceae; genus Prorocentrum; species Prorocentrum cordatum. Next base: position 609,351 of record CAUYUJ010022459.1, read on the forward strand.
TGTGCGGCTCGTCGGCCGAGCCATGCCGTGCCAGTGCGCGGGGGGGCCAGGCCAGGGACACGCGCGCTTCCCCGTCGTTTTTCCTTCGTTGTTTACATCCTGTTCCAGTTTCGTTTTCCTCTCTGCATTGCGACGCGGTCTGGGCCAGGAACGGAACGGCTAGCGGAGGTTCGTTCTCCCCCAGTTTGGGTCAGGGGCTGCTGGTCGCAAGCCAGGGGGTTCTGAAACATATGAAGATGTGCGCTCTCATCCTTCCCGAAGTAGGCGGAATATGAGGACGATACGGTTGTCTGGAGGAGGAGGAGGGAGGAGGAGGAGGACGATGCTGGTGGTGGTGAGGATGATGGTGGTAATGATGGAAACATGGGGCACCAGCTTGTTGCGGAGGGTGTTGGCTATGATGGCGGTGCTGATGGCGATGATGCTGGTGATGATGATGACGATGAGGAGGATAATGAGGATGCACATGGGGAGGAACATGAATAATAATAATAATAGTAATAGTAATAATAATAATAATAATAATAATAATATGCATATATATATATATATATATATAACTGTGGAATGCAAGGCAGAGTCAGAGAGTGGCCGCAGGTTTGAATGAGTTTCTGTGACAACAACACTATTTAAACCTTTTTCCGTATCCGTTTAAGCTCGAGAGTTTGTGCTGAAAGGTGCTACACGGGCGGTGCCAGCGGGGAATGCAGACGGCGCTGGCCGAGGCGGTGGTGCGGGAAACGCTCCACTGGGTCGGCCTGTCGCAGGTGCTGGCCGCGAGCAGGTGCCCAGAGGTGCCTGCCTGCCCTGCGGTGCCAGCCTGTCCGGCGCTGCGGGAGATCCCCAGCTGCCCGGCCTGCCCCGGCGCGCCGCCAGCGCCGCCGCGGGCCGCCTCGCCGCACGGCCCCGCCTGGGCGGTGTTTCTGGGGTTTTTTTTCCTCGGGGGTCTCGTGGTCGCCGCCGTCTTCGGCGTGGCGGGCAGCCGGGCCTGCTCGCGCCGGGCGAGCCCGCCGACTTCGGCGCCGGCCGCGGAGGATGGCCGCGGCTGCGCCGCCGGCCCTGCCGCCCCCAGTCCTGGACGAGTGGGCCTTCGTGCTGTACACTGTGCCGGGGGCCCCAGTCTACCACCAGCGCCGGGTAGTGGGCTGCCGGCGCGGGGCGCGCTCGGCGACTGAGCTGGGGCGAGTCCTGATAGCGACGCCAGACCTTGACGTGTACGAGGAGGACTACCGAGCAGGCTCGATGAGCGTGGATATCGCTCGCGTAGTGTTCAGTCCAACGAGGTGGCCGCCTCCAGCGACACTGCCGCGCGCCCAAGTGTACAGGTTCAGGGACGAGCCCACCGGCCAGGAGTATGCCGCGATGCGGGCGGCCGCCCGCTCCGAGGCCGAGAGGCTGTGGGTTGCCGACGACAGAGCGGCTGGCGGCCCAGGAGCCCCGATCCCAGACAACGAGTTCGTGCCGTTCGAGTCGATCGCCGGCGTGATGGCTGGTGCGGGCGGGGCTGCCGGGCCAGGGGCCGCGGCTGCGGGTGCGGCACCAGCGGGGGCGGTGGTGCCCCTTGCGGCCTGGCTCGCCGCGCCGGCGCCGATCGCGGGCGGGCCCGCGCCTGGCCTGGCGCTGGCGCCGGCTCCGCCTGCGGCAGCGGCACCCGCAGCGCCAGTCCCCGTGGGAGCCCCCGCCGCCGGCGCTGCTGCGGCCGCGGGCGCGGCGCCCCAGGGGCGGCCGCCGGCCATCCCAGATGGCCTGCCGATCGCCGTCCCGGCGAACGGCCTGGCCCCCCTGGGTTGGAGCTGGCGTGCGCTGGGGGACCTGGCGGGGCTTGTGGCGCACGGAGACCCGGTGCACGTCGGCGTGGCAGGAGGCCCTACCCTCGCCGGCGGCGCCGGTCGCCGTCAGGTGGCCCTCCTGCCCGGCGGGCACTCGGTCTTCGTCGCCCTGGTGGCGGACACGGATATCGAGCACCTCAAGCGGGAGTTCAGGGGCTCAGATGCACGGACGCTGCCCGTGGTGAGGACCGCGATCGGCCGAGAGCGATCGTGGGCCTCGGTCGTCACCGACTGCCGCGAGGAGGATGTCCAGGACTTCGGCGTGAAGGCCCCGAGGTCGGTGAAGTGGTGCGCGGCCTACCAGCAGCGAAACGGAGGGCCGGTGCTCCATTTAGAGATGTGGAAGAGCAGGCGCCGACTTCAGGACAGCGACTTCGGGGTGGCCGAGCACGAGACGTTGAGTAAGGTGGTCGAGCTGCTCGGCACCACCGACCAGGTGGACATCTACAACCTGGCGGGGGTGGAGGTGGCGTACCGGAAGCTCCAGCTGATCGAATACTACTGGGACGAGCGGCGGCAGGAGCAGCAGCAGGCCAACTCCAAGCTGCCGCTGGACGAAGTGCACGCCTTCATGGGGGGGGGGCCGAGCCGCCAGCATGGCGCGTCCAGAAGTGCTGGGCCAGGTGGCGAAGGAGTTGGAGAGGATCGCAGGCATCAAGAAGAACGCGAGGAAGTTGCGGGAGGAGCAGGCCGCCCTGGCCAAGAAGGCTCCTCCCGCGAAGGGATGACGCACCACCCGCCGCCGGGACTCCCCGACCCGCGCGGCGTGACCGAGGGGGGCGTGGCGGCTGGCGGGGGCCGCAACCGGTCGCTGCTGCCGCTGCCGCTGCCAGCCTGGTGCTCGGCTGCGGCTGGACGCACTGGCGGGCGTCGCAGCCGAGGCCGTGCTGCTGGGCGGGCGCGCCAGGCGGGGCTGCTCTGTGACCTGGTTCAGGCCTTGAACCAGATGGGCGCTGGGGACGATCAACTTCGGCGACGGCCTTTGGCGACGCCCTGTCGCATTCAGGAGCTGGCGCTCGAGCACCTCACCAGCTGCTGCGCAGAGCTGGGCAGCCCTCCGCCTGACCCCACGGCCGACGCAGCCTTGCGGGAGCTGCAGGTCAGTCCAGCTTATACGGCGCTGAAGAGCCCCAGACGCTGGCCCCTTTGACATTCGACCTCGTCTCGCTGCCGAAGGCGGGTGCAGTCGCGCGCCCTCTGGAGGATCTGCTTGGGCGGAACGGCCCCGATTTTGTCAAGGTCTTTCTCGACGGCAAGGTTTTGCCAAGTCGGCTTGCTGCGGAGCGGAAGGCTGATGTTAAGTTTTCCAAGCCCTACCTCGATCCCTGCCTGCGTGATCCAGCGCTCCGTGCGGTGTTCGCTCGACGCCTGCTGGACGCAGGCATGCTCGACCTCGTTCCCGATTCGGTCGAAGTGCGCGGGGAAGTGGGTTTGTTTGCGGCGTGGAAAAAGAATGGTTCGCAGAGACTGGTCGTTGACTGTCGAGGCAGTAACTTTCATTTTGAAGATCCCGAGCACGCATCTTTGGCACGAGGTGCTAGTCTGTCCTCCATTGAGATTCCTGGAGGAAAAAAATTGTGGATGTCAGGCGTTGGCATTTGTGGCGCAGTCTATCACATGGGCATTCCCTCCGCCCTCCGCCCCTTCTTCGCCCTCCCTCGCGTCCGGGCTGGAGACCTCGGGATCACTGAGCTGGAGGGACAGCCTCTCGGTCCTCGTGATTGGGTTAAGCACCGCTTTGCTGTCCTTCCGATGGGGTGGTCCCATGCTCTAGCCTTTTGTCAGCGTGTACATGAGACTGCGTTGTGCGAGCGAGCGGGTTTGGGAGAGCGATCGTCTTGTCGACGGTCGGGTCCCACCTCCGCTGAGCCTCGGGATGCGCGCCGAATATGTTGATTTTTTTTGGCTTCGCCACCTCCGCCGAGCGGGCCAACGAGCTCCCGGCTAAAGCGACGGAGTCGCTGTCCGCTGCTGGTCTGCCTTTGCATGAGCCCGAAGAAGCCTCCATGGTTTTCGAAAGTCTTGGGTGGGAATTCGAGGGCTCTCGGGGCGTCCTGAGGCCGCGGGCCCGAAGGCTCTGGCGTCTGAGGATAGGGACTATGGCCCTTCTCGACCGGGGGGGTGGCCACAGGTAGACAGGTCAGTAGGATCGTAGGTCATTTCACTTTTGCGGTGCTCGCTCGGAGGCCCTTTCTGTCAATCTTCGATTCAGTGTATCGATTCGCCACTAAGTACAGAGACGTTGCTCGACCGTTGTCGGATGGAGTTCGCCGGGAGCTTCGCTGGGCCGTAGGTCTTTTGCCGCTCTTGTGGGCAAATCTGCGGGCCGAGTGGGAGACACGTGTGTACGCCACCGACGCCAGTGAGCAGGGGCGCGGGGTCGTGCAGCGGGAGGTGGGCCTCGGCTGGGCGCGGGCTCTGGGCCAGGAGAGCGATCGCTGGAGGTTTCGCGGGCCGCCCGGGACCGCGGGGCCAGCGCGGCCCAGGGGCTGCCTGGGCGAGGAGGCGCCGACGGGCCCGCTTGGGCCCAGCCCGGTGCTCGACGCGCCGGCGGCGGTGCTCGACGGGGAGTGGCAGGTCGCGTCGAGCGGGGGCTGGGGACGTCCTGAGCACATCGTGGTTCTCAGAGGTCGGGCCCTCGTTCATGCCGTAAGTCACGCCCTGGGGGACAGCCGGATGTTCGGAAAGCGGGTGCTCTTCCTGTCAGACAGCCTGTCATCGGTGTTGGCTCTTACCAAGGGCCGGTCCTCGTCGCCTGGCCTGACGCGGGTCGCGCGGCAATGGGCGGCGCGGTGCCTCGCGGGGGCGCTCGCGCCGACGCTGCGCCGGCTGCCTTCGGAGCGCAACCCTGCTGATGCCCCCTCGCGGCGGCACGTGCCCATCGGCGCCCGCCTTCCGTTCGTCTGTGGCGCCGACGCTGTCGAGGGGAGCCGCTGGCCTGTTCGTGGCGGAGCCGAGGGTAGTCACCGCCGAGACTGCCAAGCCGTTGGCGCGGAGCTCCGCGAGCTGGACGCCGACGGCCCCGCCGGAGGCGGCCTTGCCGCGCGGCGACGGCGGCGGCCCGTGGCCCCAGTCTGGAGCGGGGGCCACGCGGCGTCTGCCTGCTGCTCGCCGGCCGCGGGCTGCCGCACCGAAGGCGGAGCGGCCGCCGCCTCAGTTCGGCGCGCGTCGGGCGCGTGCGCAGCGGCGCCAGAGGCAGGTGGCCTCGCGGGGGGCTCCCCCGGCGGGGCGGACTCGCCTACAGCAGCGCTCGGTGACGGCTCTGACTCTGGCCAAGTACGAGATGGCCTGGCGTCGCTTTCTCGAGTGGCGCCGTCTGGCGTGCGCGCCCGAGGCGGTGCAGCTTCGGGAGCGCGAGGCTCGGGGGGCGACGTTCGAGGACCACCTCGACGACTGGCTGGCTCTCTGGATGGACGAGGAGTTCCTCGAGCAGGCGTACGTCGGGTCGCAGATGATGGCCGTGGCGAAGTTCCACCTGCCCGCCTTCGGCAAGTCCGGGGGTCGCAGCCTGCCGCGAGCGGGGCAGTCCCTCCGCGGGTGGCGCCGGCTCGCGCCAGGCCGCACTCGCCTTCCGCTGCCGTGGGAGGCGGTGGCGCTGCTCGCGGAGCAGCTGGTGCTGGACGGGTACTGCACGACAGCCGTGCTGGTGGCGCTGAGTTTCCACTGCTACTTCAGGCCCGGCGAGGGTTTCAAGCTGAAGCGGGAGATGATGGTGCCGCCTCTCAGGGGCAGCCGGTACGGCAACTGGTCGCTGGTGCTCCACCCGTTCGAGTTCACGGTCGCGAGCAAGACGCGCCAGTTCGACGAGACCGTGGTCGTGGACGCGCCGGACTTCAAGCTGCTCCTCGACACCGCGCTGGCGCGGCTGAGAGCCTGCACGCCGCCACAGCAGTGCCCGTTCGCCTTCAGCCAGGCCGACTTCATCCAGAGGTTTCGACTGGCCGGGCAGCGGTGCGGCATCGAGGTGCTTCGGCCCGAGCTGTACATGCTGAGGCGCAGCGGCCCCTCCTTCGACCAGGCCATCGGCAGTCGCGCGCTGGCGGAGATAAAGCTGCGCGGGCGGTGGATGAGCGACGCCGCCGTGCAGCGATACCGAAAGGAGGGTCGGGTGTCGGAGCAGCTCCACCGATTGCCCGCGCCCGTGCCGGCAAAGGCAATGGGGGCGCCCGCGCGCCTGCGGACTCTCCTAGGGCGGCCTTCGAACGCCTCCTTTCCGCCCATCGCGGGGCGAGGCAGCGACCGCAGGTCTTTCTAGAGATCTTCAGCGGTTGCGGGCGCCTCGCCGCAGAGCTCAGGAAGCTCGGGCACCTGGTGCTGGAGTGGGACGTGCTGCGGGGCCCGAGCTGGGACCTGATGCTGAAGCCCAACCAGCAGCTCATTCGCGGGTGGATCGCCGGGGGGCTGATCTGGGGCGCGCACCTGGGGGCGCCCTGCAACACTTGGAGCCGGGCCCGCGACCGGGGTCCGATCCGCGACCCGCAGCGGCCGCGGCCTGGGCCGCCCTCCAGGCTCAGGAGCGACGAGCACCTGCTCGGCCTCCCAGAGCTGCTGCACCCTGCTGACCCGGAGGCCGTCCGGGTGGGCAACGAGCTGGCCAGGCTGAGCATCAGCATCCTCGAGCAGCTCAAGCACCAGCAGCGCCCAGTCACCCTGGAGAACCCAGTGACCTCGCGGCTCTGGCTGCCCCCGCGCCTTCTCAAAGCCAGAGCGTGGCGACCGGCCTCCTGCATTGACACTTGCTTCTGCATGTTCGGTGAGAAGTGGAAGAAACCTACGAGATTCTTGGGCTGCCGCATCGACCTGACCGATATCCACAGAAGGTGTACGGGCCGACGCTGCTGCCGAACTGGAATGCCTCATCTTACCTTGTCTGGCTTCGACGGTCCGCGTGGATGTTTGACGAAGAAAGCTGATAAATATCCCACTGAGTTGTGCTCCCACTTGGCCCGCGCTTTTTCAAATGCACGTGCAGCCTCTGATATCTGCAAATCTTCCCGCGCGCGGTTAGGCTGACGCCTCAACACCGCCCGTGGGGGGGGGGGGGGGATTTACCCGACCCACCCACCCTGAGACGCCAAACTTTGGACAAGTGCGGAAGTAGTCGTGCCCTCTCGGATCCCGCGAGGCTTGCAGCAGCTGCTGTCGGCCTCGACTTGATGGGTCCACGGCGCACTTGCCTTTAAACGCCGGCGGTGAGAGTTCCGCCACAGAAAAACGTGCGGGAAAAACGATCGTCTGTCTGCCGGTCTTTGTGAATCCGTCTTGGCCACGGGATAGAGCTGCTAAGGCATGTATTCTGTTTCACTGTGGAATGCAAGGCGGCGTCAGAGAGTGGCCGCAGGTTTGAATGAGTTTCTGTGACAACAACGTGATTTAAACCTTTTCCGTATCCGTTTAAGCTCGAGAGCTTATGCTCCCAGCCCACCCTCCCAGGAAGTAGTCGTGCCCTCTCGGATCCCGCGAGGCTTGCAGCAGCTGCAGCCGGCCTCGACTTGTTGGGTCCACGGCGCACTTGCCTTTAAACGCCGGCGGCGAGAGTCCCGCCACAGAACAACGCGCGGGAAAAACGATCGTCTGTCTGCCTGTCTTTGTGAATCCGTCTTGGCCGCGGGATAGAGCTGCTAAGGCATATATATATAATGTAGGGTCCGGAAGTATAAAGCGCCCCCCCCCCCCCCCCCCCCCCCCCCTGACCCCTCCCGGGGGGGGGGGTAGCGCCCCCGGCAGGGAGTATTTTATTATTCTTCGCCCAAAGGATGTCGTCGTCGCCAACGACGACGACGACGACGACATTTGCCCGATATGACCATCCCGAGCCAGGTGTTTCGGAATATTGTCCGACATTTGCCCGATATTGCCATCCCGATTGTTGCGGGTGCTTCCGATATTATTTGTCCGACATTTGCCCGATATTGCCATCCCGAGCCAGGTGTTTCGGAATCTTCCGTGTCGTCAGAGGCATCGTCCGAGGAGCATGGATATTGTTAACTCGTTTCAATTCGTTTGCTCTGTGCAGTGAGGACGTGCCGAATGTGCTGTTTCGAGCCGTTGAGTGGTAGAGCGATGCATTCGGTTCAGTTGCAACGCAGCCTTTGCAGGCAAATCAGTAGAGAAGAGATTGCCATCCCGCCACCGATTATATGTCCGATTGTTTGTCCGATCTTGCCATCCCGCCACCGTTTGTTTTGTGGGTCCGAGGCCGCTCAGATGGCTGATGGGTTCTCCTGGGAAGCGTCTCGGGGGCGTCTGGGGGGCATTTGTTGGGCCTCTCGGTTTATATATATATATATATATTATTATTATTTGGAGGGCTTTCGCGGGACTCCCTGGGGACACCTCGGGGCTTCTCTGGGGCGTCTCGGGGGTCGTCTGGGGGGGGCGTTCTGGGGCCGAAGGCTCCACGTGTCTGTTCGGATTCCCCTTCCGGGCTTCCTTTTGAGGCTATCCTCGGGCTCCCTTGGGCCGTCTTGGTGCTTCGTTGTGGAAGTACTTGGAACCCGCTCGGGGGCTTCTCGGGAGCCTCTTGTGTCATCTGGTAGGGATATTGGGGAGCTATTGGGCCGTCTCGGAAGCCTCTCGGGGGCGTCTTGGGAACATTTTTTGAGCCTCTTGGGTTTTTTTAAGGCTCTCGCAGGGCTCCCTGGGGACACCTCGGGGCTTCTCTAGGGCGTCTCGGGGGCCTCCTGGGGGGGCGTTCTGTGGCCGAAGACCCCAAATGTCTGTTTGGATTCCCCCTTCTGGTCCTCCTTTTGAGGATGTCCTGCTTTCTCTTGGGTATTGGCTATTGTAGACATGCGCATATATCTTAGAATACACACGGCAATATTATAACAAACAGATTCGGACACGACCGGATTACGGCAGGTAAGGTCACCGAAAGCGGCAGCAGCAGGAGCAGAATTATAATATAAGGAGTACAGTAGCGGCAGCAGCTGTGTCTTCTTTTGTCATCCTCTCCCTCACTCCTCCGTTGCCTTTTTGGGTCAAGATCTCAGAGCGATTTCGGGCGTATCCCGACAGCTCTGGTTGCCGGGCGCGCCGCCCGCGACCGCGCATTTGCTGGGTGCGCCGCCGTGCCGTTTCAAAATGTAATTAATTTATTTTTGTGTTTTTCTTCTGGTGTGTCGGGTGCGCGGCCGTGCCATTTCAGACTGCAATTTGCCAATTCTTATGCTTTTCTTCTGGTTCGCTGGATGCGGAGCCGTGCCGTTTCAGAATGAAAATTCTTAATTATTATAATTTTTCTGGTGTGCTGGGTGCGCGGCTGTGCCGTTCGAGACTGCAAACTTTTTAATTATTATGTTGTTCTTCTGGCGTGCTGGGTGCGCGGCCGTCCTGTTTCAGAATGTCAATTGTTAATTATTATCCTTTTCTTCTGGTGTGCTGCGTGCGCGGCCGTGCCGCTCCAGAACCTAAATTGTTAATTATTATCAGTTTCCTCTGTTGCGCTTGGTGTGCGGTCGCGCCATTTCATATTCGAAATTGCTAATTCTTGTGATTTTTTTCTGGTGTGCTCGGTGCGCAGCCGTATCATTTCAGATTCGAATTTGCTCGTGCCGTTTTATATTCCAAATTGGTAATTCTCGTCTTTTTCTTCTGGTGTACTGGGTGCGCGGCTGTGCCGTTCCAGATTGCAAACTTTTTTTTTTTTTTCCTTGGGCGTGCTGGGTGCGCGGTCGTCCCGTGGCCGTCCCGTTTCAGAATGTCAATTACATTCTTATTCGTTTCTTCTGGTGCGCTTCGTGCGCGGCCGCGCCGTTTCATATTGCAAAGTGCTAATTTTTATGGTTTTCTTCTGATGTGCGACTGCGCTGTTTCAGATGGTAATTTGCTAATTCTGATGTTTTTCTTTTGGTTTGTTGGGTGCGTGGCCGTGCCGTTTCAGAATGTACATATTTAATCCTTATCCTTTCCTTCTGGTGCGCTGCGTGCGCGCCGTTTCAGAATAAAAATCCTTAATTATTATGCTTTTCGTTTGATGTGCTGGGGTGCGGCCGTGCCGCTTCAGATTAGAATTTGTTAATTCTTACGGTTTCTTGTTCGTGTGCTCGAAGCGCTGTCGCGCAGTTTCAGATTGCAAACTGCTTGTTATTCTACTTTTCTTTTGGTCTGCTGGGTGGGCGGTTGTGCCGTTCCAGAATGCAAACAGTTTATTATTATGCTTTTCTTCTGGTGTGCTCGGTGACCGGCCGTGCCGTTTCAGAATGTAATTGTTAATTCTTATGTTTTTCTTCGGGTCTGGTGCGTGCGCGAGACGCCTTTTCAGACTATAAATTGTTATTCGCGCACCGAACAGACTAGGAGAAAATAGTAAGAATCAGCAATTTGCAATTTAAGACGGCACGGTCACGCACCCAGCACATCAGAAGAAACATAATCAGAATAAGCAGCCTGCAATATGAAACGGCACGGCCGCGCACCGAGCACAGTAGAAGCAAATAATAAGAACTACGAATTTGCAATCTAAAACGGCACGGCCGCGTACCGAACACCCAAGCAAAAAACGATAGCAAGCGCACAAACATATATATATATATATATATACATATATGAGAATTACGAAGATGCAATCTGAAACACCCAGCACACAAGAAGAACATCATAATAATGAATAACTTGCAATCTGAAACGTTGCGACCGCGCACAACGCGCACCAGAAAAAAAAAAACTATTCAGAATTTACATTCTGAAAGGGCACGGCCGCGCACCCTGCACACGAGAAGAAATCATTAGGCCGTGCCGTTTCAGATTGCAAACCGCTAGTTCTTATGATTTTCTTCTGGTTTGTTTGGTGCACGGCTCTGCCGTTTCAGATTGCAAATTGTTAATTATTTTGCTTTTCTTTTGCTGTGTTGGGTGCGCGGCTGTGCCGTTCAAGATTGCAATCTCTTAATTCTTATTCTTTTCTTATGATATGCCGGGTGCGCGGCCGTGCCGTTTCAGAATGTATATTGTTCAGTCACCCTTTTTTTTGGTGCATTGCATGCGCGGCCGCGCCGTTGCAGATTGCAATTTGCTAATTCTTATGTGTTTTCTTCTCTTGTGTTGCGCGGCCATATTGTTTCAGAATGTAAATTCTTAATTATTTCCCTTTTCTTCTGGTGTGTTTGGTGCGCAACCGTGCCGTTTCAGATTGCAAACTGCTAATTCTTATTTTTTTTCCTGGTGTGCTGGGTGTGCGGCCGTGCCGTTTTAGATTGGATACGGGTAATTGTTATCTTTTCTCACATTCGTCACGTGCACGTTTGCCCGCATTGTTCAGAGTGATGTTACGTACGTTTACGCGGTTTCGGCTTATGTTGTTTACATTCACGTCTCACGTTGTTTGTACCCGCGTTGCTCGTGTTCAGAATTGTTTCTCGTCCCAAATTCTTGTTCACAAGAAGTCGTCTGTCATCTGAATCCATCGCTCGTTTATCATTTCAAGTAATTTTTGATCCGGAAGCGCACGGGCGCTATTCTTCGTCCTTGACGGTCGCGCGGGTCGTCGGCGATTTCCCAGCGCCAAAACATTTATTATTCTTCGCCCAAAGGAGGTTTTTTTATTCTAGATCCTACATTACATATATATATATATGGTGACGCTGTCCACGATGAGGACGACGAAGAAGATGGTGACTGGTGGTGATGATGATTTGGAGGAGGAGAATGACGATGCTGCTGATGATGGTGGAGGATGAGCATCTCGCTGCGCCTGGGCATTTTCCTTTCGGCCCCAGGCAACGCCCCTGGCGTCAGCCGCGCCCGGCGCACCCGCGCCTCCCAACCGGGACGCGGAGCAGGACGCCCCTCGGTGGTGGCTTGGCCAGGGGGGGAGGTGACGGTTGACGATGATGGTGTCGATGATGACGACGACGGTGATGATGTTGTTGCTGTTGTTGCTGCAGTTGTCGTTGTTTTTGTTGTTGCTGTTGTTGCTGATGATGATGGTGGTGATGATGAGAGGCAGGAGAAGGATGAAGGGATGGAGGGCGACGACGGCGTGCTTATGATGATTGAGGAGAGTGCGCATCTCATTGCGTTGGGCGCTGGCCGTCTTGGCTTTGGCCATCGAACTTCTAAGAAGTTACGTCCCCTTCTCTTATGTTATTCGTCTTCTCTGCCGTCCTTCACAGCTCCCCCTCGCCCCCCCTTCGTCCGCACACATGCCTCGGGCAATGATTTGGGACATCCCCTCTTGAACGGCCATCTGTTGGACGTCCCCGACTTGGTGCTGGGGACATCTCCCCCTTCTTCCAAGCGGGGAGGAAGAGGGGGGAGCGTTGAGGAGGAATTATATTATACCGATACCGCTACCCTGGCCCCCGACGGCCACGATCCTCGATGTTTTAGTCCCGTACCATTTGCATCTGTTGTTGCTGTTATTCGGTTGGTTCGCTTGAGTAACCTTCGGCTCGCTGGGGTTTGGGGTGAAGCAGAGTGTTTCCCCCCCCCCCCGTGTTCCGACGACGACGCACACTACGAAGGCGACGAGGACGAATACGACGCACTCGCCGCGGCAGCGGCGACCGCGACGGCGACGACAATGACCGACGTCGTCATCTGCCTCCACAGGTTTCTGGAGGCCGACGGTAGCGTTCGGGTGGATGGGCTCAGGGCCGGGGGATGCATCCACTTCCAATCGCCCATTCCTTGCCGATAGAAGCCCGATTGCCCAACCCGCCTGGGAGATTGCGGATGTCGCTGTCGGGGTCCTATCGCCGATCTATCGGCGATGTATCGCCGATTCCGAGTCGATGGTAATCCCAACGCGCAGAAACAAATCGCATTGAACCTCTTCTCGTCAGAACGCACCCCCTGAGAGGTCCAGGGGTCGATCGATTTTGGTTTTCAGGCGTTTTCGTTGATTCAGCGGTTCTCCAGCCTCGGGGTGCTCTTCAGAAGCTGCGCCTCGGCGAGACCATTCTGGGGTTGCCTATGCCATCCCGACCGGCCGCCAGATACCATAGTTTGGATCCGAAAATCAGACGACGAGGATCACCCAGGCGACTTCTCGTCCCCAATCCGCAGGGGCAACGTTGGGGTCGGACTGGCTGAGGGGGGGGTGCATCGCCCTCACATTGCCGATGGATTGCCGTTGGGGACCTGATGGCCTATCCCGCCCACGAACGCGCTGATTCGCTATCGAGGGCCGATTCCTGCTCAATTGGCGATGCATCGCCGCTTCAAGGTCGATGTGTCCCCCCCGCGCCCCCCCTTTCTCAGAAGCCATTTATGTTCAAGATGTCTTTTGCCCGTGGTAGAGCGCGGATACGCTAGTTCGCGGCCAGCCAGTCTTTCCACTCTTGCCAGGGGCCACCGACCCAGCCGATAAGCTCTGCAGTCGGCCTCCTTCGCGTCCGGCTGGGGTGAGCAAGCCGAGCCATGGCGCTGCAGCCAACGCAGCCCACTGTGCTACGCGGCCCCCGCCGCCACACGTGGGCCTGCGGGCGCTGTGCCGCGAGCGCGAAATGGGCGTGCACGATCAAGTGCGCCTGCGGCAATGATGCTCCCGCTCGCATCCGCAATGCAGCGTAGGACAATCAGAAAATGCGGGATGACAAGGCGCTCGGCGAGAGGAGTTGACCTACCCGGAAGCAGCGCGCCCAACTTTTACAGAGACCTTGGCAAGCGGTTGGCTGAGGTCGAGAAGCTGTTGCGGGGAAGGGGTGGCAAAGCCGAGAAGCTGGCGATGCCGCCTTGGTCCAATGTTGCGAAGCCTCACCCAATGGCGGTCGAGCCGAAGTCAGGCGGTGCTCATGTGGTGCGCCAGGTCATACAGAATTTTCTGCTCAGGAGATGTGCTGCGCAAGTGGTTCGTTTCGGGGCTTCGCTCAAGTTTCTTCCCGCTGGTGAGCCGGGTGACGATCTAAGGAGGCCCTTGCAGTCCAAAGCAAGCGCCACCAAAAACGAGCTGAAGGATCACAGGCCCCCTGCCGTGGCACACCGCAAGCAGGGTCTATACAACGCCAGGTCGTCGGTCGACCGCTTAGCCAAAACATTGCGTAAAAGGAGGAACAGCTCAAGCAATTGCAGGTGAGCGCAGTGGACAAAAAAATCACTCGTGAAACGTAGACAGCAAGTGTTGCAGCCCTGCAGGAGAAGGCAAAAAAAAACATGCTAACGCGGTGGGTGGCGGCGAACCCATTCTGACAGCATTACAGGAAGTGGATGTTCTCACCGTTGAGATTGACGACCCAGTGTTTGAGAGTTTCATCAGCACGGATGCCCAGGCCAAGCTGCGCGCGCTGCGTTCGTCGAAAGTCCCAGTTCTCGGCGACGCCGACGACCAGATGGACGCAGATGTTGGAAATTTCGGTAGTGGCAAGCCTGAGTGAGGTTTTCTTTGCGACGCGGACCAGCATGTCAAGCGCGATCCCGATGAGATGGACTCAATCGAGCAGCAGGCCCTGCAAGAGTCTGGGGGAACAGCCACCTGCGTGGAGTTCGCCGACACACATCGATAACTCGGGAAGGAACCACGACACGGGTGACGGCATCTTTCGGAGGAGCGCATGTAGACACCAGCCAACTTTATTTCTGGATGTAGAATGCACAGCAGGGGGTTTTGTCGGTGCCGCTTTTTCGTGAAACCTTCTTTGTTGACGCGTGGCTTTCTGCCCCTCCTCTTCTTCCCCCACCCACCCACCCCCTCCCTCCTCCGCTCGCGGCCGCCGCTGCTGCGTTGCCTGCTGCGCGCTGCCGGCGGCCCGTCGTGGCCGCCCGCTGACGTTGCTGCGAGCGCCGCAAATCAACGCGGGCGCCCCCTCGCACGGATTGCGCCCCATGCGGGGCTGCACCCGCGGCCCCAACAGGTGCGTGCCCACGGCGCTTCCGCGGTAGGGCCGCACCGGCTGCAGCCCGCAACGGGCCCCGCCCGCAGGCCCAGGGGGGGGGGCGGGGGCGCGCAGCCCAGGCGCGGTGAATTGTTCCTCTTGGGGGGACGGTAGGGGCGGGCAGCGGTTCATTTTTTCTTTCGATTATCCTGCCCCGGGGTGGTCCCATGGCGTCGGTCCTGATGTTGGCGAAGACCCCGTCGCTTTTCTTCGGGGCGCGGTCCCATGGGGCGTGCCCCAGAGCCCAGCCAAGGCAGAGCACATAGGCGTAGCCGTCTGCCGCCAGGCAGCGAGCATGCACGAGGAGTGCGCATGGGACTGCAAGGCATCCCCGACAGCTTGCTGCGTCGAGTAGGTTTGCTGGCGCCAGGCAGTTCGCCCAGTGCCTCGTGGACGCCTTTTTTTTTTCAGTCTGCGCGCCGCGTCAAGCCCGCCGTTCGGAGGAAAATATCAGCCAGCTAGGAGGTTTAGATCCTTTCTTTGCCGCTGCCAATGCGTCGGTCGACCGCCAGGCAAAGGCCGCCCTTGCCATGCGGCCTGCCGCGGGCCCAGCGTCGACTCATGGCGCCAATCTCGCTGCCACCAGAGCTCAGAGCTTCATGAAATTAGCTGCGCGCATCCTGCCACTTTTCCCACATGACGTCAGGTGGAAAAGGCCCACTTGTTTCCGCGCTGACCGCTCAAGGCGGCAACGCATCTGGCACTCGCGGCAGCAAGGAGGGTTGGGCCCCCAGTGCGCCACGTGTTTGGTTGTGGCGAAAGGATCGTTAGACTCTGTGCCCTTCGATTGATGTAGCCCCCCTGTTTCCTGAGTAGGCTGCTCTCGAACCCCCTCGGCCATTCCCTCGTCGCTGTTGCGGGCCTGGCACGACAAACTGGCGGCGAGCCCTCGGGGCAGTCGGTTTGCACTGTTCGAGCGCAGACCGTCGTTTATCTCAAGCGCGGGGGTTGGCCGCAATCGCAACTTGAGAAGCTAGGCCGCCCCTGTGAGACCCCAGCCCGTAAAGGCAAGGAGGCCCGAGGAATCGCGCGCAAGGGCAGGTGCCCCCACATGCGTGTGTAAGCGTTGATGGTAGGGCCGTTCCCGTGTCTAGGCTTCGCCATGGCCCGCCTGACTTTTGTGGGGCCTCAGCCCCCAAGGTTGCGAGGGCGAGTTTTTCGGAATCAGGGGCGGCCCCTTCCTATGAACAGCGAGTGAGCGCGTTGGCAGAGCGGGTCTGAGTGAAGGATAGGTCCGAAATCCCCAACCCCAGGGGTAGTTGTGTGGTTGTTCCCGGGGCCCATTCCATGGCTCCAGCTCCCCATCCTTGATCCGTAGTTCAGTCCTGTTGAGGTTATTTAGAGGCTGCCGCCTCTGCCGCCGACCCCAGAGATTACGGGTCAAAATCGAGAGGTAGTCAGCGGTGACGATCTCGAGGACGAGCGAGAGTGTGGGAACGTTCACAGACGCTGAGCATTTCGCAAAAGTCTGGACGCATGGACTCACCATGGCCCCTTGCCCATCTCGCTATCGCGCTGAGGCTGTGGGTCAGAGGTCTCCTCAGTCTTCTGTGGGATCTCGCGGTAGCCCTCTCGGGGGGTTCCTGGAGTCCGTTGTTGAAGCCTGTTGGAGGTGGTTTTGGGGCCTGCCTCCCGCGGGGCGGAATGCTCGAGTGTTCGGCGTGGGCTTCCCTTGCTGGGCGACTTTTGGGGCGCTTCTTGAGCCGTCTTGGCGCTTTTTTGAGCCGTCTTGACGTTGAACGATCCAGCGTTCGGGTCGCTGCCGACCGTTCAAGGTGGAGCGATCCCCGCGGTGCCGGGAACCAGCGCCGGGGTCGACAAGACATGGGCCCGCCTGGGCGGGCAACGTGGGGCTAACACATCGGGTCGGCGCCCTCGGGCAAGCAACGTTTTCTGGGCCGATTATTATCTTCCGTCGGCTGGCATTTCTTTTCCTTGTGTCTGTTCATTCGAGTGCTCGGTGTGCAATATTTGTTTGATGCGTGGAAACTTTCCTATAGAAGGAGCGGATGTACCAACAGATGTCCAGATGGTTCGAGCCTCAGAGACGAAACTAATACTGCTGGGGAGGACCCCCGGGGCGTGACGACGGCGGCTGCGGCTGCGAGTGTCGACCACGCTTGACGCGGGCAAGGCAAGTCCAAAGCAGCACGGAATCACGATTGCGCCTGCTGCCGGCCCACAGGGAGGCTTGACGGCGTGCGCCAGAGTAGATGGTGATGAGGATGTCTTCAGGAAGGCCTTGGTTTCAGCACCCCATGTGGGCCCCTCGACCGTGGCGCTTATGTATCTCCATGTTCTCTTGGGATATACGCTCGCGCTCCTACGCGCGATGGGCCCTTGTGTGTGTTTGGCGGTGTTCGCCGGGCACGGTGGCGTTTGTTGTGGTGACCTTGTTTTGGTAGTTCGCGGAGGACAGTGGGGCCCTGTTGTGCTGGTTTGGAGCGCTCTTGTGTGGTTTGTGAGCCGTCGCGGACGTGGTTGAGCCCGTTTGGACTGGCTTTGGGGAAAGGGGGCGCATCGCACACGCCGATGACAGCCGAAGGGGTTCGCGCATATGTTCAAGACGTCGGAGATCTGGGAATTAGTGGTCACGGTGGGGTCCGCCTTGAAATTCTGGGCAGATCGCGCCGTTTGGAACAGAGCGAAGGGCGAACATCTTCCGACGAGCTGAAAAGTGAAAGTCCCTCAAGCCACAAGGCGCCGATGCCAGACATGTAGTAACCCTAAGGGGATGGGACGAGGTTTGTCTCTGGGTGGCTCTCTTGGGCATGTGTCTGGCAGGGGGCATTCTGGGCCGCGCGGAGGCCGCCTCGGGCATCTGCAGACGGCGGAGTTCTTTTTTGACGGTCCTGGGGCCCAGCGAGGCCTCCCGGAGGCCGATAATACACTTCATTTCAATTTTTTCGATACGTCGGAGGTCCGGGTCCTGCCCCCGCTTCCCTCCCCTGACTCCATGCAGGGTGCCATCATTGTTTGTTGGAGACCCCTCCCCGCGCTCTCTTTCCGGGCCCGGGCGGAGCCGGGGCGAGCTCCTCGAGGGGCGCCAGGGGGGGGGGGGGGAAGAGGAGGATTCTCAGACCTTCCGGCTTCCTGACAAAATCAGGGCGGAGTTTTTTGTTGCGTTTGCCCAGCACCGCGGTTTTGCCCAGCTGTGAACCGCGGCGCGCTGCGCCAGCAGGCCATGGTCGCGCGCCAGTCTCGTCGGCGGAGCTTGACCCCTGCCCCCCCGGGCCACGTGGCTCTCCCGTGTTCTGTTGGGCACAGCCGTCTCCGCTCGCCTCGGGTTTTTTTGTTTGCCAGCCTTCCTCCATGCCGCATCCTTCCTCGCCGCCCCCCCACCTTCCCCCCCCCCTCCCCCTCACTCGGCGGACAGACGGAGCACGTGATCCATAGGGGCGTGGGAAGGGAGCGCGCCCCCCCCCCCTCCCTCTCTCGGCCGGCCACCGCCCCGCCCCAATGCCCGCCTCCCGCTCGCCGCGCCGCCGCGGTTCTCTCGCTCGCGCCTCCTCCCCCCGCGCTTCCCGGGTCGCCGCTGGCCGGCGCCGCCATGGCGCCCGCAAGGCCCGGTCCTGACATTCGCGCGCCTCCCTCGAGGAAAGGGGGGGCCTAGATCTCCGACGTCGCGAAAGCATCACGACGGAAAGTTTCGCTATATTCGGTTTGTGCGTAGTGTTGTGGTGCGTAGCACGGGGCGGGCTGCAGGCGGTGCGCGGCGGGGGGCGCGCTGCGGGTCGCAGACGGCAGTGGTCGCGCCAGCAGCCGGCAGAGGGAGGAGTGCTTTCTAGTCCCAGACATCTTGCGCTCCAAGTTGTTTCGACGCGTCGGCCCCCCAGAGGTCTGGACCCCCTTCCCCAGCGCCAGCTTTTCGTCTTGCGCTGTTTTTTCGACAGTACCGGGGGCCAGAAGCGGCCTCAGGAGGCCGAAGGTTGCCCAAATTTTGCCGCCCCCATCCTCTCGAAGCGCCCGACGTCTGAGCAAGAGCTAGAACAATCACCAAGAGCATGCATCAAAGAGAGACTTGGAGAACATGCTTTAAAACCAGACATCAACACATACCTACGAGCATGCAGGGTTCATGCGTTTTTCATTTACTGCAACTTTCTAGTGGGGATCTCGAAACAAAAAGTCTTTCTATACGCGGTTTGTGGAAGTCCCGAGAACTTCCTTAGGGCAGATTTTTGGTTCCGAGTTGTTTGTTGGCGGCCCCGGGGCCCATTGAGGGCCACTGGGGACCGAAAGCACCAGACAAAACAAATCCCGTCATTTTTTTCGCGACGCGAGAGGGTCTGGGCTTGGGGGGCGCAAGTCGACCCCGGGACCCATCCCGGGGTGCATAATGTCGCTGACTTTCTTTCGGGGCGGATCGGGTCTTGGCGACGATGGCGCCCCAGGACGCGCAAAAAGGGCGAAAAAACAACGAAACGCCTTGAACCGCGAGGGCGCGCACGATCGAGGGTGACAAATCGTGGGGCGCGGGGTGGGGGGCCCAAAAAGAGAGGCTGCATGAGCGGGGTGCCCGGGCGAGGAGGGGGGCGCCGATCGTTCTTGGGTGAGAAATCGCGGGGTGGGGGGGGCCAAGAACAGAGGCTCCATGAGCGGGGGATGCCGGGGAGAGGAGGGGGGCGACGGTCGTTTGAGAGCCAGAAATCGCGGGCCGGGGGTCCCCAAGAACAAAGGCTCCATGAGTGGGGGATGCCGGGGCGAGGAGGGGGGCGCTGGTCGTTTTTGAATGAGAAATCGCGGGGTGGGGGGCCCAAGTACAGAGGCTCCATAAGCGGAGGATGCCGGGGCGAGGAGGGGTCCGTTGGTCGTCGTTTTTGGGCGACAAATCGCGGGGTGCGGGGCCCTGAGAACAGAAGCTCCATGGGTGGGGGATGCCGGGGCGAGAAGGGAGGCTCTAAGTGTTTTTTGTATAGAAATCGTGGGATGGGGGGCCCCAAGAACATAGGCTCCATGAGTGGGGGATGCCGGGTCGAGGAGGGGAGCGTTGGTTGTTGTTGGGCGAAAAATGATTGGGGGGGGCCCAAGAGCAAAGGCTCCATGAGTGGGGGATGCCGGGGCGAGGAGGGGGGCGTTGGTTGTTGGGCGAGAAATCGTGGGGTGGAGGCCTGAAGAACAGAGGCTCCATGAGTGGGGGATGCCGGGCGAGGAGGGGGCGTTGGTTGTTTTGGGGTGAAAAAAGATTGGCGGGGCGAGGAGGGGGCGTTGGTTGATTTTGGGTGAGAAATCGTGGGGTGGGGAGCCCCAGGGACAGAGGCTCCATGAGTGGGGGATGCTGGGCCGAGCAGGGGGGCGTCGGTTGTTTTTTGGCGAGAAATCCTGGGGTGGGGGGCCTCAAGAGCAGAGGGCCATGCATGAGTGGGGGATGCCGGAGCGAGGAGGGGGGCGCTGGTCGTTGTTTGGTAAGAAATCGTTGGGTGGGGGGCCCCAAGAACAGAGAGTCCATGAGTGGGGGATGCCGGGGCGAGGAGGGGCGCGTTGGTCGTCTTTGGGAGAAATCGGGGGGTGGGGGGCCCCAAGAACAGAGGCTCCATGAGTGGCGGATGTCGGGGCGAGGAGGGGGGCGTTGGTTGCGTTTGCGCGAGCAATCGTGAGGTGGGAGGCCCGAAGAACATGAGGATGCCGGGGCGAGGAGGGGGCGCTGGTTCGTTTTTGGGTGAGGAATCGCGGGGTGGGGGGCCGCAAGAACAGAGGCTCCATGAGCGGGGGATGCCGGGGCGAGGAGGGGGCGTTTCGAGCTCCATGAGGCGGGGGCGCGGGGCGAGGAGGGGGGCGCTGGTCGTTTTTTGGGTGGGAATTCGCGGGGGGGGGGAGCCCCACGAACAGAGGCTCCATGAAGGGGGGTGCCGGGGCGAGGAGGGGGGCGTTGGTCGTTTTTGGGCGGGAAATCGTGGACTGGGGGCCCCCCAGAACAGAGGCTCTATGATCTATGAGTGGGAGATGCCGGGGCGAGGAGGGGGGCGTTGGTCGTTTTTGGGCGAGAAATCGTGGGGTGGGGGGCCTCGAGAACAGTGGCTCCATGAGCGGGGGATGCCGGGGCGTGGAGGGGAGCGTCGGTTCTTTTGTTGCGAGAAATCGCTGGGTGGGGTGCCTCAACAACAGAGGCTCCATGAGTGGGAGATGCCGGGGCGAGGAGGGGGGCGTTGGTCGTTTTTGGGCAAGAAATCGTGGGGTGGGGGGCCTCAAGAACAGATGAGTGGGGGATGCCAGGGCGAGAAGGGGGGCGTCGTTTATTTTCGGGCAAGCAATCCTGGGATGGGGGGCCTCAAGAACAAAGGCTCCGTGAGCGGGGGACACCGGGGCGAGGAGGGGGGCGCTGGTCGTTTTTGGGGAAGAAATTGCGGGGGGGGCCCAAGAACAGAGGCTCCATCAGTGGGGAATGCCGGGGCGAAGGGAGGGGCGTTGGTTGTTTTTGGGCAAGGAATCGGGTGGTGGGGGCCCCCCGTTTCAGAGGCTCCATGAGTTGAGGATGCCGGGGCGGGGAGGAGGGCGCTGGTCGTTTTTGGGCGAGAAATCGTGGGGTGGGGGGCCTCAAGAACAGAAGCGTCATGAGTGGGGGATGCCGGGACGAGGAGGGGGGCATTGGTCGTTGTTTGGCGAAAAATCGTGGGATGGGAGCCCTCAACACAGAGGCTCCATGAGTGGGAGATGCCGGGGCGAGGAGGGGGGCGTTGGTCGTTTGTGGGCAAGAAATCGTGGGGTGGGGGGTCCCAAGAACAGAGGCTCCATGAGTGGCGGATGCCAGGGCGAGGATGGGGGGCGCCGGATGTTTTTGGGCGAGAAATCGCGGGGTGGGGAGCCCCAAGAACAGAGTCTCCATGAGGGGGGATGCCGGGGCGAGGAGGCGGGCGTTGGTCGTTTTTGGGGAGAAATCCCCGGGTGGGGGGGCCCAAGAACAGAGGCTGCATCAGTGGGGGATGCCGGGGCGAGGAGGGAGGCGTCGGTTGTTTTGGGCGACAAATCGCGGGGTGGGGGGGCCAAAAAACAGAGGCTGCATGAGTGGGGTGCCCGGGCGAGGAGGGGGGCGTTGGTCGTTCTTGGGCGAGAAATCGCGGGGTGGGGGGGCCCAAGAACAGAGGCTCCATGAGTGGGTGATGCCGGGGAGAGGAGGGGGGCGCTGGTCGTTTGAGGGCGAGAAATCGTGGGCCGGGGGGGCCCAAGAACAAAGGCACCATGCATGAGTGGGGGATGACGGGGCGAGGAGGGGGGCGTCTGTCGTTTTGGGGGGGAGAAATCGCGGGGTGGGGGGCCCAAGTACAGAGGCTCCATAAGTGGGGGATGCCGGGGCGAGGAGGGGTCCGCTGGTCGTTTTTGGGCGACAAATCGCGGGGTGCGGGGCCCCAAGAACAGAAGCTCCATGGGTGGGGGATGCCGGGGCGAGAAGGGAGGCTCTAAGTGTTTTTTGTGTAGAAATTGTGGGATGGGTGGCCCCAAGAACATATGCTCCATGAGCGGGGGGCGCCGTGTCGAGGAGGGAAGCGTTGGTTGTTGTTGGGCGAAGAATGATTGGAGAGAGGGGTCCAAGAGCAAAGGCTCCATGAGTGGGGGATGCCGGGGCGAGGAGGGGGGCGCTGGTTGTTGGGCGAGAAATCGTGGGGGGGGGAGGCCTGAGGAACAGTGGCTCCATGAGTGGGGGATGCCGGGGCGAGGAGGGGGGCGTTGGTTGTTTTTGGGCGAAAAAAGATTGGCGGGGCGAGGAGGTCGGCGTTGGTCGTTTTTGGGTGAGAAATCGTGGGGTGGGGAGCCCCAAGGACAGAGGCTCCATGAGTGGGGGATGCTGGGCCGAGCAGGGGGGCGTCGGTTGTTTTTTGGCGAGAAATCCTGGGGTGTTGGGTCCTCGTTTTGAAGGGACGGTGCCCCGCGTTCCTTCCTTCTCCTCCTCCCGCTGCCCCCTCCCTCCTCCCCCTCTTCCCAGCGTTTCACCCACCCAGTACAGCGTTTCGTAGCCCCATAGGAGCTCCACCGAAGGCCCCAGTACCCGCGCCCGCATGCGTCACGCACACCCAATTCGGCACACCCCTCACACGTTTCGTGGCTCCATAGGGAGCTCCACCGAAGGCCCCAGCGCCCGCGCCCGCATGCGTCACGCACACCCATTTCGGCACACCCCTCACACGTTTCGTGGCCCCATAGGGAGCTCCGCCGAAGGCCCCAGTGCCCGCATGCGCGCACGCCCATTTCGGCACACCCCTCACACGTTTCGTGGCCCATGCCCCAGTGCCGCCCCGCATGCGTCACGCACACCCATTTCGGCACACCCCTCACACGTTTCGTGGCCCATAGGGAGCTCCACCGAAGGCCCCAGTGCCCGCGCCCGCATGCGTCACCCACACCCATTTCGGCACACCCCTCACACGTTTCGTGGCTCCATAGGGAGCTCCACCGAAGGCCCCAGTGCCCGCGCCCGCATGCGTCACCCACACCCATTTCGGCACACCCCTCACACGTTTCGTGGCTCCATAGGGAGCTCCACCGAAGGCCCCAGTGCCCGCGCCCGCATGCGTCACGCACACCCATTTCGGCACACCCCTCACACGTTTCGTGGCTCCATAGGGAGCTCCACCGAAGGCCCCAGTGCCCGCGCCCGCATGCGTCACGCGCACCCAATTCGGCACACCCCTCACACGTTTCGGCCCCATAGGGAGCTCCACCGAAGGCCCCAGTGCCCGCGCCCGCATGCGTCACGCACACCCAATTCGGCACACCCCTCACACGCTTCGTGGCTCCACAGGGAGCTCCGCCGAAGGCCCCAGTGCCCGCGCCCGCATGCGTCACGCACACCCATTTCGGCACACCCCTCACACGTTTCGTGGCCCCATAGGGAGCTCAGCCGAAGGCCCCAGTGCCCGCGCCCGCATGCGTCACGCACACCCATTTCGGCACACCCCTCACACGCTTCGCGGCCCCATAGGGAGCCCCGCCGAAGGCCCCGGTGAGTGTGCCCACATGCGTCCCGCACACGCATTTCGGCACACCCTTGCACGCTTCGTGGCCCCATAGGGAGCGCCACCGAAGAAGATATTCAGAATTGCGGTACTCACAAATGCATATGGTTGGGTCTTTCGCCAGGATAATTTTTTGACGAGAAATCCTGGGATGGGGGGCCTCAAGAGCAGAGGCTCCATGAGTGGGGGATGCCGGAGCGAGGAGGGGGGCGTTGGTTGCGTTTGGGCGAGCAATCGTGAGGTGGGAGGCCCCAAGAACAGAGAGTCCATGAGCGGGTGATGCCGGGGCGAGGAGGGGCGCGCTGGTCGTCTTTGGGGAAGAAATCGGGGGGTGGGGGGCCTCAAGAACAGAGGCTCCATGAGTGGCGGATGTCGGGGCGAGGGGGGGGGCGTTGGTTGTGTTTGGGCGAGCACTCGTGAGGTGGGAGGCCCGAAGAACAGAGGCTCCATGAGTGGGGGATGCCGGGGCGAGGAGGGGAGCGTTGGTCGTTTTTGGGTGAGAAATCGTGGGGTGGGGGGCCGCAAGAACAGAGGCTCCATGAGTGGGGGATGCCAGGGCGAGGAGGGGAGCGTTCGTCGTTGTTGGGCGAGAAATCGTGGGGTGGGGAACCCCAAGAACAGAGGCTCCATGAAGGGGGAATGCCGGGGCGAGGAGGGGGGCGTTGGTCGTTTTTGGGCGAGAAATCGTGGGGTGGGGAACCCCAAGAACAGAGGCTCCATGCGGGGGGGATGCCGGGGCGAGGAGGCGGGCGTTGGTCGTTTTTGGGCGGGAAATCGTGGACTGGGGGCCCCCCAGAACAGAGGCTCTATGATCTATGAGTGGGAGATGCCGGGGCGAGGAGGGGGGCGTTGGTCGTTTTTGGGTGAGAAATCGTGGGTGGGGGGCCTCAAAAACAGTGGCTCCGTGAGCGGGGGATGCCGGGGCGAGGAGGGGGGCGTGTTTTTTTTGTTTTTTTGAAAAATCGTGGGATGGGGGGCCTCAACAACAGACACTCCATGAATGGGAGATGCCGGGGCGAGGAGGGGAACGTTGGTCGTTTTTAGGCAAGAAATCGTGGGGTGGGGGGCCTCAAGAACAGATGAGTGGGGGATGCCGGGGCGAGAAGGGGGGCGTCGTTTGTTTTCGGGCAAGAAATCCTGGGATGGGGGGCCTCAAGAACAAAGGCTCCATGATTGGGGGAGGCTGGGGCGACGAGGGGGGCCTTGGTCGTTGTTGGGGGAGAAATCGTGGGGTGGGGGGCCCCAAGAACAGATGCTCCATGAGGGGGGAATGCCGGGGCGAAGGGAGGGGCGTTGGTTGTTTTTGGGCAAGGAATCGTGTGGTGGGGGGCCCCCGCTTCACAACATCAAGAGGTCCATGGGGTGAGTATGCCGAGGCGCGGTGGAAGGTTCGGGTGGCGTGCGTCGGTCGGTTTTGAGCGAGAGATGGCGGGATGGGGGGTCCAAAAAAAACACGGGCCAGGGCGAGAAGCGGAGTATAGGTCTGGGCGAGTTGGAAGCAGAACTCTTCGTGTGGGCAGTGCGAGGAGAGGAGCATGGGTCCATATTGGTCAATGTTGGGCAAGGCTTGTTTTTTTCCTCACACGCCTCTGGGGTCGGCGGATTTATTGCCGTGCGCCCCTTTGCATGGGCATTACATTCCCTTCCATTTCCTCCGCATGTTTCTTCCTAAGGTGGCCTCTCACTTGATGCTGCTCCGTGGTTGATTTCAGTCGCGGGTGCATGGGGCACACAGAAACACCTTTCTTATCTCCTCATCCACATTCCATCCTTGGATATTTCCGCCGGCGCCCCAGGACGAGCTCCTCATTGTAGACCCGAGCGTGGGACCACTGCCGCAGGAAAGTCAGGCAGGGGTGATGATGTTGATGGTGATGCTGCTGATTATGCTGCTGCTGATGATGATGCTGATGCTGATGCTGATGTTGGTGATGACGATGATGCTGGTGGACGATGCTGATACTGATGATGATGCTGATGATGATGATGAAGATGATGATGATGATGATGATGATGATGATGATGATGATGATGATCATGATCATCATGATGATGATGATGATGATGAGGTTGAGGTTGATGATGATGATGATGATGATGATGATGATGATGATGATGATGATGATGATGATGATGATGATGCTGATGATGATGATGATGATGATGATGATGATGATGAGGAGGAGGAGGAGGAGGAGGAGGAGGATGAGGATGGTGATGATGATAATGATGATGGTGGCGATGATGATGTTCATGATGGTGTTGATGATGGTGTTGGTGGTGGTTGTGTAGAGGAGGAGGACGAGGAGGAGAAGGAGGAGGAGGAGGAGAATGAGGAGGAGGAGGGGGGAGGGGGAGGGGGAGGAGAAAGAGGAGGAGGAGAAGGAGGAGGAGGAGGAGGAGGTGGAGGAGGAGGGGGAGGGGGAGGGGGAGGGGGAAGGGGGATGAGGAGGGTCGGCATCTCCCAAATTCTACTCTGCGTCGGCCACCCCCCCCAGGGCTGACACGCGCGTTCAGCAATCATATGGTGTTTGCTCGGTGGCGGGCAGCTTCTGACCACAACCCCCAGGTACCGATCTACTATGAGACGATTGTTTTTCAAGTTCGGTTCGGACGTTCGCCTCCAGGGGGGCACATCGTATTAGTACGTTCCTCTGCGTCCCAGAGGACGACGATAGGGAATGTGAGGAGGGATAAGGAAAGAACAGCGCGGAACGCGGGTGGGAGGAGGGCGGGGTGAGCAGCGAACCCGGAGGGTGGATCTTGGCGGGGAGTGGAGGCGTTTTTCTCGTCCGCATCTCCCTGTCGTCGTTTTGCTCGGCCGTTCCGTGGCAAAGGGGATGAGGAGATGAGGCGGCGGGAAGGGGGGAGGACAATGGGCAGGAGGAGGGGGAGGATGAGGAGGTGGAGTGTCGGGGAGGAGGGGGAAGGAATGACGAGGAGGAGGAGAAGGAGGAAGGAGAGGAGGAATGATATCACCAGCTGTTGGAACATGCCGTTACGACTTGGTGAGAATCATAGTTGAGCGTGAAGGTCGAGTTGCCGTCGTTACCGACGCCGTTTCGCTGAATTATTCAACCTGTGGAGCGCTTGCATTCTTGCCTACGGGAAAAACATCAAATCGTTCTCGCGCAATTCCGTCGCCAGGGTTTGCATCGCAGCGGGAAGAGGTTGATGGCAGCCACAGCAGCCGCAGTTGTTGTTCCAGCTGCAACAGGCGATCCCTTACCGGAATTAGGCACACCCCAGGACAGAGATCAGTGGTTTAACCTAAACCCAGCGCGCGCTTCACTGAGTCATGCGGGGCGGCCGATCACTGTGGGGGCTACAGTTACGTGAAAGTGGCACTGAGAGCCAACCATGAGGGCATGATGGAGTTCATCTGACGGCAGACAGCAGCGGGGACAAGAACCATTAATCTTGGAACAAGCGATTGGATACTATTCATGACCCAGAAGATGAGTTCGCTATTGTTGAGCATGATGAATCGAAACATGTAGGCCAAGGGTGAAACAAAACAGAGGCAGATAGTAAGTGAACACCGAGTGGGCCAAGTCGACCAAGTGAGTCGACCTGGAGTTACTTTTCGCTTCGGCGCTCTCTTTTCGATTCGAGGCCCTCTGGGTCCTCTTCGAAGCAAAGGAGTCGGAGTCACTTTGCGATTCGGGCCCTCTTGGGCCGCCTGGGGAGCCTCTTCGGGCACTCTTGGCCCGTCCTGGATCCTGGGGCTATTTGGGGACCCAGGACCCCCGGGGGGGAGTTGTATGTGGGTGGCTACCCCCCGGGAGCGTCCCCCCCGACGGGCAGGGATCAAAGGGAAGGGGCTTTCTTGCGCATGACGTCACTTAATGTTGCTTTGGCTGGCGCGCTTGAGGAGGGCCTAGGAAAGGGTGCGAGCGGCGACGTGCCCAGGGAAATGGGGGCCGCAGGGTAAGCGGACAACAGAGACGACGATTATCAAATGACGGAGACGACGACTCGAACGGACAAGCCTCACACACGCGCCGACAGGGTCGGCTGATATTTCCTAGCAGGGGCGACAGTCGAGAGCAACGCTTGCCCGAGGTGCGGCCGCGAGCCAGAGACTGACATTCACCATTGCTGGGCGCAGTTTGGTAGTGGGGAGATTTGAGGGGAGAAAACACACAGACACAATCAATCGTCGACTCCCAGGAAAATATTGGAAAATAGGGGAAGTTGGGGGGAAGACGATCACCCAGAAAATAGGGGAGAATATGGGGAATCCTGGGATTTGTGTCCATTTATTTGTGTGTCCCTGGGCCGCTTCACAGGCCGCGCAGCATTTACAAGCAGCTGCAGGGGCCGCGGCTCACCCTCGCAGCTGGCCTGGAGGCACGAGCGGACTTCCATCCCCGAGCCGCCAGACGAGCTGGTCGTCCAACCCCGACCCGCCCCTGGATGGAAGGTTTCTCCGAAGGGCTTAGGCGACCCATCCTCCTCCTCCTCCTCCTCCTCCTCCTCCTCATCCTCCTCCTCATCCTCCATTCCTTCACCGTATAGATGACTCCTCCCTGTCGCACCCCGAGGCCAGCTTTTACGGCGGGCTGGGCGTTTCGCCTGAGGCTTCCCCACCATTAATGATTCCGAAGCTTGACAAGAGAGCAGTTTCACAGATGGAGGGCGGGTGGTTTTCAAAATGTGGTTCTCGTCTTAGCGCCGCGCACATTTGTTGTTGAACACTTGCAAGAGCTTCACGCAGTGAGGGTGGGCGGTTTTCAAACTGTGGCTCTCGCCCTAGCGCCGCGCACATTCTTTTTAAACAATTGCAAGGGTTTCACAGGTTGAGGGCGGCTCGTTTTCAAAATGTGGTTCTCGCCCTAGCGCCGCGAACATCCGTTTCTTCCAACGTTGCAACAGCTTCACGGATTGAGCGCGTTGTTTTTCAAACTGTGGTTCTCGTTTCAGTGCCACGCACATTCGTTTGTATAAATGTGCAAGAGTTTTATTGATTCCCATGATCAGCGAGCGTTCCAATAATGGTGTTTTGGAAGGGTTCAGGATTATGTGGGTGCAACCGGTATGTTGATTCGTTGCGTTGAAGTCCCAAAAACGGTGTTCTGGCACGATTCTGGATCGTCAGGACGCAGCAGTCAGGTTGATACGTGGCGTTGAACTCCCGAGAAAAATGTTTTGGCACGCTTCAGGATCTTCAAACTGTTGTCTTCCAGCGAGGCAGTTCCCCCAATGGAAATGAACCGTTGTAGGGGTCTATGAAGAGGGAGCTTGGAAGGAGGGTTGATTCCAACATTGTTGATGACTCTTGGGTTTCCACTGGTCCTCCTCCCCCTCCTCCTCCTCCTCCTCCTCCTCCTTCCCCTCCTCCTCCCCCTCCTCCTCCTCCTCCTCCTCCTCCTCCTCCTCCCCCTCCTCCTCCTTCTCCTCGGGTCGCCCACGGCCCCGGGGGAAACCGTGCATTCCTGGAGCCGTCCTCGATCCCTCCCAGTGTGTTCTCCCATCTTGTTTTCGGCCGCGCCCTCCCCCTGCTCCTCCTCTTGCACGGTGGCACAATTCGCTCTAACGGCATCCCCGTTCAGGCATCCCATCATCAGCGCAGACAGCCTTTGCCTAGCCGCCGACGCAAAAAGTGCTCTCTCATCGTTTTCATGGGGGTCTTGGGGGGGAGTGGGGGGATCTGGCTGGGGATACCCCAGGAGGCCTTTTCTCGGGACACCCTGTCCTCAGGAAAGCCACCTGGGGGGCCGACCCTCGGATGCCAGGAGCCCCAGTGGGGAAATTAGGAGGCTTCGGCGGAGCCCTCCCAGGTATTGGATCAACCGTGCTGAGCTTTCTTTTGCGCGCAAGGAGGCAATCTTGGAAGCGGCTGGCAGGGGCGTGACTTGCGTTACTGACAGCGCATCTGCTCAACGAGGTTTGTTCAGATTGCGGGCCAAGGCGAGGTGGCAGCCAACGACCAACGGGGACTGTTGGCACCTAGTGCGAGAGTCTCCCGATGGAGGGCCGTCGACCTCATCAAGTTTGAGAGCCACGCTTCTCCAGGGCTATTTTGAACGTGCCTTGCCTGGCCTGTGCGCTCTGTTTGTTGCACGTTCGCTGACGAGCTTTCCGGCACACATGCTTTCCAGGAGCCCAGGCATCCTTCTGGTTTCTCAGAGATCCCGCGGGAGCTCGAGGTCGAGCCTCCAGACATTCGCAGGGTGTTGGTCGTCAGTTTGGCCGAGATGCCGGCAGGCCGTCCAGGCGGCGTCGGGTTCGTCCAAGCCGAAGCTCGATGTGCCGCGTGCCCTGGCAGAGACCCTGCACCTGCCTGAGTCGGAAATTATACCCAGTCGTCACCGTCGCTGGCAGTGCCGCGCGTGCGGTGCAGGACCGATCGGGTGATCCAAAGGTGTTCTACCCAAGTGGCTCAAGAGGCCATGTGCCCCGCCAGTCCTCCACGACCCTGGCAGCAAGGCCCCGCGCGAGGTGGGGCCTGTGCGAAGGGACCTCGCCGCGCACCCTTCGCACTTGATGGGGTGGTGGGAGGTGGGGCAAGGGTCTCGGAAGGAATTCATGTTGGTTTGCTCCAGATGTGGAGGCCTGAGTACGGACCAC
This sequence comes from Prorocentrum cordatum, assembly GCA_963575745.1. Taxonomy (NCBI): domain Eukaryota; class Dinophyceae; order Prorocentrales; family Prorocentraceae; genus Prorocentrum; species Prorocentrum cordatum. The sequence continues at coordinate 639,516 of CAUYUJ010022459.1, forward strand.
TACAGGAGGAGTGGGCAGCGTGCGCAGGAGCGCCAAGCCCCACCAGAACCGAGCTTGCGTGCTTGAGAGCGTTCGAGAAGGATCGGGCGCCTGGCCACCAAGCTGGCCAGAATCTTCTCAAGCGACTGCGAGGAGCAGCGCGCAGCGCATCCTCGAACATAATGGAATATCCCCAGTCCCAGCTCAGGGGATTTGGTAAACCGTGCGAAAGTACTCCTTTCCCAGGCCAGGCGTGAGCACGCTGACGTCATAACCCATGACCTGCATACTGAAATCAGTGGATTCTCAATTTCGGGCAATGTCTCGAGTGGCGGAAGTAATCATTCTAGTAGCTTACGCCATTCCGCCGACCCCCAGAAGGAGTCTGAGCTCGCGCAATCGTAGAAGTTCTCGAATGGCCTTCGGCCCAACCCGCCACCATGCCTGAGCTGTGGGTCAGGGGCCTCTTGGATGAATTTGAGGGTTTCTTGGGATGCCTCTCAAGGGCCTCTTGGATGGGTCTTCGGTGCATCTGGGAGGTTTTTGGGGACCTCTGGGGGGCCTCTTGGGTTTTTCGGAGGCGCCTTGGATGCCTCGTGGGGGGTCTTAGGGTCATCTTTGGGAGACCAGCTCGACATATCAGTTCGTTTCCCCCCTCTTGGGCTCTCTTGGGGCCCTCTTGGGGTTCTCTTGGTCCGTCTTGGGGGCCCCTGGGGCCGTCTCACGGCCCTTTTGGGCTGTCTCCCTCTTGGGGGCCTCATCGGCCGCCTCGTGACGATCTTGGGGGTCCCTTGAACAACGTTAGAAGCTGTCCAAACGAAAAGGCGAGATGGGAGATGGGACGAATGTTGCCTCTTGGGGCTTTCTTGGCTGTCCTCTGGGAGCACGTTTGGGCCATCTTTGGGGCCTTGAGTGCCGTCTTGAAGTAATGTTGGGTCGTCGTGGGGCTACTCTGGGCCGTCCCGGTGCTCTCTTCGATTGGCTTGGCGCTCTTTCTGGGCCCTCTTAGAGCTTTTAGGAGGCTTTGCAGGCCCCAGGGGTGCACTGACGAGCTCATCCAGCCCCCCCCATCCCCTCAAACTGCATGTTGGACCCCAGGAAGATGGCAAAAGGGGAGGGGGACGGCCAAATGACTCAATCGCTCTTTCACCCCTGGCAAACGGGGGTCGGCGGATTTCATCGCTCCGCGATGGTTGCAATGTCTGTAATTCCCCCTTCTGCTCCGCCTCCTCCCCCTCCTGCTCCTCCTCCTCCTCTTGGCCAATTGCACTGGCCGTTTACACAGGGCCATCAGCAGGGCCCGAACCACGGCCTTGAGAAATCGTGCCCTTTACGTGGACGGGAGTCCCCCTACGCGGGTAACCGCGCGGCCAAGGGTAGCCGCGCATAAGTCGTCGAGGTCTCCCCTGTTTACTTGCACCTTGCAGAGCCATCCGACTCTTGGGTCCTCCTCCTCTTTCCCGTCCTCCTCCTCCTCCTCCTGCACACCTGCCTGGAGGGGATCGACATGCGAATGCCGAGCCACATGGGACTGGTGGCGATACGGGAGCAATATCGCCGACGCCAGCACATGATATGCATGATCGTTCTCAGCATCGCACTCTGCCTCATGATGATCGTCAGGTCCATCGACGCTCTGAATATTCTAGATGCGACACCATGCCTGGTGATGAGAGCATTGTGAGTACACATCCGCCGTCGCAACCCTCGTCTGCTGATCTTCGTGAGCCAGATGTCGGCGATGAGCGACGGCGCCTACAACGCACCCCACAGCATCACGGGAACGATGAAACTGAAAGTCAGGACCCCCCTGAGGCTCCTTGGGGGGGCGTTCCGGAAACCACAGTTTCGGGGCCTGCATCGTCTGCCGATCTTCGGGAACACTGGCGCCGCGAGTGTTCTCGACACGCACCTCGGCCTGGCGTGGGAAGTACCTTGAGTACGTCGCGTCCTCCCTCGCTGGCTACATCATCTGCTGAGAATCGTGAGCCTGCTGCACATGCCGTCCGACAGAAGCGTCGGACCTCTCCCCACTCCCCTCGATCCTCGAAGCGCAGTGCTGCTATCTCCGAGAGACGGGATTGCAGTAGTGCGAGGTCCTCTATCCCCAGCGCTGCAGAACTTCGTAGAAGCGGCCTCGATCGAATCACTGCCGCGGCTTTTCGTTCGTGGTTGAATCCTCGGGTGCAAGGCCGATGCGCCAGTGTGAAGTCTTGGTCCTGGGATTTCCTCTCCAGGGGTGAGGTGCTTTGAAAGTCACGTCTTTTCTCGGGCGGGTGGAGCCGAACATACCAGTCGTAGATCATTATTAGGGCCTTCTGTTGTAGTCAAACCTGCTTCGAAGCCCCCAGAGGTGTCTTCTTCTTATTAGTATTATCATTCCTCCTCTTCGCGGCGTCCACCTCCTCCTTCTACTCCTCCTCATCCCTCCTCCTCGTCCTCATCCTCCTCTTCCTCCTCCTCCTCCTCCTCCCTCCTCCTCCTCATCCCTCCTCCTCCTCCTCCTTCTCCTCATCCTCCTACTCATCCCTCCTCCTCCTCCTCCTGCTCCTCCTCCTCATCCCTCCTCATCCTTCTCCTCCTCCTCCTCCATCCATCCCTTTTCCTTGTAAATGACTTGTCCCTGTCGCACCCCGAGACCAGCTGATCGGGCGAGTCGGGCGTTTCGCCTGAGACTTCCTCACGATTTACGACTCTGAAGCTGAAAACATGGCATCAGCTTCACAGATGGAGGGCAAGTCGTTTTCAAAATGCGTCTCTCGCCTTAGCGTGGCGCACATTCGTTGTAAAACTTTGCAAGGGGTTCACGGATTGAGGGCGGGTGTTTTTTCCCAAACTGTGGTTCAATATGGGGAGTTTGGAGAGAGGGTTCATCATTCCAACATAGTTGATGGCTCTTGGGTTTAGACTGGTCCTCCTCATCATCGTAATCAGCATCATCATCATCAGCAGCAGCATCCGTAGCCATTTTGGCTCAAGTTGGAACCATTGTTCCGTGGCTCCAGCTTGGGAGCAGCCAAGGAGCAGATCGAGGGTCTCGGCAGACAGGCTGCCAGCGGCTCCCTGCACCACCATCCCACTGAGTGCATACCCTCTCTGCCCCTCTCCAGACTCGACCGCGATGGCGGTCGATATGGCCGCGATCCAAGCTATGCTAGACGCCCAGCTCGCCAAGATCGAGAAATCGATTGATGATAAGGCCTCGGGTCTTGCTGCCACTGTTGGAGTACAAGGTCAGATGTTGAAAGAGATCACCGACCGCCTAGAGAAGTCAGAGACCCGTCTCAATGCCATGGAACAGATGGCTCAGGTGAGCGCCCGTTTGCCCCCTCGTGTGAACAGTCAAGGAGGTAAGCGCCGTGCAGTTGACAGCTCGGTTGGGGACGGGTCCACTACAGGAGGGAGTGCAGGAGGAGGATCGTCGCTTGAGGATGCCCACCGTCTCCTCATCCTTGGGTTCCAGGATCGATTGATGGCCACTACTCTCGAGAGGGTTGCGAAGGACATCATCTCTAAGTGTGCGACCGTGCAGGCAGCCAGTCTCATTCGGATTCGGGCTTATGATCTCCAGAAGAAAGTTACCCTGGACTTCCCTACCCCGGCCATGGCTTCGGACTTCCAGATGAATTTCAGGAATCTGAGTGAGAGTTACAGCATGGTTAACCCACGGAATCAGCAGGATGTGTGGCCCCTTCGTGTTCGTCGCAACCTGTCTCCTCAGCGTCGGCTTCTCTTCTTCAAGATGGGGAAAGTACGGGGTGCGGTTCAGGAAGAGCTTTCCAAAGTTGGGTGGCAGGCCAATTCTAATGGAATCGGCGGGGATGTCTTCGGCCTTCGCTCGCGTGAAGATCCAGTTCCTCTCTTCCGCCGCAGCACCCCAGGCGGATCTGCAAGGTTGGCCGATCGGATTCTCAGGACATACCTCGGACATTGCTGGTGGCGTTCTTACGCTGATCCCTCCTGCTCTCTGCGCTCTCTTCACGGACATTTCGGCATTGCAATATTGATGAAGGCCGTATCCTGGTCTCTAAATGCAACGGTCGACGGGGCGCTCTCTGGGTCCTTAATGTGCACCTGCCTACACCGGGGGAGCCTATGTGGGCATTTCGGAGGTCTCTGAGGCTTATTCGGAACGGTCTGGGGACTCCTGGCGCACTGGTTACGATTGGTGGGTAGTGCAATTTTGCTCTTGAGGAGGATGGCCGTCAGTGTGGGGATGGATCGCGGTGGAGGCCTGGAGATCGTAATGGGCATGATACGTTCCACTCGTTCTTCCCTCGTTGGACTGAGGTCCACCAGCCAGAACCTACCCGTCGTGAGATGGTTTGTGGGGAAATCTGCCATGTGAGCCGACTTGACCGTCTGTATCTCGCCTCTCCCACTGCTGTGCTCTCTGATCTCTCCATCGCGTGCTCGGCTATTGGCAAAGCCACGACTACGCAGAATGTCTCTGACCATATTCCTGTCTTGGCCACGTTTCGGGAGTGCCAGCCTTCGGGGAATCCGTCTATCCCTTCCTGGGTTGGGAAACGCCCGCGGTTTCAGGTTGAGCTCGAAGCCCTTCTGAGCGAAATGGATCGGACTCTGCATACGAATGCTCAGAATGCCTTGGTCAAGAGGTGTATGTTTGAGGCGTGCAAGCGGACGCGTGACTTCCTCTCCCATCAAGTCGCTCGGACTGCAGATGAGAATATTCACTTTTCATTGGCTGCGTTGAGGGGTCTACGTGCACGGCATACACAGCGTGTCTCTTCTGCCATCTCTTGCTACCCTCACCTGTCCCGCTTCTTCGTCCTCGGCCATCTCACCTGTCGGAATCTCCCTGCGCTTTGTGATCGCATCCAGTCGCTCCAGAAACTTCGGCTGACTGAGTTAGAGCAGGAAGTTGGCAAAGAGACAGCTTCGGAGATTAAGGCTCGGCTGCGTTCCAGGTTGCAAAGGCGTCGTGAGCTCTGGAGGCCTCTTCAGAAACGGATCCCTCTTGGGACTATCCTGGACTTCTGGTGGTGCCCCGCGCAGCACCATTGCGGAGGCGGGGGAGGAGCTGGCTCGGCACTGGGAAACGGTCTTTGGTGAGTTTGAATGCGACACTTCTGTCTGGCCTGAGCTTGAAGCTCACATCTCTCCTGTCCGCCCCCTTTCCAGATGATCAGTGGCGTCTTGGTTTTGAGGACTTTGAGAAATTGGTAAGGGGGCGTCGCGGCTCGATGCCAGGGCCAGATGGGATTGTTTACTCTTGCTGGAAGCCCCCTATCCCGATTGCGATCCTGCATGATCTCTGCTGCCACCTGTTTGACCATCGTGCTTGTGACATGTCTCCTTCCATGCGGGAAATGATTCTTGCCTTCTTAGCCAAGGGTGGTAACCCGACGGATCTTACTGCTTGCCCCTCTCGGTCTCCTGATGTTTGCCGTCCTCTTGCTATGGCCAACACTGACTGTAAGCCAATGGGCCCCCCCCCCCCCCCCCCCCCCCCCCCCAACTGGAGAAAGAAGCGCGCGAGAGCGTGCATAAGGTTCAGGCCTGCATTCGAGGGAGGTCTATGACAGACCAGATTCTTGAGGCTGAGTGTTGGGGAGTTCAGCAGTGCATGGTGGGGAGGGGCCTGTCTTGCATGTTCCTGACTGACTTTGCTGCTGCGTTTCCGGGCATTGCGATTTCCTGGCTTCTTCGGGTGCTGGTCCTGTTGGAAGTTCCTCCTGGAGTGGTTGGTTTTTTGTTTGAGGCGCTGTGCTCTGATTGCCTGGGGACCGTCTGCTTTGGAGGGGGGGCTCATAGAGCGATGCGTCTGCTACGGGGTGTTCGCCAAGGGGGCCCGTCCAGCATGCTGCTCTCCGCTCTCGCTCTCGACCCGTGCATTCGTTGGCTCTGTTGTCGTCTCCCTCGGCAAATCTTGGCATATGCTGATGATTTGTGGTTCGGGCTTCGCGATGTGAACGTGGATTCACCGATTCTTCTCCCGCTGCTTCAGCGTCTGCATCCTGGGATTGGGCTTGCCCTGAACATGAAGAAGTGTGTCCTGATCCACTGTGGCCTGAGTCTCTCTCCGCGGTCGTCTCGGCTGATTCGCAGGTTACTTGCTAGTCTTGGGAATGGGGCCGATGCAATTGGTTTGGTTCGGCATGCTCGGTATCTGGGGATTCAGATTGGCCCAGAAGGCTGGAAGCACGCTTGGGGCACTGCTTTGCAGAAGTTTCATCAGCGTTGTATTGAGATTCGGAGACTTCGGATTGGGCTCGCTATGACCATTAGGGCGTACGCGATATTCGCCGTCTCGGTTCTCAGGTTTGCGATGCAGTTCCATCCTCCGTCGTCGGCTGCCTTGAAATGTGAAGGGAACATGCAACAGAAGCTTATGGCGGGTCCTCGGTTTGCCTCCAATAGACTGATGTGTGCTAGGATGTGTGACCTCGGCTTATCGTTGGGATTCCCTGATCTGGCCCAGATCGGCATTGCTATTCAAGTTCGTCTTGCCCACAACAGTGCTGCATTCCCGCGGTTCCGTGGTCAGATTCTTGGTCTTTCCCAGCAAGACGAATTTCACCCTGCTCGGACGCGGCGCCCGCGGTGGCAGCGCACGTTCTGTCGGTCTCTTATTGACACGCGGAATGGGCACATCCATCTGTGCTCTGGCTTTCTTCAGGCCTCGGGGTTTCAAAAGAAGCTCACGCGAACCCTTCGTGTCCGTGCTCCTCCGATCTCTCCTATCCGATGCCTTCACGCCCGGGTGATCCGATGGGCCCCCGGGGTCTCGGTCGCCCAGGTCTCTGCCGCCGTTCAGGTTGTCCGCAAGGTTTGCAAGGAAAGTTCTCTCTACCTGGGACTCGCGGTCTTGCGTGTCCTGGCGAGGGGTGTCTGTACCAGTGCCAGATTTCATCGTGGGCCTGTCGGATGCTGCTGGAACTGAGGTGCCCCTGGGGCCAACGACTCTATGGAGCACTATGCTGTATGTCCTGAATTTCGACGACTGAGTATAGCTCTCGCCCCATGCCTCCATCCTTTTTTAAGCGAAGAGTCCTGGTTCCGATGTTTAACTTTGATTGCCCCTCCCCCGTTTTTTGAGCAGCGATTAATCTGTGCGAGTCTCTTGGATGGATTCCTCTTTGTCCAAGCCAGCTTCCGTGAGGGGTCCAGGCTGTCGCCGAAGGATCTCCTCAAAGGCCGCGTCCGCTTGCACACTCTGCGGCATCCCAAGGTTGCCCGTGCCTGGTTTGCGTCTTCCTCGTAGCTGTCTCATAGAACTTCTGCCTCCATGGGGCCAGCGGCTCACTGCCCCTCTTGGGGCCCGCGGAGATTTATGCTGTACAAGTACCATTCTGTCGTCTTGTTGCTCTTTTCTCCCCGTGCCCCGCTGGGGGCAGCGGACTTGGCCTCGTTCTCTGCTGAAGCCCGTGTTGGGGTTCCCCGAAAGCTGCTCTCTTGGCTCCTCTCGGGGTCCTTTGCGCGGCCCGTATTTCCCCAAACAGTGCTTCTCACGGCGTCCACTGGCTGTTGCAAGTGGCAAGCCTTGCTTCAGCTGCATTGGCCGTCGATAGCTCTCCTTTAATTTTGTTGCCGCCAGGTTACCGATGAAGTACCGCGAGGCCCCGCCTGCTCTCTGGAGAGAGATTTTGCGAGGGCAGGGTCTGTTTTCCTCGATCGTCGCCTGGCTACGGGCTTAGCTTCCGATCGACCCTCCCCCTCTCTCAGGGCATGCACCCGGTGGGATTTTAACATTTGTGTTGCGGGATGTGTTTAGTTCGTGGTGTATTTCCCATCTTGTGTCGAACTGGCGTTGTGCCACCTGTAAGGCGCCCAACCTCCGAGTTGGTTTGGCATCGTTTGCGCCCGATGCCAGGACTGGACTCACTGCATCGATTGTCACCCCTCATTGCCGTCGGTTCTTGGGGGGAAAAATCATCATCATCAGCATCATCATCATCATCATTATCACCAGCATCATCATCATCATACAACTGCTTGCTGAGTGCTTTGCTCGTTGCAATGTTGCGTGCCGCAACCACTGCGGCTCAAGTCTCAACTTGTGCACGCTCCCATATGCAGGACCCCGCCCAGTCTTTCTCAGACATTCTGCGATGCGGGGCTCAGGCGGTGGGAGCTTCCCTGGTGGCGCGGGCGGCCGCGCCGAGCTGCGGGGCTTGCGCGCCGCTGCTGACTTGCCCCGCCATCCCCGCCTGCGTCTGCGCGGGTGCTGGTGGCCAGGTGCCCGAGCCGTCCTGCGGAGGGCTCATCGCGGCCTACGCGGCGGCCGCCTTGGCCGTCGGGCTCGCCGTGGGGGCCGTCGGGGGCGTGCGGCTGGCCAGCCGCCTACTGTGCCCGCCGACCACCGAGGCGCCCGTGGTGGACTTTGAGGAAGAGGCGCGTGCGCAGGCAAGGGCCGTCAGGGCCAAGAAGGCCATCAGCGCTTGATCATGGCTCACCAGCTCCACTGGGCTTTGGTGAAGTATCGCATCGGGGGCGCGCATGTATGGCATGAAAGGCTCATCGTGTTGCGCGGCCCTGGGACGACTGTCTACGTCATCACCCCCGACGGGGGTCGGTGCGAGGAGAGCGGGGCCCCCGATGCGGACATTGAGGGTATCATCGCGATTGCGGGCCAGGGTGAGCGGCCAGCGGGTTTGCGCGTGTACGGGTTCAGGGCCCTGCCGTCGGCCGCCGACGTGTGGGCGGGCATCCAGGAGGCGATGGTGCTCTACGGCATGTCCCGCCCCGCTTCGCCTGCCAACATGGCACTGGCGGCGGGCAGCGCGGGCGGCCTGCCAGCTGGCAGTCTCGCGCTGGCCGACCCTGCGCCCCCGCCCGCGGCGGGCCCCCCGCCGCTGGCGCACCCGCCGCGGGTGCCGCTGCTGGCGCGGTGGCCCCTGAGGGGGGCGCGGGAGCGGCGCCCGCGGCGCCAGCAGGCGCCGTCGCGATGCCTGGCTTGGCGGCGGCCTTGGCGGGAGCTGGTGCTGTGCCCGCCGCTGCTGCCGCTGGCCCCGCGCTGGTGGCGCCTGCCGCGGCGGCCCCTGCGGTGGCCGCCCTTGCGGCGCCGCCCGCCGCGCTGCCGGTCGCCCCCGTGGCCGAGGCGGCCGCTGGAGGGGCGCTCGCGGTGCCCGCGGCAGCCGGGCCCGCCGCTGGTGGCAGCCCCGCCGACCTGCGCGTCAGTGCCGTGAGCCTCGACGCTCGGGGCGACCGCTGGAGGGAGTTCCGCGACGGGACGTTGCTCCAGAGCACGACCGACTGGAGCGACTGGCCCGTGCGGGGGCCCAGGACGGCTGCCTGGGCGTGCGCCCGCATTCAGCGCCGCGCGGCCTCGCCGTCCGCGTGGCACACCAAGTGGATGACGGAGTGGAAGATGGCGGAGGACGACCACATCACGCGAGAGCACGCGCTCCTCTGCCGTATCCTGGAGTTGGCCGTGTGCTACGACCAGGTGAACGTCGGCGGGCTGGCCCATCTGGAGATGACAGCTCGTCGGCCGCAATTCCTGGAGGAGAAGGTTGTGGAGCTGCCCTTCAAGCCGAAGGGCAATGACAAGAAGGACAAGGACAAGAGCCACGTGCTGGACGATCGGGCTGAGAACAACCTGTTCCTGGGCGCGCAGGAGAGTCGCGGCAACGTTTGTGTGCGCCCTCTCCTCAGCACGTGGGTCGCGGATGAGTTGAAAGCCGAGGCTGCGGTGGCTAAAGAGCGCAGGAAGGCCCGCGAGGAGCGGACGTTGCGCCAATATCCACAGGAGCCGCGTGTCCCAGCGGTGGGCCCCTCCTCTGAGGCCGCTGGGACCTCCTGGGCCAGGAGCTGCACAGCTTCCCATGGTGGTCGGTACCGACGATCGCCAGCGAGGTATTTTCCTTCTACCTCGGCTCGCTGTCGATGGTCGTCGAGAGCGTTTTGTGTCTCGCCGTGCCCGACAGAGGTGCGATCGTGGAGCTGCCTGGAGGTCCTCGGCCAACGAGTGCATCGACAGCCTGAACGCCCTCAACGGCCATTGCAGTGGGGGGCAAGAGGTTGCACCTCCCGACGGCGCAGCTAACCCACCACAGAGGCTGGTGCTCGAGCGCATCGCCGAATCATTTCAATATTTTTCGTGGCCGTCTGACACGCCTGTCAACAACGCCACCTCGGATGCTGCCCTTGAAGAGCTGCTCCGACGCACACCTGGTTATTGTGATGATGCTACCACGGTTCGACCCTATGCCAAGGACTCTGTGTCCTGGCCCGCTGCGGGAACGACTCCTACCCCGTTGGTCAATATCTGCAGCGCGGCCTCCCTCTCTCGGCTAGGGTCATTGAGGACGAGTATGCTGGTCTCCGAGTCCGTGGCAGAGTCCAAGCGCCGTGGGTCTGGACTGGTGAGGCCGTACGTCGACCCCCTCCTCTTGAGCTGCCCCGTCCGCTACGCTGACTTCCTTCGTCGTTTGGATGCCGCTGGAATGCTCAGGTTCCGTCCTCGCCAGCACCGAGAGCAGCCCTCCGCGGGGGTGTTCTTCTTGTCCAAGAAGGACGGGAGGTTGCGGATGTTTTTGATGCACGCATTGCAAATCTCTCTTTTGTGGAGCCAGCTGGGACCAAGCTGCCAGCGAGCTCTTCGTGGGCAGGTGTAGAGACCAGCCCCGAGATCAATGGCCACATGGCGTCGGCGGACATACAGTGCGCCTTCTACCACATGCAGCTGCCCTCGGACCTTGCCCACGCTTTCACTCTACATTGCGTAGCTAATCGGGTGCTTCGACTGGAGGGCGTGGGGCTTGACATCGACGTGGTGCCTGAGATTTTGGTTGCGCCGACTGGGTGGAACTGGGCTTTGCACTTCTGCCAGGACGCATTATGCATCATCATCATCGCGAGGGACGCGGCGGTAGAGGAGAGCCGCGTCATCGCCGATGGCTTCTCCCACACCGTTCTGCAGCGCCCCGACGACTGGGCGGCCCCGCCCAATGTTGAAAATTTTTGTGTAGTCGCGGGCCCCCAAGAGCTTGCCGACCGCAAGTTTCAGCTCATCTCGGCAGCGGTCTCTCGTCACGGACTTCCCGTTCATGAGGTGCAGGGGGCGCGGGCCTCTATGATCTTCACGGGCCTCGAGTTCGGCGGGGTGAAGGGTGCCATGCGGGTGCCCTGCTCTCGCCTCGCCCGTCTGCGCCCGGGCATTCGTTCTGTGCTGCGTCGCCGAGGGATTTCTCCACGGGCTCTATCTACGTTGGTAGGGCATATCACTTGGGCTATGTTGAACAGGCGAGAAACGTTGTCTATGATGTCCGCCACGTTTGCATTTGCCAGGAGTCGGTCCACTGAGCCTATCAAGCTTTGGGACGGGGTCCTCCGAGAGCTCCAGTGCGTTCAAGCGACGCTGCCATTGTGGGCTACGTCGTGGCGCCTTCCCTGGGCCTCCGACGTCGCGGCGTCCGACTCGCCGGGGCATGGAATTGGGGTGCGCCGTCGCAAGCCCCCCCGTGCCCGTCGTCGCCGAGATCGGTCGTCTCGCCGAGAAGGTCAAGTACAGGTTCACTGACGCCATCGCCGCTCGTCGTCATGCCCTCGCTGGAGCCCCAGAGGATCCCGGCGGTGTCGCACCTCTCCCTCCTGACGAAGGTATTGGTCACAGCGAGAGCCCGAAGGAGTGCCCCACCAAGCCACATCCCGAGGGTCCTGTGGGACATGGTGGGTCTCGGGTCTTGGACGACATCGCCAACTTTGAGAAGTCCGTGAACGCTGGTGCGGGGCTCCCTGGCTTTACAGAAGTACCCCGAGAGATCCTGAAGGAGCCCGACTGGAAGGTAGTCCACTCTAGCAGGGCCCATGTATAGCGGAAGAACATCTTAGAGTCCGAGGGTGACGCTCTGGAGTTCGCTCTTCGGCACCTCCTGCGTTCAGGGCCCTTTGCAGGGGCACCGCCTCCTCCTCCTCGTGGACAATTTGGCCCTGGCTCTCAGCGCAGGCAAGGGCCGAGGTCGCGCGGCCAACTTGGCCAGACCCTTGCGCCGAATCGCGTCACTATTGCTGGCCACAGGGCGCAGGGCACACGTGCGCTGGGCCCCGTCCGAGCCCAACCCGTCGGGCGCACCGTCGCGGTCGGGCTTCTTCACGGGGCCGCAGTGGCCTGGTGGTCGTGCCAGTGGAGACGTTCTGCCGACGGTGGGCTCGCGCGAGCCGCCCGCCCCGCGCCAGGGCGCAGACGCGCCAGAGGCTGGCCCCACTGGAGTCGGCCTCGGAGCAGGGCCGCGGGTGCCTGAGTGTTCTGGCGGCGGCGGCACTCACCGACCACACCGCCACGAGCTACCTGGCGCGCGCCCAGAGGCTGGCTACCGGGAGCCGGCGGATGGGCCTGGCCTGGTTGACGGGCCACAAGCTCGACGTGACCTTGACGGCCTTCCTGGCGCACCTGGTCTTAGACGGTTGGAAGGAGCTGAAGCCGCCGTGCACGCGGCTGCCGATCCAGCGCCTGGCAGCGATGGCGATCGTAGGCGTGATAATCTCGCTCTGCCAGCTGCCGTTTGCGATGATTGTCCTCGCCTTTGCGAAGTACCTGCGGCCGTGGGGAGCCTTTCGGTTTCGCGGCGTCTCGCTCGCGGCCCCCAGGCCCCCTGCGTCGAGGCGGTCTTTCCCCGAGGGGCAGGATCGAGGCCGATGGGTCTCCGACGCCTCCATCCGACCGTGTGCGAAAAGGACGAAGCACCAGCAGCAGGCCAACAGCCTTTCGCGCGCGCGGATGGAGTTCGATCCACGGGCGGGCTCGTACCTCGTAGCGCTGATCCTGATCTCCGCGCTGGGTGCGCTGTTCCCGCGGCGCGTTCCCGCGCTGGCGGCCGGCGCATCACGCGGCCAAGTGAGGCCATATCTGACGACCAGGTAGACGGCTATCTGACCCGCCAGCTGGCTGCCGCTTTTTCCGCCGCCCAGGCGCGGCCTCGCTCAATATTGATCGGTCTCGGTGCCGCCTCGTGGCCGATCGTTCGGCGCTGGCGCGCGCTGGGCTACGCGAGCGTTTGCCTCGATCCGAGCAGGCATCAGGCCTTTGACTGGCCCCGACCCGCGGTGCGCCAGAGGGTCATTGGGCGGCTTCGTGGGTCCGTGGTTTTGGGTGTCTGGGCCTCTCCAGCCTCGGGTCCTGGGCCCCCTTCCTCTCGCTCTCGGGCCTTGCGGGGTTCGTTCGCCAGCTTGACCCTCGAGTGCCATCGGCAAAGGGCCCCTTTAATTGTTGAGTGCTGCCGCAGTTCTCCGCCCCCGTGCCTTGTTTCTTCCAGACACGCGTGCCCCCTGGCCTCTCAGACTGCTGAACTGGACTACTGTCAGTACGGAGGGGCCTGCGTCCGTCCAACGAGACTCTGGGTGTGGGCGGCCAAGTTTCCCGCGCTCAACGTGCGGCCTCCGTGTAAAGCTCGCGGCAATAGGTGTTCTGGTAATCGTCGGTTTCATGCCGAGCCTGCTGCCTGCTTGAACACATACCCACGTCAAGTTTGCCAGTGGGGTGCCAGCTGGCTCGTGACGTGTGCAAACAATATCCGCGATGCTAAACGCAGTGGGCTTGCTCGGTAATACGAATAAATGCTTGCGGCCTCTGGCCAGGGGTTGCAAGTATGTCGAGTACAAGTCTCTGACGTTGGCTGCTGCTCTGTCTGTCTCGAGGCTCCTGCGCTGGCGGCGAGACAGTCGCCCTCGACCCCAGGCAGCAAAGATGGTCTCTGGCACACTGAGAGGAATAAGATCACATAGCTGCTTGCTGAGTGCTTTGATCGTTGCAATGTTGTGCACCGCAACCGCTGCGGCTCAAGTCTCCCCCCCCCCCACTTTCGCCTTCAAGTATCATCTGATTTTTGGCTGCTGCACTGTCTGTCTCGAGGCCCCTGCTCTGACGGCGAGACAGTCGCCCTCGACCCCAGGCAGCAAAGATGGTCTCTGGCACACTGAGAGGAATAAGATCATCATCATCATCATCGTCATCGTCATCACCATCAGCCCTCCTCCTGTTCCTCCTCCTCCTCCTCCTTTTCCTCCTCTATTCAAGGATTTGGAGGCGTTGGCGTCGATGTCAAAGAAATTATCCTCCTCCTCGCCCCCCCCCCTCATCCCTCCTCCTCCTCCCCATCCTCATCCTCATCCTCCTCCTACCATTTTGGCTCAAGCCATTTTGGCTTGATCAGGCAACGAGTGAGGCGGCCCGTCCGTATCCCTAGTTTCTCTCTTTCCAGACCTTCAGCTGCCTCCATCTACGTGGCCGCTTCCACCTGATCTGGCGATGGCGCGGAAGGTTACCCGCGAGCTCTTTCAGGAGATGCAGCAGGTCAAGACCGAGTTGGCGCTGCTCCAGCAGCAGGTCAGAGTCTCGACCAGGGCGCACCTGGTCCTAGACGCCCTCGTCGCCGAGCATGAGCCTCCCCCCCCTGGCCTGTTCGAGGGTGTAAGCAAAGCGACCTTGCAGAGCGCGGTGCGGACCGTGGCGTTGCGGGCGGAGCAGACGGCGAGGGACCATTTGTATGTCGCGCCGCACGTGGGCGTGAACCCGTACTTCACTGCGCCCGATTTCGCCGGGATGGGCGACATGCCCGCGGGTGCAGGATCCTTCATACAATCACTGAACAGCGGGACGGAGAACGTCAAGCCATACCCACCGTCCAATGGCGACGCCAGCGCGGGACCTATCATCGTGGCGGAACACTGGAGCGACCCGTTCCCCGACCAGGGCATCTACTTCGTAACCGATGCGGAGCCCGTCCCCGACCTGCTGGCTGACCTGACCGTGGACCAGAAACAGGACCCTGGCTGCCCTGAACAGGCCGCCCCCCAGCGTCGACCCCACCGCCAGTCGTGGAGCCACGGCCCGAACTGACCGACATCGGCGAGGAGGTGCGTTCGCCTTCGGGCCCGCCATGTCCGTCCAAGATAACAACTGACAGAATGAGTGCAGCAGATTCGGCGTGGGAGGCTCTGTTCAAGGATGTCGACAACCGCGACTGGATCGCCATGGCCTACAAAATCAAAGAGTTCCCCGAGCTCGCCCCACGCGTGCTCGCGTTGAAACCATACGTGCTGAAAGGGACGCAAATCGTGATGAACACGCTCTTGGAGGAGGACGCCCACCTTCGCGAGCAGCTCTCCCAGCTCGGGGGACACCCCCAAGTACTGCGGGCGAGGGCCGCCGCGCTGGTCGACGACCCGTCCGTCAGGGAGAAGGCTGGCCAGCTCTTTCGCGAGGCCGAGTCCATGGTGACGGAGACCCGCCTCACGGTCCACGTTGCGAAAAAGAAACTCACGATCGCCCGCCTCCGCCATCAGTTGGTCGGTGACACGTTCGACGCGATCATCGCC
The DNA here is from genome assembly GCA_963575745.1 of Prorocentrum cordatum. NCBI lineage: Eukaryota > Dinophyceae > Prorocentrales > Prorocentraceae > Prorocentrum > Prorocentrum cordatum. The sequence goes on from CAUYUJ010022459.1 coordinate 654,777, forward strand.
GCAGACATCGAGGGCCTCAAGCTCCTTGTGGACAGGCTGGCACAGCTCTGATTGGATAGCTCGACAAGTGCGCTGCAGACCCTTCGTTGGGACAGCGCTCCCCTCCGTGCTCGCCCTGTGCGTGGACCAGCCGTCCCCTGTCGCCGGCGTCCCTTTTCGACGGCTACTTCGACTTCCTCAGGACAGGCCCCGCGGCAGTTGTTGCGCGGGAAGAGGGCGTCCCCTCTGATTGATGCACCCGTCCGTTTGTGCCGCACTAATTTTTCCTCTTGCATTGCATGTTGTGTCGTCGCCGTCTTTCCTGCGCGTTTCGTGCTAGCCTCGCTTGTGTGTGTGTGTGTCCCTCCGATGTGACTGGGACAGGTTGCCAGTGTGTCATACCTCGCGCTCCTCGCTCAGGGACGTAATTCGGCCTCCTCGAGTTCGGTTGCAGGCGTTTTCTGCCTTTTCCTTTCTGTGCCGTCAACGCTCTCTGCCATCATTGTGACTGTGTGTGTATCGCTCGTCGCCCTCCGGGTTTTTTTCCCCAACTGTCTGAGATGCAGTGCCCACCACCACCATCATCCTCCTCCTCCTCCTCCTCCTCCTCCTTTTCCTCCCCCTCATCCCTCCTCCTCCCCCTCATCCCTCCTCCTCCTCCTCCCCAGGGCCTTCAAACGGTTGTCGTCCAAAGAGGCAGTCCCTTCAATTGGCATTAACCGTTGTCGTATGGGGCCTGCGACGACGGAGCTTGGAGGGAGGGTTCATCATTCCAACATCGTTGACGGCTCTTGGGTTTAGACTGGTCCTCCTCCTCCTCCTCCTCCTCTCCCTCCTCCTCCTCCTCCTCCTCCTCCTCCTCCTCATCATCATCCCTCCTCCTCCTCATCCCTCCTCCTCCTCATCCCTCCTCCTCCCCCTCCTCCTCTTCCTCCTCCCCCTCCTCCTCCTCCCCCATCCCCCCGCGCCGCTGCCGAGGCGCCTGGGCTCGCTGAGGCGGTGAGGCACGCCGTGGGCGGCCGCTTCGGGGACTGTTTCCGGTGCGTGTTCCGCCAGGGCAACGAGGGCACGCTGCGCGACGTGCTCGAGCGGCTGAGGCTCGCCCTTCTGCGACCCTCGACCCTCGATATCCTAGTTATCCTCGACCCTCGACCTCGATATCTTCGACCCTCGATATCCTCGATATCCTCGACCCTCGATATCCTCGACCCTCGATATCCTCGACCCTCGAGCCTCGAGCCTCGATCCTCGACCCTCGATCCTCGATCCTCGACCCTCGATCCTCGACCCCGGGGACGGCTGGGCTCCCCGCCGCGGGGCGCACGCTGCGCGGCGTGCTGGAGACTGGCTGAGGCGCCCCCCTTGTTTCGACCCTCGACACTCGACCCTCGATCCTCGGCCCTCGATCCTCGGTCCTCGATCCTCGACCCCCGACCCTCGACCCTCGACCCAGCCGTGCAACTAAACCAGGGAACAAAAATAGTCAGGGGACGATATGTTGAGTCTTTTGTTGGGAATTGTTGCGCATGTCTTGGCTACTTGTCATGTTTCCTTCAGAATCCGCCTGTAGGCGGACTTGCCCGACCTTACACAGAACAGAAGAAAACCGACCTCGAAAAAAAACATCATCGCCATACACAATAAACTTTTTGGCGCTCCGCGCGGGCTTCTTGGATCCGCTCTGGGGCCCCCTGGGCGGCGCCTGCCGGCGCCGCCCCTGGCGTGCTCCGCTCGCTGGGGAGGGGGGTCCAGCGCAGATCCAAGAAATCCACGCGGAGCGCCAACAGTTTATGTTTATGGCGTTGTATTATTTCCCGGCACAACGGAACATAACATGTGAAGTGTGGGACACTGGCCCCAGCCCCCACAACAATTGATTTTACATGTCAGCGTTTTGCAAGTATGGTGAATGTGCATGAGTGTGGGTGCCCTGTGAGCAAGGCCATTAGGCCATTGCCAGCTGCCGCAGGGTGGGGCACTGGGATACATCTGACGAGGCCGAGAGGAAGCGGACCAGGAGGAGGAGAGAGCAGTCTCAGAAGGCTTCGGTTTGCGTATCGCGCACAGACCGCTTCCCCCCGGAAGTCCCGGCTGGCTTCAACAGGCCCCCCAGCTGCGCCCCTGGGCAGTCTCAGCACCCTGGCGTCGCCTCCGGCGGCGCCCCTGGCAAGCTCCGCGCCCCAGGGTCGGGGTGCTGAGACCGCCCCAGAATGCTCGGGGGGCCTGATGAGGCCAGCCAGGACTGCCTGTGGTCTGCGCGCAGCCCAAAGCCTTGCCATCAAGCAGTGGCGAAGCGTCTTGACCTGCCTACAGGCCCGCCAGGTACTGGTCTAATGACCTTGTGTGGTTCTCAGAGCCGATTCTGGAGCATCATGTAGTTCTGCGACATGTTTTCGGTAGGCCTGCAGCCTTTGCCAGGACGGTCGGTCCCTGCTCAGTGCCAGTCGGGACTGTCCTGTCGTGATCATCAGGGCGCTTCCCTCCCTGGTCGTGAAACTGCTCGGGGAGGCCATCTGTGCGGCAGCTCGGGCGGGCGTCGGTCTACAGTCTACAGGTCTCTGTCTGCCTGGCCGTCTCCTCGCGTGGCGCGGTGGTGAGTCCCATCTCGTGCTCGCGGTGGTTTTGGCGGGCGGGTGCCGGTACCGCGACCCTTGCCCCGATTTCGCTGTTTTGGGCTTCGGGTGGGGGCCCTCGTCGCCACCGCCGGATTCGCCTTGAGATTTTGGTCACAACGCACCGCGGGAGGGATAGGTCTGGGTGGTGGCGGTATCGGTACCTTGTTCGGGTTTTGCTAAAGGTGCACCTGGCCCAAGGTACCCACAGGATTTCCAAGGGCCCCCACGGCCTCCAGAGCACCCCTCGCGAGACCCAGAGGCCCCCAGGGGCTCCAAGATGGAGCGAAAGACTGAGGGCACTTCCTCCGCCGGCACTGAGAAGAGCGGCAGCCCGCCTTTGCCTAAAGGCAGGGGGGAGGGAAACCTATTACCGTGCTGACCCCGTGGTCAGCCTTAGCGTCTTGCTCATTGGATACTTGCGTCTAGAAGATACAGTTTACATGTACATATAGACACATATACAAGTATATAGTGCTATCATATATCGTGTGTACGGTACGTATATCTATAGTTATATATATATATATATGTATATATAATATAGGGAGAGAGAGAGAGAGAGCGAACAAACACAGAGAAGGAGAGAGTGAGAGAGAGAGAGAGAGATACACCAGCTGCCTGCGGCAAGGCCCGTCACCGCGCGAGCGCAGCAGCGCAGCATGAAGGAGGTCGAGTTCAAAACGCGTATTGGAGCTTCTCTGACCCTCTGGAGGGCTTTTCGGGAGAGCCTTTCAGGTCCGTGTGGGAGACCTCCTTCGATGGTCTGTAAGGGGAGCTCTCCTCGTGGGAGTCTCTTGGGCCTCTCAGGGGCGGCCTGGGCTCCGCTTGGGGCCGGCTGGGGGCCGATTCGGGCCAGGCGGATGTCGGCTGGGGGCGGATGCGATGCGATGCGATGCGACCACCGTTGCGGACGCTGTCCGGGCCTAGCTTACACCAGGTGGGTGAGGCCGTGGCTTCGAGAATCTAGTTGGGGGCGGAGGATGAAGTGGAGGAGGAGGAAAAGGAGGAGGAGGAGGCGGAGGAGGAGGAGGAGGGCGCGCAATTATGGCAGCGATCGCCGCCAAGCGCCCTTGTAGTCAGAGTCGAGGCGAAGAGTAGGAGGAGGAGGAGGAGGAGGAGGAGGAGGAGGAGGAGGAGGTGTGAGTTATGGCAGCGTGCAAGTCAAAACCCGACGCCCTATGCGCGCTGGAGGAATGAGGGGGAGGAGGACGAGCAGGAGGAGGAGCAGGAGGAGGAGGAGGAGGAGGAGGAGGAGGAGGAGGAGGAGGTGTGAGTTATGGCAGCGTGCAAGTCAAAACCCGACGCCCTATGCGCGCTGGAGGAATGAGGGGGAGGAGGACGAGCAGGAGGAGGAGGAGGAGGAGGAGGAGGAGGAGGAGAGGAGGAGAGGAGGTGTGAGTTATGGCAGCGTGCAAGTCAAAACCCGACGCCCTACGCGCGCTGGAGGAATGGAGGGGGAGGAGGAAGAAGGAGAGAGGAGGAGGAGGAGGAGGAGGAGGGAGGAGGAGGAGGAGGAGGAGGAGAGGAGGAGGAGGAGGAGGAGGAGGAGGAGGAGTGAGGAGAAAGTAGAGGATATGGATGAGAGCGAGGAAGAGGAGGAGTGAGGATGAGGATGAGGACCAGAGAACGTCCAAGATGCATCAACGATGCTGCACTACCCTCCATGCGCTCAGTTGTACAATCGGCCCGTGCTTCTTGTATTAGAACGTCGAAAAGCCGTCAGCGAACGCCCGCCCCACAACCCTTGCAACTGCTTCAAACTCTGGGAGTTTGAGAGGAGCGTTCGCGGCGGTGAGGCGATAGCCCCGTCTTGAACAAGACTGAAGAAGGAACCACACTCCATCCTCGAACCCGTTGCAAACTGTTCGATGAATGCGCGTCCTATCTTTCATGTTGCTGAAACTTTAGGTCGACAGGGTGCGCGGCGCTAAGGCGATGGTTCCATGTCAGAATGGGCACGCTTTCATGCTTTGAGATTGTTGCAAGTTCGTAAGGCGATCTTGCTTGGCGCCAGCGCGAGGCATTTTGAACACGACCCCCACTCCGAACGTGAAATTGCAGCAAACTTAAAACAAACGTATGTGCGCGAGGCTAGGGCGACAGCTCCATGGGGAAAGCGACCTGCCCTCTATCCTTGAATATGTTGATCAAGCTGTAGGATCATTCATAGCAGATGAGGAAGCCTCAGGCGAAACGCCCGGCCCACCCTACAGGCACGCTTGGGGTGGGTTTGGCTTGATCCTTGTATCAAGAGGAAGAGGAGTAGGATGATGATGAGGAGGAGGAGGAGGAGGAGGAGGAGGAGGAGGAGTGGAGGAGGAGTGACAATTAGGAGCCCTAAACGCATCAACGATGTTGTAAGAAGCCCTCCCTCCAAGTTCCCTGCTCATGCTTCATGCACCCATGTATCTTCACTACAGGAAGTGCCCCATTGGAAGATCACCCTTTGACCATCCTGTTGCTCCTACATCGCGACAGAACGCAATCCTGGGGCTCCATTCATACGCATCCTGTGCGCGGCGCTAAGGCGAGCGGCACACTTTGAAAACGACCCGTCCTCCACCCATTGAACCGATGCAAATAAGCTTCAGGAGCATAGACGGTGAGCAGTTTCAGGCGAAACGCCCGACCCGCCCTGCCGACACGTCGGGGAGAGCGACAGGGAGGAGCTGCTTGCAAGGGAAGGGATGAAGTGTGAAAAGGAGGAGGAGGCGTGAGGAGTGAGGAGGCGGAGAAGGAGCAAGAGGATGAAGAGGGCCTCCCCTGGTCCCCCCTCAGTCCCTATCCCCGGGCCGGGTCATGTGCCCCGTGCCTCCTCCGATGCGCCCACGGCTATGTTGCCGCGCGAGGCCGTGCGACGCCTGGCTGAAGCTCTCCGAGGAGGAAGCGGGGGCAGACCGCTCCGGGCGGATGCCGCGCCTCGGGTGCTGGCAGGGGTGGCCCCCCCCCTCCTCTCGATGATCCTCAGGACGTGTGTTCGCCCAATTTGTGTTTACTCAAGGGAGGGAAAAACCACCCGGACCGGACAACTGGCGTTTACTAAACGGCCGTGGGCGTTTACTAAACAGTCCATGCCCTGTTTGATCCCTTCTTTTGGTGCGTTTACTGAACGGCTTCGCGTGTCGGGGTGGTTACCATCGGGGTGGATTTTCTGCCCTCTACCTACCCCGTTCAATCAAACTAGTAGATCAGAACATCGCCTTCGTCGTATTGAAAGTCCTCAATGGGCAAACACACGTTGGCGCAAACACACGTTCTGAGGATCATCGATCCTCCTCCCCCACACGCCTCCCTCCGTTTTCCCTCTGGGAATCTGTGTGGCTCCCCTGCTGTTGGTGCGTGGACCCAGGGTGGCTCAGCCACACCTGGGGCCTGGGCTGCGTGTGCGATGGGTCTTTCCACCGTGGTAGTGGCGCACAGGGACGGGCCTGTTGCTTGCGCCTTGCCCTGCTCCGCATATTGCCTGTGGCGGCAGCCATTGCCTCTGTGCTTCACCGTTTCTCCTCTGGGGCCGGCCGCCTTGGAGTTAGTATGCAACTCTTGGGCGTAATCCAGTCCAGTCTCGTTTAGTGTCGCTTTGATTGGGGCTGGTAGCTCCTAACCCTTCGCGCGAAGATATCCCAGGAGTTGCTTCCTGACCCCTGTTCTTCACCCTTCCTCCTCTGGGACTTGGCCCCTTGGAAGCTGGCTCGCCCCCCCTCCCAACCCCCGACCACCTGACTTTGTCGGCCGTGAAGGCCCGAAGGGGGTTGCAGTCAACCCGCGTAGTCAGGACGGGCAATCTTCGCAAGGGTGTCCTTGCATCCTTGCCTCCTCGGTCCATTCTGCGCCACCTTCGCTGGCAGCGCCCAGCTCAAGAAGCTCCGAACTGGGCGTCCAAGGCCCTTGCATCCTGACCGCGCATCCTTACGATACGGGCCGACTGTACTTAGTACTGGTGCGCACGGGCACACGTCGGGCTGCCCAGGCCGAAAAAGTTAGGCTATCGGCCGGCACCTCCACCCCCCGAGAATAACCTGGGCTATCGCCGAGATCAGACCCGGTAGCAAATCATAGGAGCTTGGTACGTCCTCGCAATTCCGTCTTTATGGGGTGCGTTAGCGTGCGTTAGCAGCTGATATTCGATGGGAGAGCACCGATTCGCGTCGAGTAGCGTCGATTTAGCGCCGATGAGTGTCGATTCGCAAGAGCCAGCAAGATGGAATATGAGGCTCCCATAAGATACCACCACAAATACGACGCCCTCATTGGAGGCAGGCCATTCTCGGAGCGGATGAAAGGGTACTCTGAGTTTCTGAATATGCGTGGGGCGGTACCTCCCCCGACGGGGGTAAACCTCGCCTCGTCGTCGCGCCGCGACGGGGGTCGGAGCGCCTTCGGCGCACGGTGGCTGCCCGCGACGGGGGTCGAGGCACGCTTTCGCAAGAAAGCTCGGACCCTCCCCCCCTGGCCAGCCTACCGATTGGGTACGGGCGACCGAACAACGCACCAGCTCCTCCTACCTTGAAGGACCTCGTCATGCGCGCACCGCTTGCCTTCCAGCCATCAAGCGCCGGCACCACCCTCCCACCTGAGAAGGTGTCCGATGGCAGGTTCGGGGCAGACTCTCACCGTACAAACGTGTACACAGCCATGTGCGACACATGCCCCCCCGGGTCTCCGCTGCTTGCGAGGGAAACCGGTCGCCCAGCCCTCGGTTGCTTCATGTGGCGCCCCGAGCCAGAGGCACGGTGCAACGAGCAGACAGGCCTGCCACCGTGGGAGATGATGCCTACCTTCTGGATCAGGCAGCAGTGGAATGCGGAATGGGCCTGCAGAAGGTGCCTCATACACATTTGGAATGTCGCGCCAGGCGTCCTTGACCACATTCTTGACCACCACTCGTCCGAGGTATACCCCACTGTCCCCACCAAGCGGCAGATCACATCGGAGGTGCCAGAAGACAGCCACAGCTACGACATGTGCGCACACCTCTCAGCAGGAAGCAGTGCGGCGGTGAATGACGCTTTCACACGATCCACACCCCACGAGGACCGCTCGTCACCACGCGACACGGAGATCGGCAAGCAAGACGGTCAAACAGGAGTAGACGACAAGGCCTCCAGCAGCTACTCCTTCCCCGAATTGCCGCCACCCCCGTGCCCCTACCTGCCCACGCTCCCCACCCTCCGTCTGGAAGGGGCTGAGTCAGACGGCCCAGTCCACGCCCTGGTCAAGTACATGATTGAGTGGAACCACACAATCTACACCCTATGGGCCGCCCATGCGCAGCAACAAGGAGAGAGCATCAAAGGTGACATAACCGACAAAACAAGGTGGCCGACCGAGCCGACCGAACTGCTGCCCCCCTTCTTGAACACGGCACACGGAGACGACACCCCAGACAACGGCCACCCACCGTGCGTTCCATGGGACGGACAACGGGCAGCGGCAGCCAGGGTCGTCTCACACCTGGTGGATGGGAACCAGAAGTACCAAGAGGACTGGGACCGCTACGCAGACAGCCTCGCCAATCAGAAAGGGCAGGGCCCCTGCCAACAGTCGCTTCACATCTTCACGGCGTTCCTTACCAGGCTGGAAGGCTCCGACTTGACCAGGGGAACCATCGACCACCTCGCAGCCCTGCCCCTGGAGCCGGCCGCTAGCAGCTCAGACCGCGGTGAATCACCAGCTGCCAGCTGGCTCAACAGGCCCAGCAGGAAGGAATCCCCCGCAGCTGATCGCCGAATGAAGGACCACGGAGCACCCCCGACCCTCGCTGACGCGCCACCCCCTTAGCCCGCCGAGTCTGACCAGTCCCATGCAGCCCAGGAAGAGGAGCAATCCCCACCTGGGCACTGGAAAGGCGAAGGCGATGTGGAAAGGGGTCGATTGTGGCGAAGAGGCGGGCAGGAAATCCGAGTCTGACGCCCATGCGCGATCTAGCCCGCAGGACATCTCAGCCCCGCCCATCTCGAGGGCGACATAAGTGACACAGCTCCTCCCGTGGATGACAAGGCGAACCAGGGCCCCCCACAGCTCTGGACAAAACCTCCTGACAGGACCGATCCAGAAGCCTGGTCCCCATGCGAACAGGCAGCCGCCAGAGGAACACGCAGAGATAGGCACGCACCAGGCGAGCCTCGTACCAGGGATGATCGGGCCCGGAGTCTGAACGCCGCACGGGACAACAGGACTCTTAGATATGCGGATGGCGAAGTTGGCCGGCATGCACCCGCGGTCGACGTAGTCAGGGCCAGAGAACGCTCGGCCACCCCGCCACCGCGCGATTCCTCCCGAACACTGCGCGCCACCCAGGGATCCTGGAACGACACGCGGAGTGCGCCAACACCCGCAGCTCGCCCTGACGATCCCATGGGAGGCATCCCCATGTACATGTGTTCTATTGACAGCGGACGTCGCAAGGGACGAACCAGCACCTGAAAAGATCTCGCGGCTGCAGAAGACGCTGCGAGGTGCGTTTAACGGAGTCCGGGGCGCCTGGGTTCAGAGGGCAGCGTGCAGGCAAGGGAGCCGCTGCAGCAAGTCTGATCCCAGGCTCCATTCTGCACAACAGCGCAGCGATTTCCCCCAGGCATGGAGCAAAGTGGAGCTTGACGCCTACAAGATGGATAAAAAGTACCAGCGCCACGTTGACTGGCCGAGTGCCACGGAGAAACACCGCAAACTCATGCAGCGCGACGCCAGACCGCGCGCCGCCAGCGGGGCCGTCAGCAGTGGCCGCCCACCCCCATGGACCGCTGCAGGCAAGGAGGCTGCGCGGGCGGCCCCGCCAGACCAGTGGACAGGGGCGCCCGGCTCAGGCTCGTCGCGGCGCGCATGGCAGTCCTGGGGCGCGCGGGGGCACCAAGGGGCGTCATGGACCGACGCGGACTGGAAGGCGAAGGGCAAGCGTTACTCACCCAGAGGAGAACGCCAGTACGCTGACAAGCGCCCGCGGGGTTGGGGCCCCCGACCCAGATGATGGGGGCGCGACGTGGACCCGCCCGGTTCTCGGCCATCCCCCCCAGGCGCGAAGAGGGCCGCAACGCTCGACGACGCGGCCCACCAACTCACGTGCTGCCTGCCGCGCGCCGCACATTCTACCTCCCCCTCCCTGCCCGGCATGCGCCGCGCCCCCCTCCCCAATCGGTTTCGCCCGGCTTGCGCCGCAATGCCTTGCGCTACCTCCGTTGGGGCGGAGGGGCGCCAATGCCCTTGCGCTGCGCGTGTAGACAGCCCGCGCTGGTCTCGTGGACCTTGCGCCCTGCCTCGACCCAATGCGCGCTACCCTCGCGGGGCGAGGGGCACCGGTGAGCGTCGCTGATAGACAGCCCACGCTGGAGACGTGGACCTCGCCAGGCCCTTTCACCCCCGCTGCCGATCGCTGCGCGGGAGTGCGGCCGCAGCCTCGAGGCCACCGCCGGCACGGACTCCTGGGTCGCCCGTGCCTTCCCAGGGCTGCCCATTTTGGACGACAGTGACCGGTGGCTGAAATAACCCACCCCCTGCGCCCCACCCTTTCTGGCACCGCGCACGGCAGTGGTCGAAGTAACCAGCTGCCGCGCTGCCAGCGCTCAGCCCCATTCGCCTCATGGGCTATGGGGTCGTCGCTGCCACCCCTCCAGGGCAGCCTACTTTGGACGGCAGAGACTGGTGGCTGAAATATCCCACCTCATGCGCTCCACCTCTTTCATAGCATATTGTACGGCAGCGGGTGGGGATCGAAGTACCGCTCCGCCCGCGATCAGACACATTCCCTTATGGTGTGGAAGCTCCTCGCGTGGACAATCGGGATCGCTTACAGTGTTCAGCGGCCATTGGCTGCGCCCCCTCTTCCTTATCATTCACAATGTCTTTGCGGCTTTTGGCTGCGCCCCTCACCTGACTCATTCACGCTGTCTCTCCGGCTCTTGGCTGCGACCCCATCTTGTTCGCTAGGACTGCACCTAGCACTGCGAGTCAGGCGACTGGGCACGCCCCCCGCGCCCTGGGCTGCGGCGGCGCCCCCTCCTCCTCCTCCTCCTCCTCCTCCTCCTTCTCCTCCTCCTCTCCACCTTCATTCCCAATGTCTCTGCGGCTTTTGGCTGCGCCCCCCTTGCGGAGTGCGTTGCGATCGCTGAGGCGCTTCCGCCCTGAGTCGGTCCGCGCATGGGCGCCCAGGGCGCAACACCTGTGTCCAGCGGCATCTGGCTGCACCCCCCCCCCGTTCATTCAAAAGTCTCTGCGGCTCTTGGTTGCGCCCCCCCCGCGTTCAAAGGCAGCGATGGCTTCGTGCGAGGATAATGTGACCAGGGAGCAACAGTGCCGACCACACCCAGCAGGTCAGCACGCCGACCTGTGGACAGGCTGCCGGCGGCGGTCTGCCTACCCCAGCCCCGGTCGCATCCGTCCTCCGAAGGGGCAGCGTGGCAGGTGGTGGACGGGGGTGATACCACGCACCACGCCGTATGAGCGGCCTGTATCGCGCGGTTCAGCCCTCAGCGGACAGGTGGTTGCCCTTCTCGGCGCAGCCACACGCCCTGCCCTCGCCATGACATCGCATTGTTGGGCCCCCGGACCTCGTTTGCCAGATACGATGTGGATACTGGCTATCGGCTGGCTGTCAGCCTGCGTACGCTGTCGTGATGCGGCAGTGGAATGGGGTCAGCCCGTCCCCGTTGACACCGCGCTCAGCGGCACGCAGTGCCACCCCCCACCTGCGTATCGCCTTGGTTCTACGTTGACCTGGTCATGGCGCTACCACAAGGACGTCGTTCTGGCTTCTTGACAGGTGGAGATAGGCGTGTTCGCTAACCTCACTTCCGGTGTCACCTGACGTCTGGCTTCACCAGGGAGTGGCCCTGCACGAGTGGTTCATCCTTTTGCAGTTCATGGCCGTTCCCCCAGCAGACCAGTCTGCATCAGCCTTTTGTCAGCACTTGCAACGTTGTGCCCCCGAACCGCGAGAGTCGGATACGTTGTGGACGCACTGGCTACAGGCTGGAGGTGGCGGTACCTCGTGTTCGCTGACCGGGGGTCGCCCCCCTCTCATGTGCAAGGGCGGACTTCAGCCGAGTTCTGCGCCAGTGAACCATGGTGAGTGAGGCCGTTCTCTGTGCCGCCTTTCTTTTTCTTACTGACGCTGTGTGCCCTGACTGACGTCCGCAGCGGCTCTCTTGTCCCCCTCTCGGCCTCGCTTCTGTGTGTCGTTCGGCCGGAGATTGGCGCCGACAGGGCGACTTCTCTCCGCTGTTACAGTACACGTGGCCACGCTGTACCGCTGTACCGCCGTTGCCGCTGTTCGCTGCGACCTGGCCTTTGGCGTCTAATGTGGGTCATTGTGTCCCTCGCATGTGCATATGCCACTGCGGCCAATTAGCTTCGTTCGCGCCCCGTTCGTAGTCGCCCCGCTTCTTGACCTTCGCCAGGGAGCCGCCAACCAAAAAAACGTATCCCCACCAACCCATCCAGTAACGATGCCCAGGCGAATGGAGGTGATCAGGGAAGTGAGGGAGCATACAGAGTAACAAGGGGCTGGGGAACCCGTCTTACCCAAGACGGCGAGGATGGAGGAGGAATCGGAGGAGGATGAGGAAAAAGGAGGAGGAGGAGGAGGAGGAGGAGGAGGGGGAGGAACTGAAGGAGGAGGAGGGGGAGCGGGAGGAGGGAGGAGGAGCAATAGGCGGATGATGATGAGGAGGAGCAGCAGGACGATAATGAGGAAGAGGATGCGGAGAAGGGCGAGCAGAATGGCCAGAGGCCTCTTGGATGCCTCGTCGGAGTCTCTTCGGATGTCTCTTGGGAGCGTCCTGAAGGCCTCTTAGGGCGTCTTGGGAGCGTCGTGGCGGTCCCGGGGGCCTCTTGGGGCGTCTTGGGTGCCTCGGGGAGCCTCTTGGGGACCTCTTGGGGCCATCTTGGGGCCATTTTGGGGCCATCTTGGCGCCTCTTGGGGCCTCCCGGGCGCCTCTTGGGGCCATCTTGGAGGCGATCGATCAAAGAAGAGGGTGGGGTGCTAATGAGCCCTGCCCCTCTAGATCCTCTAGAATCGCCTCTTGGGCTCATCTTGAGGCGCTCTTGGAGCGCTCTTGGGCGCTCTCGGGGCCGTCTTGAGGCTCTCTTGGGCCCCTCTTGGAGCTATCTTGGGCCCTCTTGGGGCCTCCTGGGCGCCTCTTGGGGCCATCTTGGAGGCGATCGATCAAAGAAGAGGGCGGGGTGCTAATTAGCCCTGCCCCTCTAGATCCTCTAAAATCGCCTCTTGGGCTCATCTTGAGGCGCTCTTGGAGCGCTCTTGGGCGCTCTTGGGGCCGTCTTGAGGCTCTCTTGGGCCCCTCTTGGGGCTATCTTGGGCCCTCTTGGGGCCTCCTGGGCGCCTCTTGGGGCCATCTTGGAGGCGATCGATCAAAGAAGAGGGCGGGGTGCTAATTAGCCCTGCCCCTCTAGATCCTCTAAAATCGCCTCTTGGGCTCATCTTGAGGCGCTCTTGGAGCGCTCTTGGGCGCTCTCGGGGCCGTCTTGAGGCTCTCTTGGGCCCCTCTTGGGGCTATCTTGGGCTCTCTTGGAGCCATCTTGAGGCCTCGTAAGGCCATCGGAAGCGAAAAGGCGAGAAAGCAACATTCACCGGTTTTCCTTACGTTTCTGAAGGATTTTGGCCTCTTGGGGGGTCTTTTTGGAAGTCTCGGAGGCCTCTTGGAGTCGTCTTGGGGCGATCTTGGGGCCTGTTGGAGCATCTGGGGAGCCATCTTGAGGCATCTTGGGCTATCTCGAGGCATCTTGGAGGTCATCATGGCCTCTCCGAGGCCCTCTTGGAGCCGTCTTGGGCCATCTTGGACGCTCCAACGCGTCGCGGAACCCCCCGTCCAGGTCCAGGGGAGGGGGTTAGGGGGAGGGGTAAACCCCTCCCCGAAGGGGAAGGAGGGAAGATGGAAGAGGGAACTCCCTAAACCACCTACGCCCAGAGGGCTGGTGGGATTAGCTGCGCGCAGGTGGTCTCCGCCGCGCCGTCTAGCCCCTCCATTCACCGACACGTTGCGCGCCTCCCCGCGCCAGGAGGCGCCAGGAAAACCAGCTAGTTGCGTGAGTTGAGCCTCTACTCGGAGGCGAAAGAGGTAGCCATACCTCGACGGCCCTCGTCGCCACCGCTGGATTCGCCTCGAAATTCTTGTCAGAACGCACCCTGGGAGAGGTCCGGGGAGTAGCGGTAACCTTTTGGCTTCCCCATTCACCGTACCCTTTGCTATCCTACCTCTTCGTTCCCTTCGGTATTGCATTTTCGCATCTTCCCTCCCCGGCCTGCTGCCCCCAGCGCCTCCGCAGGAGGCCCGGTACTTGGCGCACCTGCTCGTGCTGCTGCTCTGCAAGGAGCCGCTGGGCTCCTCAGGCCCCGGCGCCCGCACTGGCATTGGCGGCGGTGCAGGCATCGGCGGCGTCGGGTCGGGGGGGGCCGACATGGTCCAGGTCTCCGCCTCCTAGACGGGGTTGGAGTAGTTTTCGGACGGTCTCGTAAGTTCCTGGATGCTCTAAGTTTTCGGACGGTTTCGCAAGTTCCCAGAAGTTTTCCAGCTTGGGTGTTTCCCAGCAGCTGCGCCTCGCCGAGGGCGTTCTGAGGGTGCCTGGATCGCCCCGAACGCCCGCCGGGGATTCGAGTGACGGCCCGAAAACCAAACGCCCAAGTGAGGTCGGAGTAGATGGGGTGTGTGGATCGCGCCGCATCGCCTGTGCATCGAGAGTTTTGTAAGGGTCCGGGGATAACCCGCGTTGTCGGGCCCGCTCCCCCGCCATCCCACCCCGAGGATAACCTGACCTTGTCGGCTTCACAGGTCCGAAGGGGGGGGGGTGCAGTACTGGTGCACGCCAGCATACGTGGGGTTGCCCACAGCGAGAATGTGATGATGTCTGCCGGCACTTTCCCCCCTCCCCCGGGATAATTTGGACTGTCGCCAGGAAATAAAGCATGTCGGTGGGTACGAAGACCGAAGTCAGTTCATGTCCATTTTGATTCAGTTCGCTGTCGGTGTCGCCACGGACGTCTATTTGAAACGAGAGTCGCCTGCCCGACAGTAGCCGCTGTCGGTTTTGAACAACATTTGCTGTTGGGCGTCGTCCTCGTTTTTTTCCGTATCCATTTCTGGCGTGCCAAGCGTGGGCAAGACGTGAGTTTGTTTTCGATCCCGTTGTCCTCCTCATGAGTACGGCTAGGACGAGGAGGAGGATAAGACACCGTTTGTCGAATAAGAAAATCAATGCATAAACAAGTTTTGGGATCTCCGCGCTGATTTCTCGGAACGGCACTGGACTTCTCTCCTGGCGCGCGGAGCGCGCCAGAGGCAGCGCCCGAGGCGCCGCCAGGGGGCCTAGAGTTCGCGAGGAGCTCCGGAAGCTCATGTCTATACCCTTTGTTGTTCTTCAAGTTCGGGGGCGCCTGCAATCGAGGAGGGGCCTGAGCCCCTCTGCCCGGGGGGTCCACCTCGCGCGGCGTGAGTGCGAACCCAAGCAGGGCGTTCTCGGGCCAACAGGGCAACGGCGGGCATCCACAAACATTACGTTTCGGCTCTCCGCGCGGATTTCTTGGATCCGCGTTGCGCCCTCTGGCGGCGCCCCTGGCTTCCCCCGGGCGCGCTCTGCGCGCCAGGGAGGGGGGTGTCCAGCGCCGATCCAAGAAATCCGCGCGGAGCACCGCAAGTTCATGTTTGGGCAGATGCTGGTTCCTTTGACACTCGTTCCGGGGTGCGGTAGCCAGCTGGGGTGCCTTCGGGCCAATAGAGTAAGAACAGGCAGCCGGCAGCAGCAGCGACAGCAGCAAACACCAGATGTGATGGGAGGGTGAGGAACAGGACAACGACGTCAATGAGATGAAGGACAAGGACGTGGGATATGTGTTGGGAGGGGGAGGACGGAGGACGAGGTGATGATGAGTGATCGTGAATGATGATGATGATGCTGGTAATGATGATGGTGATGGTGATGATGCTGTTAATGATGATGGTGGTGGTGATGACGACGACGATGCTGTTGATGATGACGATGTCGATGACGATATGACGATGATGGTGACGATAATGCGGATGATGATGATGAGGATGTTGATGGTGATTGCCATGAAGATGATGATGGTGATGATAACGATAATGGTGATGGGGATGATGATGGTGGTGTTGATGATGATGGAGATGATGCTGATGGTACCGATGATGATGATGATGATGATGATGATGATGATGATGATGATTGTGCTAATGATGGTGGTGGTGGTGAGGCTGATGATGATGATGGTGGTGATGGTGATGATGCTGATGCTGCTGATGATGATGCTGAGGATGATGCAGAGGAGCAGGATGAGGATGACGATGATGATGAGGAGGGAGAGGAGGAGGATGAGGATGAGGCCGAGGATGGTGATGACACCGAGGATGATGGTGATGATGATGGTGTGAATGATGATGGGGATGATGACGATGGCGATGATCATGATGATCATGCTGATGGTGCTGCTGATGGTGCTGATGCTGATGTTGATGATGTTGATGATAATGATGCTGATCATGATGGCGATGATGATGATGACGATAATGATGATGGTGAAGCTGATGATGTTGCTGAAGATTATGATGATGCTCATGATGATGATTCCGGTGATGGTGCTGGTGACGGTGATGATGACGATGATGACGATCATGGCGATGATTATGATGCTTGTGACGATGATGGTGGTGCTGATGATGATGGTGGTGGTGTTGATGGTGATTATGTTGATACTGACGTTGATGATGCTGATGATCATGATGCTGATGAAAATGATGATGATGATGATGAAGATGAGGATGATGATGATGAATATGATGATGATGATGATGATGATGATGATGATGATGATGGTGATGATGATGATGTTGATGACGACGTTGACGACGATGATGTTGATGCTGATGATGTTGAGGATCATGGTGATGATGATGCTGATGGTGGTGGTGGTGGTGGTTGTGGTGGTGCTCGTGATGCTGCTGTAGCTAATGCTGCTGCTGATGATGCTGCTGCTGATGATGATGATGATGCTGATGATGCTAGTGGTGGTGGTTGAGGTGCTGGTGGTCATGTTGAGCAGGAGGAGTATCAGTATCATGATGAAGAAGAAAAACAAGAGCAGGGAAGAAGAACATGATGAGGAAGAAGAGGACGAGGATCAGGAAGATGATGATGATGATGACGATGAGGAGTCTGAGGAGGAGGAGGAGGATGAGAATGAGGATGATGATCAACATGGTGATGAAATTGAGGATGAGGTTGATATGTGTTCTACTGCTGATGATGGCGATGATGGTGATGGTGATGATGTTGATGCTGATGCTGATGTTGATGTTGATGACGCTGATGACGACGACGGTGATGAATCTGACGATGATGATGAGTATGATGGCTATGGTGATATGATGGTTGTGATCATGAAGGCTCGCGGCGATGATGCTGATGCTGATGCTGATGCTGATGCTGCTGATGATGATGATAATACTGCCGATGATGGTGATGATGGTGATGGTGATAGTGACCAGAGGATGCGAAATATGAGGGCGAGGAGGGACGAGGTTTGAAGAGGTGGAGGAGGATGAGGAGGAGGATGAGGAGGAGGCAGAGGCGACTCCGACGAGAGGCTGTGGCGGGAGAGCCCGCGCTCAGGTTACCATGCCTGTCAGTGGTTGGACGGCCTTGTGGGCTTGCCAGGCGGGGCAGACTTGATTGAGCTGGAGGACTAGTGGGCGATCGGAAGTTGGGGGGGGCGAGGAGGGCGACCGCAGGAAATCCAGGATGCATCAGGGATGCTGCAATACACCCTCCTGTTCCAAGTCACCCCAGAAGGCCACACTGCAGTTCCACCCTCCAGTTCCACACCCCATAAGGCCACACCCCATAAGACACCTCCACCCTCCAGTTCCACATTGCAGGCAACCTGTTTCAACGCATACTACGGGAGGCGCCCGCTGCAAAGACGAGCGCTCCACGGGGCCGCCGTTCAGGCGAGAGCTCCTCTTCAAAGGGGTTCGCCCTTCATCCGTGTGCGGTAGGCTCATGCGGCAAGGGCGTGCCAGCGACGCCAGCGAAGGCGTTTCAGGTTGATTCCGGCATGATAGAACGACGCGGAAGCACTCGGGGGGAACGGTAACGTCGCAGGACCCGACGCAATGCAACCTGGAACGATCAAGGCCGCGATCGGTTCAATGTTGAACGGTCGACGAACGAGCGAACGAAGCCGCCATACGCAAAACGCGCGTGGGCAAGACAATTGGCGAGACAATTGGCGAGCGTGCGTCCAACGCGAATGGTTGAACGATCGACGCGGTGGCAAAAATCCTTTGCGCGCGCTGACGCCGCGCGAACTTGCCGTAGTCATTGCGCATTGGCCGTCGGGGTGAGCTGCTGCTGCCCCTGCGTGGCTGCCAGGGGTGCCGCTGCCCCTGCGCGTGGCTGTCGGGGTGAGCCTCCTCCCGCCGGGCAAGACGTGCCGAACCGAGGCCATCGTCTGCTTTCGCGCTTGTGCAGCGATTAATCGTTGCCCCTGATGATCGGGGTTGGACACCTGACACGTCGATTAGTGAATTGTCCGTTTTCGGTTCTCGAGAGGGCGCCGCGGCCGTCATTTCCCACGCTTCCGCCCGCCAAGTTTGTGCCCGAGGTGTTTTCACCAAACCATGTTTTACTAAAGGGGCTTCTGTCCATCCCCGAGGTTAGCCCCACGCTGGTGCGGATCGCTGTGCCTCGCCGCTGACGAAGAAATGTGCAGCGATTCGCCCGCTCTTTTTCTGCATGCCTCATATGTAAGGCTGCTGCGAGCGAGGGGGGGAAGCGAGAAGGAGACGTCCTTCTCAGAAGGCGGTGGGGCTTCTCAGAAAGCCTCCGGCCTTCTCTGAGAGGTTTTCTGTGTCTTCGGGGAAGGTTTGGAAAATTTCTCATACGACCGGGAGAGTTCCGAGCCTTCTTGCCAGGCCCGCCCGCCGAGTGAGGCCTAGCGTTTGGTGATCAGCGCAGGGGGGGCGCCACCCCAGCCGACAGCCTCCAAATCGACCCCCGCCGCGGGCAAACATAGCCACACGGTGTTGACCCCAATCGGCCCACGCCACCCAGCGCAAAAACCGTACCCCGGCCTACGGGCTCAGACTGTCGTCGGAGGGGGGACCTCCCACCCCCCCCCCACGCTTATTACGAAACGCAGAGTCCACATCCTGGGCCAGATTCATCGCCCTGGACGCCTGTGTGACCGTCGTCGCCTGGGCCGCAATGACGTTGGATCGGTTCAGAAGAACGAAGAGAGGCGTCCGTGACGTGGAAGCTCACAGGGGCTACGGTAGATGCCTTCCCTGACGGTGTCGCATTCCAGTAACATCACCGTTCGTCCCCTCTTCCTGCCTTGTCCTGCAGTAGCAGCTGTTGGGCGACGCCCAGCGGGAAACAAACGCATCTCGTCAGGACTTTATGCGGCCAGAGCGAGCCTTTGGAGGCATTGGCGACGGCGCAGCTGAGGCCTGGTGAAAAGGGCCACACGTTGTTGCTGCATGCTAGGCCTTGTCCGACTGGATTTGTCGTATTGCCAGTGTATTTCACGTTCGGGCGCATTCGCCCTCATGTTTGCTTTTCTTCCATGCTTGTTGCGCTGTTTGTTCCACCCATTCTCTTCTCGGACTTGCCTCTTTGGAGGCAAGATTCCTGTTCCATGCTCCCCCTCGCCCCTCTCCGCCCGACACCCCTGACCCGCGACGTTATGATCATCTCACAGTGAACTTTCCCAGGGTCTCTCGACCCCAAGTCGTCTTGTGACGGCCCCAGGCCACCAGGCACCGCGAGGGGCCCCCTGGGGGCCGCAGACTGCCAAAATCCTTCCGTTGTGTCTTGTTGTTTTCACAACGCGAGGGGACCAGGGTCGGGGGTCAAGCAGTTTGCGTGAGGGGCCCGTTCTAGCCAGGATGTTCCGAC
>CAUYUJ010022459.1:679287-680295 GCA_963575745.1 Prorocentrum cordatum
GCCCCCACGCACACGCGCCTCACGGGCTACTACGCGGTCAAGGAGCAACGGGTCCCTGGTTGGGACCGGATGGACCCGCAGACGGGCGTCATGGAGGAGGCGAAGTTGGACGCTTGTACACGAGACCCCAGCACAGGCCAGCCTGTGTATGTTGATTGGAGCGTTACCTGCGAATACAGCACCTACGGCCCTCGCAGGCGCGCTCGATCCCACAGAGACGGGGTCGCGGCGGCGCAGACGGTTCACGAGAAGCGCGAGCGCTACCCTCCGCAGCACGGGAACTTGGCGCCCTTAGTGTTCGAGTCGGGCGGCCGCCCATCCGACACGGCCGTCGAGTTCATCCGGTCGTAGGGCCACGGGCTCGACGACGCTGACCGGGCCGTGGTCCTCGGAACGCTGTGGAGGCAAATCAGCAGACGCCTGCAGACCGGCAGCGCCGAGATACTGCTGAGTGCACTCTGACGCCATGCCTGCAGCTACCTGGGCACCAACCCTGCTGCCCGCGGTGCTGTTCGGACAGGCGCTTGGACAAGGACCACCGCTACCGCGGCCAACACAAGCGGCCGCGCCCACCACTGCGGCAGCCTTGGCAACGCCAGCCGCCACCAACGGCCGTAGCCACCACCGCGGCTCGTGCGGCCACCGCCACGACCACAGTGGCCGCCCCCAGCACGGCGAACAAACGACGCAGCCACCGCAGCCTGGCCGCCTCCAGCACTACTACCACCAGCTCGGCTATCGCCAGGGCTGCCACGATGCGACCACCCGGCCCGACCCCCACGCCCTTCACCGCCCCCCGTCCCCCTCCCCCCCCGCCCTTCCCCTTCCTCCTCCTCCTCCTCCTCCTCCTCCTCCTCCTCCTCCACTAGTGTCGCGTCGGCTTTGTAGTCCCCGCCCTAGGTGTAATTCATGCTGGTTAATTCAAAGCCCCCCACTGTGTCCCCACGGGCCCCCTTGGCGAAGGGGGAGGGGGGCCAACTCTGGCGCCCGCGGGTCTTTCCGCCGGGA
>CAUYUJ010022460.1:0-42500 GCA_963575745.1 Prorocentrum cordatum
GCACCAGGGGCCCCGCCCCACGCGCTGCCCCCCTGTGACTTCGACGGCTACTACGACGGCTACGGCGAGTACCAGCATGTCTCCTACGAGCACGCCCTCGTCAACTACGACACATGCATCGCAGTCTGTCCTCAGCTTGTCCTCGACCGTCGTGCAGCATATCCTCGACAGGGCCGCTGGCAAGGCCCAGGCACGCAGTGGCGGCTTCAGCCCCGCTGCCGTGCCCCGCTTCAGCCCCACGAGTCCCACTACCCCTCTGTGCGCCAGGGGTGAACCCGAGGAGGGCCCCGCTTTCTGGCACCTGATGAACATCCGAGCACGGCTCATACCGTGCGCCGCGGCGTGGGCACCAGGCGAGGACCATCAGGACGTGTACTGGGCATGGCTCGAGGACTGCGTCCCGCACGTCCTGGCGACGCTCCATCTGCCACAGTACGACCACTTTTTCCAGGAGGACTCCGCGGAGAAAAACGACGCCCTGCGCCACCGCACCGCGTTCGACCTGTGCGAGGATATCTGGCACAGAGCGGGCCCCGACAGACAGCGCACCAACCGCAACCTCACTCGTATTCAGGGCAGCCACGAGTACCCCACCCGCTACCATGGCCTCCTTCTGGAATACCAGTGCGCTCGTGCCCAGCTCGTCGGCCCTGAGGCTTTCGCGGCACCACTGCCGCCATACCTCTCACGGGCCCACGCCTTGCTGCCAAGAGGCCTCCCTTCGCCCGACCAAGACGCCCTGGCGTATCTCGCGGATGCGATCCTGCACCACCCGCCAGACCTGCAGCTGCTTGTCGAGGCGGAGCTCGCCGCGGCACCGATGGAACCGCTAAACCTACCACCGCCAGCTGGCCCCCTCGCCCAGAACGCCACGTGTGACCAGCCCGCGGCCGACGCCGTACCGCCTCTGCTCCAGCACACCGCTGCCAGCGATATCAGCAACATATCCCTGGACTCGTTCCACGTGGCGGACGATAGCCAGAACGACTCCATCCACGACTCGGAAACCCAGGACCTCGACGGCACGACACCGCCAGGTGACACGGCCCAGCGCGACCGTGACAGCGAACCCTACACAGGGCGCCCCCTGTCGCACAGCAGTGCGCCCATCAACTCGGCCCAGGCCGACCCCAGCGCACAGCTCAGCGACGCCGAAGGCGCCACCACCGCCGACGAGACAAGCCATCCCACTGCCCTGCCAGCTCTCACCAGCCCGCGCAGTGGCGGCTTCAGCCCCGCTGCAGCATTGGCTGGATCTGGGCGTCTTCAGACCTCAGGTGGCAGGACCCCGCCCCGCACCCTTGTCTGCCGAGCTAACGCGACTGACTCCAACTCCAGCGCCGTCGACCACTGGCAGGCTGGCATCGACAATGACCTCATCGAGGACGCGAGCCCTGACGCCAGCGGCTCCTACGAGGCCCCGCACAGCGCAGCGGCCTCCCGACGCTGCGGCTGTCTCATCTGCCTCTTCGTGGCCACGTATGCCATCGTGGTAGCCATGCCGTACAAGGACCAGATCGACGGGTACCTGCCGACACCGAGCCGAGACCCCAGCTACCGGCAGCGACGACGCCGTGAAGCTGCGGCACCAGGCCCATCCGTGTCCAATACGCCCCGACGCACAACGGCATACAACGCCACGCCCGCCTTGTGGGGTATTCTCAAGTGGACCAGTGCCAAACTCAGAGACATCGTCTCGGGCGGAGCCAGCGCAGTCGGGTCTGGCCTCGGGGGTGCCCTGAAATGGGCCAGCGGCAAACTCGGAGCTATTGCCACAGGCGGAGTGGTTTGCGGTCTTCTCCTGGTCGGCGCCAAACTCCTCGCTCAAGGAGCCGTCGGACACGTAGGAGCCCGCATCTGTGCGCGCGCCCTGGACTCACCCACGGCCCAGTGGCGCCTCCGCTGTTGCCAACCGATCAGGAGGCCGCGCGACGAGGCCACACACACACAATGCCGCGCACGCATCCCGACGACCCCGAGAGCCAGCACGTGCACTCTCTTCGACACCCGCTGCTACAGGAACACTATGCTGCTGCAGTTGCCGCCGCAGTCGCCGATGTCACCACCGCCACCACCGCCGCCATTGTTGAAGTCACTGCCGCGGTATCGCAAGCCTCGTCTGTCACACCACGGTCGACCAGCCCGTCCCCGCGAGACGGCCCCACAAGCGGCGCGGCCTCTGGCAACCCGCCGACTCACGAAGCCGCCGCAGCTCAGGCCACCGACGCCGAGGCAAGTGAAACACGTGAGCGCACCCTCGACGGCGACGGCGTGCACGGAGCGCCCGACGACGAATCGGATGCAAGCAACGCCCGTGGTTCCTCTTCCGACATGGACACCCAACCACCACGACGGCGAGCACGCCACGCATCACCCGCCAGGCCCCAGGCGCCTTCAGGCCCTGGTACGCCCCACCCAGCCCACTGGCCACCGACGCGCAACTTACGCAGCACCATCCAGCGCGACCCAGCGGTCCCCGTGCCGCCGACGAGCATCCTCACCTCCCTGTACCAGAACGGCTTTGCGCTTGGTAACAGTGGCGTGACTACAGAGGACATCAAAGACGCCCTGCGACTCTACGACCATCCTCGATTCACCCATGACCCAACGCTCCAAGCGTTGGCGCCGTGGACTGACATCATGCAGAGGCCCCCGAACCGACTCACCTGGGTGCTGGAAGACTCGGGCGGGAACTCAGGCGAGACGATCTTCCCCTACCTCACGTGGGACCTCCGTAAACCCACCACTGACACGCCCACGGTCTTCTGGCACGGGACCCGCGGCGACCTTGCGGCTCGTCTCGCTTTCAACGGAGGTCACCTCCTGCCGGGCCCCCGCCGTGAAGCGTAGGGTCGAACCGCCACAAATGTCGGCCGCACGTACGTGAGTGTGCACCCGTCGCTGGCCGCGTGGTACGCGGTGCCGCCTCACCCGCCCTGCAGCCTCGAAGACGACACTCTCGCCTGGGGACCCATCGCGCTCTGGATGTGCGAGGCTACCAAACCGCCGCGCGGTGAGAACTGGCACAACTTCGTGAAAGGGGAGGCTCACGGAGCGCGCCTCATCTACCCACGGGTCCTGGGCCTCCTCATCCGCATGGACTGGTGTGCACCCACCGAAGCTGCCTCCAGGTGCCGTGCCCTCCCACACACCTATGGCATGGGCGACTGTGCGCACGCCCTCCACATTGCCGGCTTCGATCACCCAGACCTCCGCGAGGCGGCTGAAGCCCGCGACCAGGAAGCTAACCCCTGGCGCCGGCTGGACACCGCGGCAGCGTGGCCACCGCCGCAGGCACTATACTCGCCAGAGGCAGCGCGAGCATGGGCTACACAGCACTACGACACCGAAGCAGCCACCAGGGCCGACCCCAACCAGCCCCGTCCGCGCGCCTCGCGTCGCAAGCTCCAGCTGGACCCGCAGCCACTGATCGACCTGGTGTACACTGGCTTGCAGGCCGTTCCCGTGCGGGGGCAGTCCGACGTACGAGCGCCGCGCCCCAGCGGCTCCAGCCCTGGGGCCGCGTCTGGCCCATCGCACACCTATCAGCCAGGTGCCGCCATGGGACACAGTCCAGACCGCTCATCGACGACATCGGGAGCCGACGACCGCCGTACGCCGTCCCTCATCAGCGCGGCCGCCGCCCTCGCCCGAGGCCATGCCCGCCCACGGCGATCCGCCTCGCGTTCGTCACGGCAGAGCGGCGGAAACTTCACCTCTCACAGCAGCGACATCGAGACGTGGGAGCACATCGAGACGGAAGAGGAGCCGACCGCCTACCACGTCCTCGCCTTCCACGTCCGCGACGTGCGGGCCCGTGTGAACGCCCCTGGCGTCGAGGTCTGGCTTGACCCGGGCGAGCATCACGATGGCGCCTACCTACCGTGGGGGGCGACCGTTGTGGGCCACCGCGTTATTGACCCTGCGGTTGCGGGTCGCGACGGCTGGTCATCCTTCACCATGACCATGGCGATACCACTACCAGGCTCTGGGCACCGACCCAAGTCCACGTCAAGGCGGACGACACTTGGCGCACGGTCATGATCCCAGCGGACCTGGGGCCCCAGTGGATCGAGCGCCATGCTGACGACGCTCGCCTCCCCGCGGAGGTGGTCCGCACTACAGGCCAGTCCTGGTTCGCCGACGTCTGGCCCTTGTGGGATCGACCCCGACCCCACCCAGACGACGCAGTCACCGACGAGCAAGCGTTCCCGCCCCTACCAGGACGCTGGACTGCCTACAGTGCCGATTCCAATGCTGTCAGTATTGTGCTGCCCGCCGCAACACGCAGCTCGGCACCTCGGGCCAACCAACGTGCCCGGACTGCTCCCTCAGCGGACTACGTGCACCTATGGACTGGTCCACGGACTACTCTTGCAACAGCTGGACGTGTGCGTACAGCACCGACAACAGGGACTCCGACACATGCTGCCTCTCCAGCAGATGCCCTCATCCGCCTCGTCCGCACAGCCTGTTCGACGTCCGTGCCACAGGGATGCCTCCGCACATCCTCGCCCGCCAATACGGCAACGCGCCAGCCCAGCACGACCTCAAGGAACCCCCCCGAGCGCCTTCAGGCCCCGGGGGGGAGCCTCCGCCAACCAGGCCAAGCAGGATACCAGGGTCAATGGTATCTACCACCGAGGCCGCGTCGCGTCCTCAAGCAGGGATTGCCCGACGGCACGAGGCGGCCACCAGGGTTCACAGGACGGGGATGCCTGAAGACCCGTCTCCCGACCAACCGCTGTGGAAGGAAGGCTACGTGCTCTTCGGCCCTCACCAGGCCCTCAAGGAGGACTTCATCTTCAACAAAGCGGTCCGCCGACCTTACTCCCTAGCCATCACCAACATGCACAGGGATCGTGTCACAGTCAGGACCGTCTGCGAGTCTATCGCCGAGCGCATCCACACTACCCGCACGCGCTGGCGAGATGTGGTACTGTACTGGGATGCCGAGGGCGGCCCTGGGCCTCAAGCTCTCGACTACGACATGCGCCTCTGTGACGCCATGGTGAGTCGTGCCACGACCGAAGCCGAGTTGAACCACGACCGCAGCAACCGTGGTAGCTTCTGTCTCTATGGACCAGCGCACCAGCGGGCTGTGAACATCACGGTGCTCCCCGAGCCGCAGAACATTGACTTCGTGGAGCATGTACGGCGCTACTCACCTGACGGGGAGACTTACCCAGACCATGCCTTCGAGCACGTCTACCAGGGCTGGCGGCGGCCCGACGTGCCGCCCATCCTCCCCGACACCCGCCCGCTCTCGAGAGCCGACCAGCAGCGCTACCAACAGCACCAGCAGCGCACCCAGCAGCGCGACCAACGCGACGCAGGTCAGCCGAGCACGCCACGCAACCGCTCTCCCGCGCGCGTCCCGACAGGCGACAGCGCGGTGTACGGCGGGGGCGCCGCCTATCACCGTGGCCCCATTGGCGCCAGGCCCGCGGCGGCAGGAGCATCCGCCTCCAGCTACGGCCACGCCCCCCACGCCAGGGTGCACCCAGCGGTCGTCGGCTACCCGCGTGCACTCGCGCAGGCTCCCCCACGGGCCACCTCGCCCGTGCCAGGGTCCACGCGTGCCTGGGGCCATTACCCAGGCCGCCACGACAGCACCGCCAGCAACCAGCCCGCAGTGGCACCCCCTGCGGCTCCAGCCCAGGGGGCTGCACCAAGCCGTGGCAGGACAGGGCGCCCCGAAGGATGGCGTGAGGCGAACGTGCGTGCCTGGCAACCGCGCCAACACACGCCCCCGCCAAACGTGGCCGCAGCGCTGCGCCCTGCCCAGGCAAACCCTGCCCCCCCTGAGCGCGAGCGGCAGCCGCTCGTCCCGCTCGTCCTCACGCACACCCAGGCGCACCACAGCGCCTCCCCGCGGCACAGCGAGGGTAGTGCCTACCACGTCAGCCCCCGGCCCGACGCCGTCGACCCTGACCAGGCTGCAGCCTCGGCGGCGGGCGGCACAGGCGGCTCCCGCCCGCCCAGCCCAACACCCTGCGCAGCGCCGATCCGCTCCCCGAGCAGGGCGGACTCTGCGCGCGCTAACGCCCAGGTGGCCTCGCCACGTGACCGCCACACGGGCGGGCGCGTCCCGCGCAGCCGGTCCTACAGCCGCCACAGCTCGCGCAAGCCCCCTGGGAGCTCCACGAGCTCGCCGCCTTGCGAGACTCAGGCCGACGGCCAAGCCTCCGAGGTGGTGCCACGTTTCGGTGCCAGCGCCATCGAACCTGGCCAGGTCGACCTCGAGCCGACGCCGTCCACGGACCAGGAGCTGCCACCGCCCACCCGCGTTGTCGTCGCCTTCGACGAAGCGCCGACCTTCGACCCCTTCAAGCACAAGTACTCCGTCAAGGGCCTCGCGGCGGGCTTCGGCGGCGGCTCACCGCTGCCCCCTCTGAGCCACGGCGGCGGCCCCGCCACCCCAGCCGCTGCCGCGGCAGCGGCGGCCCCGCGTGGAGTCAGCCCTGTCCGCAACGCGTGCCTCACGGCAGCGGGCATGGACGAGGCCCAGCGCCAGGCCACCGACCGCGCCGCTCGCCACGCCCAGCTGGTGGCTGACGTGCTGGCAGGGCGTGCGCCGCCGCAGCCACAGGGCCCACCGCCCGAGGCGAGCGCGGAGGGTGCACACGAACAAGCTGTTCCAGCTGATGCTGCTCATCACGGCACTGACGGGGCGGGCGCGCCGCCGCAGGACGGACCAGCGGTGTCGCGTGCGCAGTATTTGCGCGCGCGCTGCGCCGCTGCCGCGCCGAGCTGCCGCCGCTGGTTTGCTTTTGCTCTTGAGCTCGGCAGGACGGATCGAGGAGTCGCCTCCCTCTCCCCCTGCCGCCGTCTCACCTCTCCTCCCTCCGTCCCCCACGGTACAGGAGTGAGGAGGATTTTTCGAGGCAGTTTTGCCGACGTTTATGAACCCCCCCCGGCGCAGCGTCGACCATGCCTTGCCTATACTTTTGGCCCGACGGCGGCTTCAGCCCCGTCCAAGCCAATCTGCCGCGACGCCATGAGCTCCTACTGTGGCCAAGCCTTCTACCTGGGTGACGGCCAGGCTGCCCTCCACCGTGCGGGGCGTGCTAACCCCAGCTCCACCGACGGAGATGGGCCAGGTCGCTCCATCCACCTCGTCAGCCTCAACATCACGAGTCTCCCAGCGAACTGGCCAACCATCACCGCTCTAGGTGTCGACCACAACGCCGCAGTCATAGCACTGCAGGAGACCCGACATGCCAAGCCTACCAGGCAAGCCGTCGCTACCAACGCCGCCAATCCACACCATGGAGGATACCAGGCCAGTCTGGGACCCGACCTGGATCTGGCGCGTGCTCAGCGCAAAGCGGCTCACGGTGGCACGGACCACACGGTCGAGGGCAACACCGGCGCCTCGGGTGGGGTCGCCATCCTCTCTAAGGACGCCATCGTCGACTCCACCGTCGACGACATTGCGACCTGTGTCGCCACCCTCAAGGCCAAGAAACGATGGCACGAGGCCTTCCTCCCGCTCTGCACCCAGCACCGCCGCAGGCGACGACGAAACAACCACGGTCCCGCTGGGATCTACATTGCGAGCCTCTACGGGGTCGCTGGAGGGGACAGCACCGATTTGTTTCGGCTTGCTGATTGCGCCGCCGCGAGGGTCGGCTCAGCCCCGTATTTCATTTGCATGGACGCCAACACGAACATCGACGACAATCCACATCTGCTGCACATGATGCAGCACGGATGGTTTAACGTCGCTGAAGGCACACCAGACCACACCATGCACACATATGGCAATATCCCTGACTGGGACCGCGTCACCAAGTGCCCCCGCACTTCGCGCATCGATTATATCATCGCCAACCAAGCTGCGCGATCCCTTGTCACCGACTTCTGCTATCTGCGTGACTTGCCAGCGAAGTCCCATGTTGGCCTGCAGGTCACACTCGACCTTAGCCGCCTCGATCACACGGCCCCACGCCTTCTGGCCCCCACGCCTTACCCTCCTAACGACGGAGCTCATGAGGACCACGAACTTCAGGCATTAGGGACCCTCATCGCAGGACGATACCACGACCGCATGGAGCAGGCTGACACACGCGACGATGTGGAACGCATGTTCGCCCTGGCAAACGAGGCCAGCCATGAGTACCATCTCACCCGGCTGCGGGACCTGCCGCCCCCACCGCCAGACCACCCCAAAAAGAAGGCCCCTACCATGCACGGGCTCACACCCACGTTCGAGGAGCGACCCGCCGTCCCCCGCGCCTTTCCCACCTACGGAGCTTCCACGATTCACATGAACCGCCTTCGCAAGCTCCATCGGCAACTTTGCGAGCTTCGCTTCATCGGACAGCACCATCATATGGACTGCCGTGCTATCCCGCCGCACCTGGCGCAACGCATCGACTGCACGTGGACCGCGGCCCGCCTTCTCTGCCACAAGCTGCGCCCCACGGCCCTCCTGGCCTTTCCTGACGCCTGGACCCCCGACGTGCCAGCACCACGCGGAGAGCACCTAGATCGTCTGATCCAAAACCTAGACTCGGAGCTGGCGCGACGTGCAAACCGAGCCAAAGCTGAACGCATCAAGATCTGGGCTGAGGGTGTCCGCGAGCCAAGCGGGCGAAAGGCGGCCATATACGCACGGGCTGCCGACTGCTCGCCCACGGCGTATCTCCGCACGCCTACCACTCCCGACGATGCACAGCTCCACTGCGACACCACCGCCTTCAACCCTGACCAAGCTAGCACGGACGATAGTGATGCCGACACCGACGCCGGCGGCTTCAGCCCCAGCGACGGTAGTTCGCTCGACACGGACAACGACGACGGCCACACTCGTGGCCCACCACCTGCCCAGGTTCCCGACGCCCTCCCCGCCAACGCTATTGTTGCCAACACTAAAGACATGCTTAAGCTCATGGTCGATACCTGGGAGCCCATCTTGGGCAGGTACCGCGCTCGCGCGGGCCATGACGCCGAAGCTATGCCGACGTGGGCGGACTTCTACGACGAATACCGCCAAGAGCTGCCTACGCCATCACCAGCAGCCCCCTTCCACCTCACCGACGACCAACTCATCCACTTCATTCGCACCCGTTCACCGCGCCGCGCGGGGGGACTCGACGGCTGGACAACTAAGGAGGCTAAGGAGTTACCCGACGACATCCTTCGCCTCTTCGCCAGCGTCTTACGTGCTATGCAACGCACTGGCACCATCCCCGAGCCCCTCCTGCACGTGCCAAACCCGTGCCTCCGAAAAGGCCGAGGGGAACTCCCGACGGACCAACGACTTCTCTCGGTTCTTTCCGTGTGGATGTATGCGTGGGAAGCGCCGGCCTACCGTAGCCTCACGACCTGGCGGCAAGGATGGACCCATGCCACGAGCTTCGGCGCTGTTCCCAAAGCCACCATTGGGGATGTCAGCACCTCTCTCGCCCTGCGCATCGAACACGCCAGGACTTTACTCCTCCCCTTAGCTGGAGCTGCCCTTGACCGACAGAAGTGCTTCGACTACCTCATCACGGACATCTGTCTAAACCTTGCGCTGCACGCGGGGTGTCCACAAGACATCGTTACTGTCCGCCGAAATTTCTACAGACACCACAAACGCTACATCCGCATGAACGGAGCGTACTCCAGGGACCTGGCCAGGACAAACGGTCACCTCCAGGGCAGCTCGTGGTCCCTGGATGACATCAAGCTGCTCATGTGCGTGTGGACAAAGAGGCAGCACCGATACGTTCCTCGATCACTCAGCACTACCTTCGTTGACGACAGCAACTCCACTACCCACACCGCTTCTGAGCTGCAGAAATCTCTCGACGAAACCGCCAAGTTTGATCGATTCTCAGGTCAACGCATTCACCCTGGTAAAGTGGCAGGGTGGGCGCTCACCGACGAGCTTCACGCCGCCGTTACCCAGCTCACACTGGCGGATCGCCCCCTACGTGTGGTCGATTCCTTCAAGCTCGTCGGGAGTTACATCAACGCAGAGGCAGCGCCGGCTCCAGCCGCGCTTAACCTCACGGCCACCGCAGACGCCCGTGTACGGAGGGCGACTATCCGCCTGCCGCGCATTGGCAAGCTCCCGTCGCCGATGCTTATCAAGGCGCGGCACGCCCGTTCCCTGGCTGCCAGCGTCTGCACCACGGGCACCGACATTCAAGCACCATCAGGCCCAGCCAAGACTGCCTACAACCACGCCCTCAAGGCGGCTATCCGCCCCAAGGGGAACAAGTGGGTCGAGTTCTGGACTCTCATGGCCGTGTGCGTGCCGGGACACGCCCTTGAGATCGACGCCATCACGCAGCGTGAAGCATTCCTGTGCCTGCGGCGACAGGTTAACCGCGACGTTACACTCTGCGGGCTCGCCAGAGACCTCCAACACCACGTCCAGACCCTGTTTGGTGGAGGACCCGTCGGACGACTCGTCCAGTCGCTCCAGCAGCTCCGATGGACCTGGCCCACATTTGGCATCATGTACGACGACTGGGGCTGCCCGATCAGCTGGCTGAATTTACCCCAAAACGCCTTCCTGCACATGCTGCGGGCCTCACAACGCAGGGCATTTCTGCGGAGGATCAAGCCACGGCGACACGACCTTGGCTACCTCGCCTCTGTCAGACAGGGCCTTGACCTCTTCGCCAGCACGTGGCTCGCGCGAACTAAAGGAGCAGCCAAATGCACTGCCTGGCAGCTGGCGCTCCTCCTGAACTACCTGTCGGGCGGGGACCACACCCAACAGCGACGATCCCGATCAAACACGTCGGCAGACCCCAGCCCCATGTGCCGCTACTGCGACGAGGAAGAGGAAACTCAGGAGCACACTGTCCGCGACTGTAAGTGCTGGGCCCGAGAAAGACTCCCTCTCACCACCCTCATCAGTGACGACCAGTGGGCCCGTCTTCCGCCGCACACAAGACACTGCGGGCTCTTCGACGAAGACCCAGCCCTCCTCGACCTGCAGGCCGACCTCGCGAGGGACCCGCTGCCACAGCCCATTCCGCGGCCCCCCCCTGATGGTGATCCTGCGGCTTCAGCCCAGGACACCTACACCACCTACCTTGACTACGACACTGGTTGGACATGGGTCTATGCTGCCACGGACGGTGCGTGCACCAACCAAGCCATCCCATTGCTAGCACGAGCGGGTTACGGCGTCTACTACGGCATCGATCACCGCATGAACTACAGTGCACGCGTTCACGGCCTAACGCAGAACGCCCAGGTTGCGGAGACCCTCGCCATTGTCCACCTTACGGCATGTGCCGAACGGCCCGTGCACGTTTTTCGTGGACAACCAGGCGGTGGTCGATGGGTTCCAAAGCATCATCGACGGACATCCAGCGCCGCAGGGCACGCACGCGGAGCTCTGGGAAAAGATCCACCGATGTGTTATGGCCAAGCCCAACATGTTTCGCGTCGAAAAAATCGCCAGCCACCTGGGAGACCTGGGCATCGACCTTGGGCTCATCGGGCCCATCGCGGAGGAGTTCAACCGTCAGGCCGACGCCCTTGCCACAGCGGCGGCACGCACGCACAACCTCCCCGACGACATTGTTGAAGCTGCCAAAACACGACATCGCCAAGCGACCGTGCTTCATGGGGTCGCTGTCGCTATCTACGAGCGCAGACACCGTACTCTGCCGCTCCCACACCGCAGGGCTGGGTTTACAGCAGCGGAACTCAGCAAAATGGAACCGAACCCCCTGCTGTCGGACCAGGCACCACCCGCGGCTGGACCATACATCCCGCAGAACCCGGATGAGCTCTGGGCCGAGGCCCAACGGGCGATGCACGACGAACAGGAGGACGACCCGTTCGGCTTCGGCGGGGGATTAGACTTCCTGGACGACGGCCCAGCCAGCGCCAACCCTGCCCCGTCGGGCAGCCTCCCGACGCCCACCTCGACTCCGCCACCGAGAGCGACATCGCACCCACATGATGACGTCGCTCACCGTCAAGACGCCGACGAGGACCTTTATGATCCCCTCGGATTGAGTGGCAGCATAGACGACGCCCCGCCGACACCCCACGCTGCCGACGATGCCGCTCCATCGAGACGCCACCCGACCACGCGGCCGACCTCCGAGCCCTCGCACGGCATCACGATTGGTCCCCCCGTGCCACCCACCCCGCCCCCCCACCAGCGCCAGCCCGCGGGGGCGGCTCCAGCCCCCCCGCAGGGCACTGAGCCAGTCAGGCCGTCGCACCCCGTCCACGCTTTTACTGTTGCTGGGTGCGAGGCTGCGGCTCCTCCGTCCTCACGGGGCGCGGCCCTAGCGGCTTCAGCCCTGGGACCGCGTGTTACCCTCCAGTCGCCTCTCAAGGGCGACGGCCGCCAGCACACGGATCGCCGCACCGCGCTGGTCCACCACCTGGCCAGACGCACCGATGACCTCGTCCCTGCCACGAGGCCCGCGGCCGCAGGCACAGAGCAGCCGCCCCTCACCGACCGCGAAGCCGAGCTGTCCCAGTCTATGGCCGCTCTTCAGCAGAGGTGTGCTGCTCTCGCCGCCGACCTTGCCGCTGCTCAAGCCCGTCAAGGCCCTCTGCTCCAGCGGCTCCACCGCGCCGGGCGTGCCTTCGCCGAGCTGCTTACACCCTCGCCCGATGGTGCTGCGCCGCCACTCACCCTCCATGCTATGCTGTCATCGCTCCGCGGCGCTCCGCCTGGAGCCCCGCGCTAATCTCCGCCATTCTGCCTGCCCGTGTGTACGCGTGGCCCCGCGTCCACGGTGTCAGGGCGTGGGGGCGGGGGGTGCCCCGTCCCTGCGCGCCGCGTTGCGGCCAAGCGCCCAACTGGCGGTCTGCCAAGCCGCCTAGCCACGTGTCAGCACGTCGCCTTTCTTGTTGGGGCCTTCTTCGTCACGCGGTCTGACACGTGAGATCTTCACTGTCTGTCCGCCGTCTGTAGCGTCAGTCGCATTGCGCCGGGGGAGGGGGTTTGTTGCCCGCCCTCGTATCTCAAGGCTGCACCGCCGCAAATAGTGTTTGGCGAGTTGTCGCACCGCAGTGCGCCTCGCGGACGGACCCTGGTCCGCCTACTTGTCCGGTCTCTCTCTCTCTCTCTCTCTCTCTCTCTCTCTCTCTCTCTCTCTCTCTCTCTCTCTCTCTCTCTCTCTCTCTCTCTCTCTCTCTCTCTCTCTCTCTCTCTCTCTCTCTCTCTCTCCTCTCTCTCTCTCTCTATCTCTCTCCTCTCTCTCTCTCTCTCTCTCTCTCTCTCTCTCTCTCTCTCTCTCTCTCTCTCTCTCTCTCTCTCTCACTCTCTCTCTCTCTCTCATCTCTCTCTCTCTCTCTTCTCTCTCTCTCTCTCTCGCCCCGTCCCTCTCTCAACTCCCCCTCTCTCTTCTCTCTCGCTCTCTCTCTCTCTCTCTCTCTCTCTCTCTCTCCGCTCTCTCTCTCGTCTTCTCTCTTTCTCTCTGCTCTCTCTCTCTCTCTCCTCTCTCTCTCTCTCTCTCTCTCTCTCCCTCTCTCTCTCGCTCCCTCTCTCTCTCTCTCTCCTCTCTTCTCCTCCTCCTCTCTCTTCTCTCTTCTTCCTCTCTCTCTCTCTCTCTCTCTCTCTCTCTCTCTCTCTCTCTCTCTCTCTCTCTCTCTCTCTCTCTCTCTCTCTCTCTCTCTCTCTCTCTCTCTCTCTCTCTCTCTCTCTCTCTCTCTCTCTCTCTCTCTCTCTCTCTCTCTCTCGTCACGGGCTCGTGAGATCAGCCAGGGTGGCTCCCCCTTGGGGCTCCCAAATGATGCCCCTGGCAGCGTTTTGTGACCATGAGGCTCTCAAGAGATACATGTTGGGGAGGCCAAACGGCAATTCTAGCTGAGGCGTCCCACCAAAATCGGCGCGAACGGGCTCGTGAGATCAGCCAGGGTGGCTCCCCCTTGGGGCTCCCAAATGATGCCCCTGGCAGCGTTTTGTGACCATGAGGCTCTCAAGAGATACATGTTGGGGGGCCAAACGGCAATTCTAGCTGAGACGTCCCACCAAAATCGGCGCGAACGGGCTCGTGAGATCAGCCAGGGTGGCTCCCCCTTGGGGCTCCCAAATGATGCCCCTGGCAGCGTTTTGTGACCATGAGGCTCTCAAGAGATACATGTTGGGGGCGCCAAACGGCAATTCTAGCTGAGACGTCCCACCAAAATCGGCGCGAACGGGCTCGTGAGATCAGCCAGGGTGGCTCCCCCTTGGGGCTCCCAAATGATGCCCCTGGCAGCGTTTTGTGACCATGAGGCTCTCAAGAGATACATGTTGGGGGCGCCAAACGGCAATTCTAGCTGAGACGTCCCACCAAAATCGGCGCGAACGGGCTCGTGAGATCAGCCAGGGTGGCTCCCCCTTGGGGCTCCCAAATGATGCCCCTGGCAGCGTTTTGTGACCATGAGGCTCTCAAGAGATACATGTTGGGGGCGCCAAACGGCAATTCTAGCTGAGACGTCCCACCAAAATCGGCGCGAACGGGCTCGTGAGATCAGCCAGGGTGGCTCCCCCTTGGGGCTCCCAAATGATGCCCCTGGCAGCGTTTTGTGATCATGAGAGAGTGCGAGTGTGAGCTTAACTTATCTTATCTTATTTTGAAATCTCTTCTTATCATATATTGTGCTATCTTATCTTATATTGTAGTATCTTATCTTGTCTTGTCTTATCTGGTGATTATCATTGGGAGGAGGGAGGCGCGAGCGGGAGGAAGAAGGAGGAGGAGGAGTGGGAGGCGTCAGAGTAATAACAAGAACCCCAATCCTTAGGATATGGGGAAAAACACAAAAAAAATGGACGTCCGAGCAGTGGCGAGGACGCGCCCGCTGTCCTGGGTTCTTCTGCCTCCCCCCCAGCAGTCGAGAAGAGGATCGGCCGCAGGATGGATTTACCCCATGGTGGATTTGCTCGACGAGTCTACGAGAAGTAGTATGCAAAGTGGTCCGCGGATCGGCGAACCTTCCACGTATGTCTCGTAAGTTCGACGAGACAATCAGTTTGAGGGTGAACCAATCATGCAGTCGGTCCCCTGCTCGAAGCAGGTCATCGCGCTGAACCCGCTGGAAGCGCCCGCGCCGTTCTGGGACCGCGCGCGCGCCGCGGCCGCGGGGGGGTCGAGTCCGGGAGCCCGTGACCAGGCACAGGCCTGACCTTCCGAAAGCTTGCCATAGCCGAAGGCCGAGCCCGAGCTCCGAGCCCAAGCCGCTGCTCTAAAGCAGTGAAGCCGCACTGAATGTTGAGATTAAAGTGACAGCGAGAGATGTACAAATGTTCTTTTCGCCATGTGAGCCGATCTGAGGGGTATTCCGGGCGCGGAGGGTGCAGGCGTGGGCGCCCCAGCCTCGCACCGCTCCCCCTGCGCTCTGCTCCCGTCGGCTCTGCCTCCGTCCGTCCTCTTCGGCGCCCTCCTGCTCCTGCGTATTCCACCTTCCCCCCGCCCATCTCTCGCTGACTCGCACGTTCCCTCCCTCCTCCCTCCTCCCTCCTCCCTTCTCCTCCTCCCTCCTCCTCCTCCTCCTCCTCCTCCTCCTCCTCCTCCTCCTCCCTCCTCCTCCCTCCCTCCCTCCCTCCCCCCTCCCTCCCTCCCTCCCTCCCTCCCTCCCCCTCCCTCCCTCCCTCCCTCCCTCCCTCCCTCCCCCTCCCTCCCTCCCTCCCTCCCTCCTCCCTCCTCCCTCCCCTCCCTCCTCCCTCCCTCCTCCTCCTCCTCCCTCCTCCTCCTCCTCCCCCTCCTCCCTCCCTCCTCCTCCCTCCTCCCTCCTCCTCCCTCCCTCCTCCCTCCCTCCTCCCTCCTCCCTCCTCCCTCCTCCCTCCTCCCTCCTGCCTCCTCCCTCCTCCCTCCTCCCTCCTCCCTCCTCCCTCCTCCTGCCTACCGCTCCCTCTTCCCTCCTTCCTCCTCCTTCATCCTCGGCATCGCTCGGACGCGTGCACTCCTGCTCGGCGAGGGCCGTCGAGGAGCATCCCGGGCCACACGGCAGAAGAGGCACGCGCGAGCCCGAACGGTGCACGGGGAGGGGGACGTCCGAGCCATGGCAAGGAGGGGGAGGTAGTTGAGCGCGCGGAAGAAGTCCGCGCTCTCGGGGGCCTCTTTCCCGGGGGAGGGCGCCCCCCCCCCACACACACACACACAAGGGCCGTCAGGAGCGAAAGAAGGACGCACACGTGCATGAATCCACGCTGGTTTCGAGGGGCCGTGTTCGTGTACATAGTTGGGCGCGCACGTCCTTTGTGGGCTCCCTAAAGGGGGTGGAGGGCGCGAGAGCCAGCAAGACAAGACTGCACGCGGTCGTTGGGAGCAGGTGCTGTGGGATCCCCAGGTTCCAAGCTGCTGTGGGCGCCCTTCCTGTTTCCATCCACGAGCTGCTCCTTCGTCCTCGGGGGGCGGGCGGGAGCCCAGTCTGCTTCCAGCGCCTTCCTACTGCATGGGTCCGCCCACTTCTTCCCGCCGACGGGCATCGGGCTGGGAAGATGGGGCCGAAAGACGGGGCTGGACCTCAGCGATGTCTTGCTGGACGTCGGCCGTGCTTTGTTATTCGTGCTTTGGCAGGGAAGGTACAGGAAAACAGGCAGAGCAGAACGAAAAACAGAACGGAGCCAAGACGAAAAACAAGGTGTAGGTCCAGCCCTGTTGAGAGACATGATGAGATCATCGATGTTCTCGCGGAGGCTGACCTGGGATCACTGCACAGTCGTGCCCTGCATCCTCCCAGCCCCTTCCTCCCAGCACGAGAACCGTCTATCGGGGCTGGACCTAAACGCTGTCATACTGGCCTTCGGCAGTGTGTTGTTTTTCGTTTTGGGAGGGAGGTATAGGAAAACAGGTAGAGCAACACTAAACCAAAACGAATACAAAACGAAAAACAGCGTTTAGGTCCAGCCCTGACGTCTTTCCACACAGATAGAGAGAGAGAGAGAGCGTTGGGATAAAGCAGACGTGCCGGGAGGGAAACGGGTCAGGACAACGAGAATGAGAACAGCGACAACGACAACGATCACAGCGACAGCGATAGCGAAAAATCAGCGACAAACACGACCACGATATCGTTGTCGTTGGTCTCGTTGTCGTTGGCACCGCCATCGTTACCTTTACGTCTCGCCCCGAGGCGTCCTCGGACGGCCCCGGGGCCCGTGGAGGGCCTCGGAGGCCCGACGAGGGCGACAACGAGGCCCGACGATGACGAAAGCAGCGACAACAACGACAACGATATCGTGGTCGTTGGTCTCGTTGCCGTTGGCACCGCCATCGTTACCTTTACGCTTCGCCCCGAGGCGTCCTCGGACGGCCCCGGGGCCCGTGGGGGGCCTCGGGGGCCCGACGAGGGCGACAGCAATACGCACGGTGGCCCGTCCCCCCCCGGGGAGGGCCTCCGAGGGGGGCCGCAGGGCGCTCGAGAGCGAGGCTCGGGGGAGCGAGAGCGCTGCGGAGGGACAAAAACACACAGGCCCAACTAATCGTCGACTCCCCCGAGAATATTTACATATATATATATATATATATAGATTATATAGAGATACATGCACAGATATATATATATATATATATATATATACACATATGTACCCATACAAAGATACATATATACATATATGTATATACATATATATATATGTATATATATACATACATCTACATATAACAAAAATCGGAAGTGGGGGGAAGACGAAGTCCAAGAGATCTTGAAAAATGAGGGGGGGATCCTGGGATGTGTCTACGTGTATGTGTGCACGTGTGCCTGTGCGTGTGTCCCTGGGCCCCTTCGAACACGGACCCAGGCGCGCGGATCCGCGGGACGGCCCCACTCTCCCACGCGAAGCTTCCGCGCGCCCCGTGGCCCGACGAGGCGCGGCACCCTCGTTGTCCTCCTCCTCCTCCTCCTCCAACTTCCTCCTCCTCCTCCTCCTTCTTCTCCTCTCTGCGGGGGGGCACGGCCCCTGGCCGGTGGACCTGGCGCCCACGCGCCAGATCCTCGGATCCGCGCAGCCAATCTCGACGGCCGACCAGGATCGCGGGGAGGGCCCCGACCAGCGTCGCGAGGAGGGCCCGACCAGCATCGCGAGGAGGGCCCGACCAGCATCGCAAGGAGGGCCCGACCAGCATCGCGCGGAGGGCCTCGGCCGCGGCCGAGGGCCTCCCCCCCCCGTCAGCAGACGTAGAGGTTGCGAAGACCTTCGGTTTCTCTCCTCCCTCTCCTCCTCTTTCCTCCTCCTCCTCCTTATCGTCCTCTTCCTCCGCATCCATCCATCCCTCCTCCTCCTCCTCCTCCTCCTCCTCCTCCTCCTCCTCCTCCTCCTCCTCTTCCTCCTGCTCTTCCTCCTCCTCCCTCCTCCTCCTCGTCCTCCTCGATTCCTTGTCCTTTTTAAAAAGAAGCACCTCCCTGTCGCGCCCCGATGCTGGTCGAAAGGGCGGCCCTGGGATTTCGCATGAGACTTCCTCACCACTTATGATCTTGAAGCTCAAAATCTGCAGCAGCTTCTTGGATGGAGGGCGGGCCGTTTTCAAAATGTGGCTCTCCGATTTTAGCGCCACGCGCATCCGTCTTGAACATTCGCAAGAGCTTCACGGATGGAGGGCGGGTGGTTTTCGGAATGTGGTTCTCGTTTCAGGGCCGCGCGCATCCGTTTGAAATTGTGCAGGAGCTTCACGGATTGAGGGCAGGTCGTTTTCAAAATGTGGTCATCGCTTTAACGCCGCGCACATCCGCTGTAAAAATTGCAAGAGCTTCACGGATGGAGGGCGGCTCTGTCTCAAAATGTGGTTCTCGCCTTAGCGCCGCGCACATTCGTTTAAACAATTGCACGAATTTCACAGATGGAGGGCGGCTCTTCTGTCAAAATGTTGTTATCGCCTGACCGCCGCGCGCATTGCTTTTAATAGTTCACCACAGAATCAAGCAAGGATTCCCACGGTTAACGTCCCAGAGATGGTGTTTGGGCACAGTGTCGGATTGTCAGGGCGCAACAGCTCCGTTGGTTCGTGGTGTTGAAGTCACAGGAACGGCGTTCTGCCACGATTCAGGATCGTCAACACGCAACAGTAATAGTGGTTCGCGGCGTTGAAGTCCCAAAAAAGGTGTTCTGGCACAGTGCGGATGTTTCAAGCGGCTGTTTTCCCACGGGCCACTTCCCTCGGCAAAATGAGTATGTGTCGAGGTTCGTGAGGAGGGAATTCGCAGGGAGGGTTGATTGCAATATTGTTGATGAGTCTTGGATGTACATTGGTCCTCCTCCGCGTCCTCCTCCTCATTCTCCCCCGCTTCCTCCTCATCCTCCTCTCCTCGTCCTTCCGTAGCCACTGCGGCGCAATACGGCATTATTTGTTTTGTGGTTCAAGCCAGCTTAGCTTTTTCATTGTTTTTGTATGTGTTAGTTTGTCTCCGCTGTTACTGCAGTTTGGCTGTCTGTCTGGTGTTGCCGTGTCCTGGATGCAGCGTGCGGACAGGTCTCTTGTTTGGTTAGACGCGCCTTGCACTTGATTAGTGCAGCGCCACGGCGCCATTACTCGGAGCCCAACAAGGCTGTTCATGAGGTTCGTCGCGAGCTTTCCGCGGTTCTTCGGCGGCGTTTTCGCCATGTTGCGGTTGTGCACCAGCTTCATCGCCATCACACGGAAACGTGGGAGCAGGAGTGTTTACAAGAGTTGGAGTTGACGTTGCAGGTTTCTTTTCCAGGCTTCGAAGGTGGGCTACCAGTACGCACACTACGGTGTATTCGTTTTCCTCGGGGTCGCAGTGTCAAGGTCTTCGGTGCGGATGTTCCCGAGTTCTACCCGAAACACCCCCTTGCGACTTCCGTGGCGTCCGTGCCAGATCTCTTGATCGTGTTGCAGCGGACGTATGGTGCGCAGGCATCCTACCAGGAGCTTGCGAATGCACAGAATGATTCG
Source organism: Prorocentrum cordatum (assembly GCA_963575745.1). Lineage (NCBI taxonomy): Eukaryota > Dinophyceae > Prorocentrales > Prorocentraceae > Prorocentrum > Prorocentrum cordatum. The sequence goes on from CAUYUJ010022460.1 coordinate 19,824, forward strand.
GCCCCGAAGTTGAATGGTCTCATCGACCGGCACGCTGCGGTCTCGGTCCTGAATGCTGCTAACGGGGAGAACTAGGCCTGGCATCAGACTCCCCTTCGCCACGGTTTTCTGTGGCGGCGGACTCGTCGGACTCAATTTCGTCGTCTGCGGCGTCCGCCTTACAAGTCTGGGGAGCGTCTCGCCAGGAACCTGCGCAGCCGCTGAGACACAGTGGAGAGTGATGTGACGGCGTGCCGTGAGAGGAGCCCGACGCTTGAGATGCTGATTTCATGTATATCGCAGACGCTTTAAGACATCACTTCCTCGACTGCCACGGATGTTGCTACCAGTGTTATGCCTAGTCTTGTCGAGAAGGCTACTGCGCCGATAGCGGACGGGCTCACTGTTGCGGCGCGCCGCCGCCTGATAGGGCGGCACCAGGAGTTTGCGACGATGTTTGATAAGCTGCGTGCGCAGTACATCGACTCAGACACAAAGGATCGAGAGTTGTCCAGCAGCGCTCCTGCTCCGCATGGTGTTCGTGGGCGCTCCCCTGGCATCCGCACAGCTGCAGGTTCTGGTGGTACTGCCCCGCCGCCGTCGGCCATGTCGTCCAGTGCCACGCAGCGGGTGTGCAGGTATGGGGGGACCTGTCGCCGCGCTGACTGTATCTTCGCGCACCCTGGTGGCCAAGACGTGAACGATGCGGGCAGCAGGGCTCGTGCGAAGTCAGATCACGCTGGCAACCGCTCCCCTTCCCCACATGGCCCACGAAGGCTGGAATCGTACACTGCCGTTTTTTATGCGTGCCCCGCGTGCGGATCATGTATTAAAAATGCAGGGAGTCAGTATCAAAAACAACGATGAGTTCATGCATAAATTGATTCATAAATTAGTCATGTATCACGTGTTAAAAATCTCATGTATTAAAAACTGCCCTGTAGAGCACGCCCATCGACAATAGCAAGGTTGACGACATCAGTGGCGGTGACACGGTCGACGATCTCTTGTTTCTCCACGCTGGTTGGATGTCGCCCGAGTGGCTTCGCGCCTCGATCGATCAACCACCCCGTCCTGATGTTTATTGACGAATGCCAACTGGTGCCGGTGGTTTGCATTGGCCCTGGTTATCGCGTCTGCTTCTTCGAGCCGGCTCTTTCGCCACGTATTCCGTCTTCCTCGCGGTTGCCGTCATCGGGGGCTTCAGCGCCTCCGTCTTCGAGCCAGCGTCCTCCTCGCCTACTCGTTCTCGATATTCCTCGCGAGGCCCCTTTCCCTTGTGCCCCGTGATGCTCCCTGTCCTGTGTGCAGGGTGTATTGTGTAGGGGGCTTCCGCCTTCTCTCATTCCCCGCTGCGCCGAGAGGGCGGCGGCCATCTCCCGCGACTTGATGCATGGACCGCCCCCCGGGCCGCGCTCCACCTCCTCTCCGTGTCCTTCCTCCTCCTCGTCATCGTCTGCTCCTCCTGTCGTCGTCTGCTCCTCCTGTCGTCGTCTGCTCATCCTCCTCATCCTCGTCTGCTCCTCCCATCGTCGTTCCTCCCCCCTCCTGCACGATTATTGGGGATCCCCATATGCACCGCATCCGTTTCTATAAAATCACGGGGGGGGGTACGTGCGGCCGCTTCTGCGCTGGCACGTGAAATACAGGTGGGCGGCACGTGCCCGGCATCTGCGGGCCTTCGGGGCTAGATGTCCTAGTGTAGATGCGCACGCGGGCATGTGCAGGGTCATGCTCAGCGTGTTTGGTGCACCTGTTGCCTGCATATGCCTGCACACCCCGACGCACATGCCCGCGCATGCCCGCACGTGCGGAAGGCGTGCGAGTGCGTGCAGTTGTCTTCCAAAGGCGCAATTCCAGCAATGAGAACATGTTCTTGCAGGGACGTGCGAAAAGGGAAGTTTTGGAGGGAGGGTGTTTTCAAACATCGTTCATGCGTCATGGGTGTACAATGGTCTTCCTCCCCCACCTCCACCTTTTCCCCCCCTCCTCCTCCTTCTCCTCCTCTTCCTCCTCCTCCTCCGCCTCATCCTCCTCCTCCTCCTCGTCGTCGTCGTCCTCCTCCTGAACCTCCTTCTCCTCCTCCTCCTCCTCCTCCTCCTCCTCCTCCTCCTCCTCCTCCGCCTCCGCCTCCTCCTCCTCGTGCTTTTCCTCCTCCTCCTCCTCCTCCACCTCCTCCTCCTCCTCCTCCTCCTCCTCTCCCTCCTCCTCCTCTTCCCTCCATCCTCCATCTTCCATCCTCAACCCTCCATGCTCAACCCTCCATCCTCCAGCCCCCACCCTCCAACCTCCATCCTCCTCCCCTCCTCCTCCTCCTCCTCCTCCTCCTTCACCTTCATCCCCTCCTCCTCCTCCTTCTCTCCTCCTCCTCCTCCTCCTCCTCCTCCTCCTCCTCCTCCTCCACCTCATCAGCATCATCATCATCCTCATCATCATCATCCTCATCATCATCATCATCAGCATCAGCAGCAGCAGCATCCTCCTATTCCTCCTCCGCGTGTTCCTCATCCTCGTGTTCCTCCTCGTGTTTCTCCTCCTCCTCCTCATCCTGCTCCTCCTCCTCCTCCTCCTCCTCCTCCTCCTCGTCCTCCTCCTCCTCCTCCTCCTCCTCCTCCTCCTCATCATCATCATCATCATCATCATCATCATCATCATCATCCGCGTTTTCCTCCTCCTCCTCCGTCTGCTTGTCCTCCTCGCTCGCCTCCTCATTGTCGTCCTCCTTCTTCTCCTCCTCCTCCGCCTTATCCTCGTCCTCCCTCTCCTCGGTCGGTTGGTCAGTCTGTCGATCGGTCGGTGGGCAGTTGAGACATGCGTATGGACGGCCTTCCTCCTCCTCCCCCCCATCCTCCTCATCATGTTCCGCATCCTCTTCCTCATCATCCTCCTCCTAATCATCCTCCTCCTCATCCTCCTCATCCGTCTCATCCTCCTCCCCCTCCACCTTCCTTTCCCTCCTCTTCATACTCGTTATTCCTCCTCCTCCTCATCCTCCTCATTCCCCTCCTATTCCACCACCTCCTCATCCTCCTCCTCCTCCACCTCCTTCTCCTCCTCCTCGTACTACTCCTCATCCTCATCCGCCTCCGCCTCCTCCCCATCCACCTTGTCCTAGTCGTCCTCCTCCTCCTCCTCCTCCTCCACCTCGTCATCAGCATCAGCAGCAGCAGCATCATCAGCATCATCATCATCATCATCAGCATCAACAGCAGCAGCAGCATCATCATCAGCAGCATCATCATCATCAGCATCATCATCAGCACCATCATCGGCATCGTCAGCATCGTCATCATCATCATCATCATCAGCATCAGCATCAGCATCATCAGCTGCATCAGCAGCAGCAGCATCGTATTCCGCCTCCTCTTCTTCCTCCTCCTCCTCCTCCTCCTCCTCCTCATCCTCATCCTCCTCCTCCTCCTCCTCCTCCTCCTCCTCCTCCTCCTCCTCCTCCCCCTCTCATCATCAGCATAATCCGCTGCGTCTTCCTCCTCATCCTCCTCCTCTCCTCCGCCTCCTCCCTCTCATCCTCCGCCTTCTCCTCCTCCTTCTCGTCCTCTTCCACGGCATCCTCATCATCATCTTAGTCCTCTCCCTCCACCTTCTCATAATCCGTGTTTCTCGTCGTAATCGGTTCCCCCATGCCTCATCAGCATCATCCTCCTCATCCTCTTCCGCCTCCTCTTCCTCCTCCTCCTCCTCCTCCGTCTCCTCCTCCTCATCCTCGTTCCTCATCCTCATGCTCAGCAACCGCCTCCTCCATATAGTCTTCCTCATCCTCCTCCTCATCCTCCTCCTCCTCATCCTCCTCTTCCTCCTCGTCATCCTCCTCATCCTCATCCTCCTCCTCCCTCCCTCCCTCCCGCTCTCCCTCCCTCCCTCCATCCCTCTATCCGCCATCATCCGTTCTCCATCCTCCATCCCTCATCATCCATCCTCCATCCTCCATATTCCTCGACCTCCTCATAATCATCAGCAGCAGCATCATCATCAGAATCCTCCTCCACATGTTCCTCATCCTCCTCCTCCTCTTCCTCCTCCTCTTCCTCTTCCTCCTCCTCATCCTCACTTCCTCATCCTCCTCTTCCTCATTGTCTTCCTCATCGCGTTCCGCCTCGTGTCCATCATCCTCTCCTCCTCCTCCTCCTCCTCCTCCTCCTCCTCCTCCTCCTCCTCCTCCTCCTCCTCTTCCTCCTCAAGTGTTCTCGTCCTCCTCCCCCATCATCTTCCTCATCCTCATTATCCTCCTCCTCATCTTCCTTCTCGTCCTCCTCCTTCGCCCATCCTCCTGGTCATCCTCTCCCTCATCATCATCATCATCATCATCATCATCATCATCATCATCATCATCATCATCATCATCATCATCATCATCATCATCAGCATCATCATCATCAGCAGCATCAGCAGCATCATCCTCATCCTCATCATCATCATCATCATCATCATCAGCATCATCAGCAGCAGCAGCATCATCATATTTATCCTCGTCATCCTCGCTTCCGCCTTATCCTCATCATCCTCTTCCTCGTCCTCCTCCGCATCGGTCGGTCTGTCGGTCGGTCGGTCGGTCGATCGGTCGGCAGCTGAGGCATGCGTCTGGAACCCCTCCTCCTCATCCTCATCATTCCTCCTCCGCCATCATCCTCCTCCTCCTCCTCCTCCTCCTCGTCCTCCTCCTCATCCTCCTCCTCGTCCTCCTCCTCCTCCTCCTTCCCCTATCCTCCTGCTCCTCCTATTCCTGTTCCTCCTCCTCCTCCTCATCCTCCTCCGCCTCCTCCTCATCTGTCTCCTCGTCCTCCTCGCGGCCCCCTTTTCACACGACGGCTCCCGCGGCAGGACAACGTCTACTACGCTTACAACGGCTTCGCGGCCTTCGCCATCGTCGCTGCCGTCGCGGGAGGCCCCGCCCCGCGGGCCGCGCCTCCACAGCTGGAGCGGGGGGAGACGTCGAGAGGCAGGGAGAACGAGGACGAGGGGAGGTCGGGGACGAAGCCGAGGGGAAGGACGAGGGGAGGACGACGGGGGGGTCGACGAGGGTCGCAAAGCCCGAGGATCGAAGATCTGCATGCTGCGTACACAGTTGTGGTTCTCTGCTCGGCCTCTCGAGGCTTCGGGAGGCCCCAGGGGACCCCCGAAGAGCTCCTCCAGAGGCCCCCCTGAGATGTCCTTCGCCCTCGGGAGGAGGAGGAGGAGGAGGAGGAGGAGGAGGAGGAGGAGGAGGAGGAGAGGGGAGGGAGGAGGGGGGGAGAGGAGGGGGATGAGGAGGGCGGAGGATGAGGAGGAGAGGAGGAGAGGTCGGCCCTGTGCCCCTCACGGGCCGGGAGAAAGGAGGCGACGTTCCAGATCAGCCACGACAGCATAGCCCCACCCTCCTCTCCTCCTCCTCTCCTCCTCCTCCTCCTCCTCCTCCTCTCCTCCCCCCTCCTCCTCCTCCTACCTCCTCCTCTCCTCTACTCCTCCTCTCTCCTCCTCCTCGCCTCCTCCTCCACTCCTCCTCCTCCATCCTCCTCCTCCTCCTCCCTCCTCCTCCCTTCCTCCTCCTCCCTCCCTCCTCCTCTCCTCCTCCTCCTCCTCTCCTCTTCCTCGCTCCTCCCTGCTCCTCCTCGCTGCTCCTCGCTCCTCCAAGTTCCTCCTCGCTCCTCCTCGTCCTCCTCCTCCTCCTCCTCCTCGCTGATCCTGGCTCATCCTCGCTCAGCATCGCTCCTCCTCGCTCTTCATCACTCAGTATCGTTCCTCCTCGCTCCTCCTCGCTCATCCTCGTTCCTCCTCGCTCCTCCTCGCGCCTCCACGCTAGTCCTCGCTCATCATCGCTCTTCCTCGATCCTCGTCGGTTTTCCTCGCTCCGCCTCAGTCCTCCTCTCTCCTCCTCCCTCATTCTAACTCCATATCGCTCCTCCCGCCTCGCTCCTCATCCTCGCTCCTCCTCCTCGCTTCCTCCTCTCCTTCCCCTCTCCTCCTCCTCCTCCTCCTCCTCCTCCTCCTCCTTCTCTCTCTTGCTCCTCCTCATCCTCATCCTCCTCCTCGCTCCTCGCTTCCGTCACCTCCACTCCTCCCATCCTCCTCTACTCCTCCTCCTCCTCCTCCTCCTCCTCCTCCTCCTCCTCCTCGTCCCCTCCTCCTCCTCCTCCTCCTCCTCCTCGCTCCTCCTCCTCCTCCTCCTCCTCCTGCCTCTCCCTCCTCTCTCCTCCTCCTCCTCCTCCTCGCTCCTCGTCCTGGCTCATCGCTCCTCGCTCCTCGCTCCTCGCTCCTCGCTCCTCCTCCTCGCTCCTCGCTCCTCGCTCCTCGCTCCTTCGCTCCTCGCCCATCGCTCCTCGCTCCTCGCCTCCTCGCTCCTTCCTCCTCCTCTCCTCTCCTCCCCTCCTCTCTCCTCCTCCTCCTCCGCCTCCTCCTCCTCCTCCTCCTCCTCCTCCTCGCTCCTCCTCCTCGCTCCCCCTCCTCCTCCAAGTCCGCGGGTACAGTCCAGGCCTCCCAAGTGGGGTCCGAGCAGATGGGGTCGGAGGATCGCGTCGGATCGCCGATGCATCGGCGACGCTGCTGGCTGTGGAGCACACGCTTCTCCTCGCCATGTGCGGCGACGCATCGCGGACGCCGCCGATGCATCGGCGATGCGGCGCGATCCTCCACCCCGGTCCACTCACAAACCCCCTACGGGAGGTCTCTGTACGGCGACACCGTACCTGCAGTGCCGCACCACGACGCCCGCTGCGACGTCCTCAGGGTTGGCATCGACAGCTCACCGATCGCCCGTTGCCACCGCACCCGCGCTGCGCGGACCTGGTCGCCGCCGATCGCGCACGCCCGCACGTCGTCAAGCCGACCGCGAGGCCAACGGAGGCCGCGGCCGCGAGGCCAACGGAGGCCGCCGCCCTCGGGGCCGAGCTCCAGAGCGCTTCGCGCAGCCACGGGCCCAGAGCTCCGACGGAAGGAGCTGTGCCATCCGAGTGCCTGTCGTTGTTCCTCGACACGTCAGCATGCTGGGGCCCTGGACCATCCAGAAAGGGCCTGGGGCGAAGAAGTGGCCCCAGGAACAAAACATCGGGACCTCTGAGGCCGCGCGCACAGAAACAGGAAGCATCGCGGCGGAGGTCTGGGGGCACCACCCTCTGCGCGCCTCCTTCCTTCTCCCCCCGCGCGGCCGCCCTCGCCTTTCCCTCTCTCTATCCCTCCTGCACGCCAGACAATATGCTGATAGGTGCCCCCGATCAGCCCCACGCTGGTGCGGCCTGCCTCTGCCCCGCCGCCGACGGGGAAAAGTCTGGGGGCACTGCGCAACCACCAGCCACTGCCGGCTCCAGGCAGCGACCAGCTAGCCCGGCACAGCCTCGTGTCGACCTACTGCGCAAGGGGCAGATCGCACAACAGCAGGCCGCGCACCTGCTGCGGCCCATTCCGAGAGGAGGAGGAGGAGGAGGAGGAGGAGGAGGAGGAGGAGGAGGAGGACGACGACGACGACGACGACGACGACGACGACGACGACGACGACGAGGGGGGGGAGGGGATGAGGGGGAGGAGGGGAGAGGAGGAGGAGGAGGAGGAGGAGGAGGAGGAGGAGGAGGAGGAGGAGGAGGAGGAGGAGGAGGGAGGAGGAGGAGGAGGAGGAGGAGGGAGGAGGAGGAGGAGGAGGAGGAGGAGGAGGAGAGGAGGAGAGGAGGAGGAGAGGAGGAGGAGGAGGAGGAGGAGGAGGAGGAGGAGGAGGAGGAGGCCCTCACGCCGCCCTGCCGTCGTAACGACAAGATTGGCCCGAAGTGCGCCCACAGCGGGGCCGCCCATGTGTGGCCGCGCCGTCGCGACAGCAGGCCGCGCTCAGACAGTGCCGTCTCGGGCTGCACCCCGGCATTGGAAAAAAAATGCATCGGGCGAGCCAGGCATCGCTCAGGGGCTTGCGCTGCCAGGCGCGCGCTGGCCGCCGAGGGGCGCGCGAGCGGGGAGCCCCCGCGCACCGCGCGCCTCCGTCGCGGAGCTCTCGGTGCCAGCGCCGGCTCCACGCCCCGTGCAGGACGAACCCGCCCGCGCCACGGCACCCGTCACGAAGGGCGCAGCCCTGCTTCGCTTGGTGGGGCTTCGGCCTGCGCGCGGAAGGCGCCCCCGAGACAGTCTCGGCTGGCCTCGACAGGCTCCCCGAGCTGAAAGCCGGCTGGGGGGCGGAGGTGGCCCAGAGTGGGGGGGGGGGGGGGGGAAGCGGCCCCACGGCTGGACGCAGCTCGAAAAAATTGTCCGTTTCGACCCCAGGATGGGAGGAGGAGGAGGAGGAAGAAGAGGAGGAGGAGGAAGAGGACAAGGAGGAGGAGAAGGGGGAGGAGGAAGGGAGGTAGAAGAGAAGAGAGGAGGAGGGAGGAGGAGGAGGAGGAGGAAGGAGGAAGAAGAGGAGGAGGAGGAGAGGAGGAGGAGGGAGAGGAGGGAAGGAGGAGGAAAAGGAGGAAGGAAGGAGGAGGAGGAGGAGGAGGAGGAGGACGACGACGACGACGACGACGAGGGAGGAGGAGGAAGGAGGGAGGAGGAGAAGGAGGAGAGAGGAGGAGGAGGAGGAGAAGAGGAGGAGGAGGAGGAGGAGGAGGAGGAGGAGGGGGAGGAGGAGAAGGAAGAGGATGGGAGGAGGAGAAGGAGGAGGAGGACGAGGATGAGGACGAGAGGAGGAGGAGGAGGAAGAATAGCAGGCGAGGAGGACGAGGGGGAGAAGGAGGAGGAGGAGAGAGGAGGAGCAGGAGGAGGATGAGGAGGGGAGAGGAGAGGAGAGGAGGAGAGGAGGAGGAGGAGGAGGAGGAGGAGGAGGAGGAGGAGGAGGGAGAGACCGCTCTGGACTACCCGAGGCCAGGCAGGCCTATCTGGGAGGGGGGAGGGGGCTGTCGGCACGCAGCTCGAAGCCTCACCAGCTCCACCTCCACCGCACCGCCTGTCACCGATAGTGCGCCAGCTCCTTCCAATGTTGCTGACGGCGACTCGTACCACTCCTTCGCACGGCAGTCACTCCTCCTCCTCTCCCTCCTCCTCCTCCTTCTCCTCCTCCTGCTCCTGTTCTTGCTCTTGCTCCTGCTCCTCCTCCTCCTCCTCCTCCTCCTCCTCCTGCAGCGAGCGCCTCCACACGTGCGGTCGGTCCGCTGCTCGGGCGAGGAAACCATTGAAGAGCCAGGCGGGAGGTCAAGGCCGACATTTCAGCACATGCGTCATAGACGTATGTGCTTGACCGAGAGACATCGTGCAGTTGATTAGGTTGTGCCTTGGTGTCGCCCGCGCATGCCCAGGTCATTGATTTGACAGGAACTCGCCCGAATGGTGCCGCTCTGGGTCTTACATGCCCCTGCAGCGTAAGACACGTGTATGCGTGATGCCACTCTGTCTAGAACGAGTTCGTCTCGGTGTTAGGCAGCACCATGGGCACCTGCACAAACCGTAATTAAAGCGCGACTGTGTTGAGCTCGGAGTCCCTCGTTAGTAACTTGAATGCACGATCCTTGGCGTACGCCACATCCGCCGACCCCTGGGCTAATTTTGATTCGTCCGTCTCGGGCCAGCGTGGGCGCTTCTGGAGGGAAGTTCTTGTTGGAGCTTTCTTGGGCTGCCTCTCTTGGAGGCGTCTTGGGGGCCTCTTTTACCAGCCCGGAACACGCCACTACCCTTAGGACTGGCATCGCCGCATCTCGATGCCGATCTCAAGGATTCCATTCCTAAGATTGTTCTCGCCTGTTGGCTTGCCAATCTGGGGGATCGGGATCAGCTCGATGTTGGTTACTCTTGTGTCAGTCGGGTCTGGTTTGGGGAGCGTCTTGGGCTGCTGTCTCTGGCAGTCGGAATCCACAAAGAGGGAGTGCGCGAACGTAGTAGTAGAACGACTATGGTGATTCCATGGATTCTGCCTCCAGGCTCTAGGGTCGTTCTTGGCGTTCCTCTTGGAGCACGTTGGCGCGATCTTCGGGGCCTCTCGAACCGTTCCAGGTTCATAGTGAACAGTCTTGGAGCCTTCATCGAGTCGTCGAGCGTCTGGGAACCGTCTGGGGCAATCCGAACGCGCCTGAGAGCACTTCTGGAGTAGATGGGTCCTCCAGGGCCTCTGGCGGGGCCGTTGACTCGGACCTCCCCCCCTCGAAGTCTGCTGTGACACGCGAGGACACACCGAGGGGGTCGGCGTCCAGCAGCACGCATGGCAGTTTTACAGAGAGGTTCCTTGTTGTGGGCCCTGGAGCCCGCAGATGGCCCACGGCGCCGAAATCACGACAAAACGGCCGCAATTGTTTTGTCACAACGGCAGAGGTCGGGGCCCATCCTCTTCAAGAATCTGCCCCTGGACTTGTCGCGGAGCGCCTTGTGACGACCAGGATTTCGAGGCAGACCGGGCCACGGTTAAGAGAGCCCCTGAGCAGGCCCCGAAAAAAGCGAAACATTTGAAATGCTGCATGGTTATCTTCCTCCTCCTCCTTCTCCTCTTCCCCCATTCCTTCTCTTCATAAACAACTTATCCCTGTCGCACCCCCCCCCTCCCAACGTGTTGGTAGAGCGGCTTCACCATTTTTCTGATCTTGAAGCTTGACAGCAGCTTCGAGGACGGAGAGCGGATCTGTTTCAAAATGTGGTTCTCGCCTGAGCGCCACGCACATTCGCCTTAGAAGTTCGACGCAGTTTAAAGCATGGAGGGCGGGTGGTGTTCAAAATGCGGCTCTTGCCTTGGTGCCGCGCACATTATTGCACAAAGTTGGAAGCAGTTGAGAGGTTACAAAGTTTGCAACTGTTCTCCAGATGGGGGCGGTTCCTTTTCGAAATTGTGTGTGTGTGTTCGCCTAAGCGCCGCGCGCATTCGTTTTCAAGGTTTGCAACAGGTTCGAGGATGGAGGGCGGCTTCTTCACAAAATGAGGCTCTGGCGTTAGCGCCGCGCGCATTCGGTCGAAAAGTTTGTGACAGTTTTAAAGCGTCATAGGGCTGAAGTCCCAGGAATGGTGTTCTGGCACGGTTCAGGGTTGTCTGGATGCAAAAGTCACACTGGTCCGCAGTGTGAAGTCCCAGGACGGGCCTTCTGGCACAGTGTAGGATTGTCATGACCCAGCAGACAGGTTGATTCGCGACGCTGATGTCCAAAGAATGCTGTTTTGGCACGATTGAGGATTCTCAAACGGTTGCCTTTTAATGTGGCGTTTCCTGCAACGAAAACACAGGTTCGTGCAGACACCTATGACGGGGAAAGTTGGAGCGAGGGTTTGCAACATCGTTGATTCGTCTTGGATTTGCACTGGTCACCCTCCTCATCATCAGCATCATCGTCACCATCGTCATCATCCTCAGTACCTTCTCCTCCCCCTCCTCCTTCGCCCCCCCCCCCCTGGCAGTCCTGGTTTGCTGCTGCGTGGCGCTGATCGCTCGGGTGGAGCGCTTCGAGGAGGATCGCCTTCGGCTTCTGCCCCAGCGGGCGAGCTCTTCCGCTGCACCGTTCCCCGCTCGCACCTTGCATGAGCCTATCATGTTCTGCATGCGTGCAGGGTGCGTATGTGTGTGCGCAGTAGAAACAGACTCAGGAGGAAAAAAAAAAAAACAGACACAATTAATCGTCGATTCCCCGGAAAATGTGGAAACATATGGGAAGTGGGGGGGAAGACAAAAAAACCCAAAACATGGGAAGATGTATGGGAATCCAGTTATTTGTGTGTATTCATTTGTGTGTCCCAGGGCCCCTTCACAGACGTACGACGATGTGTTGTTTTCGAGGCGCGGCCCCAGAAGTCCCAACTCCTTTCTTTGGGGGGAGTTCCTCGACCCAGCGCAAGCGTTGCTGATCCCAGGGCCCAAAACCAACCCTAGGGGCCGAAGTCGAAGAAACGCGCCCAGATTGCAAGAACCATACCATCGGAGATCTGGGGAGTTCGAAGGCGTCTCCCAGCATCCCGCCTGGTGAAGTACACCCCTGCTTAGAGTTGAGAAGACCTTAACAGCTAGGAACACGGGCTTCACTCCGAGCGTTGTCTTGGACAGTAGTCCAGGTCCAGATGCACGAACAGTGTACGAGACGCCCCAAGAACGCCCAGGGTCTGGTCCAGATTCTTGCTCTCCTGAAGCGAAGCCTGGAGCCCAGGAGAGTTCATGTTTTTTCCTCCTGGTTTCTGATGGCCCCCACAGTTCAGGCGATCGCAAACATGGATCAGGGGGGCGTGGATCAGCGACGGGTCCTGCTTCCACGGGAAGTCGCGGATCTCCGCCGCCGGACGAGGCGGCGACGGCCGCATTTTGGGGGAAGGCACCTCCCCCGATCCATCGATTTGGCGGCCGCGCGCCAAATCCATGGGTCGCCAATCCATTTTTATTTGCGCGCCCCCGACAACAGACCACCTCACCGAGGGGGGCCAGGATTTCCAGGTTGGGGGGGGGCAGCTCCACCTGCCGTGGAGGGACGGAGTCTTGGTGGGTAGAGGCCCACGAGGTGTCTAGCTGTTCATCGCTGATTCGAGCTCGACGTTCCACCCCCCGAGTTGGTTCATGGTTCGTCCTTCGTCTTATTCTTCTTGCTTGCGCGCCCCCGAAACACAGAGGCCCCCAGCCCCCGCGTTCCCCGGTCGCGCTTTTGCGACCCGCGCCGGCGTTGAGAGTGTGTTTTGGCCAGCGCGCAGGTGCTCGCGTGCTACTGTTTCCACGGCGCGCCGGGTGAGCCCCGCGCGTCGGCCGCCGCACCTCTGTGGGCCTTGGCGGACGCCCGTCCCAGGTGCCCTCGTAATGCCGGCGAGGGCGGCCGCCGCCGGCTCCTCGTCGCGGGCCGCTCCCCGGCCGGGCCCGCGGCCGCCGAGGCGCGCCGTCGGATCGCCGGGCGCTGCTGCCCACCCCTGCTGCCGAGGAAACCTGTAATGCGTGGCAGCTCCATCCTCCTCTTCCTCCTCCTCCTCCTCCTCCTCCTCCTCCTCCTCCTCCTCCTCCTCCTCCTCCTCCTCCTCGCCCTCCTCCTCCCCTCCTCCTCCTCCTCCTCCTCCTCCTCCTCCTCCTCCTCCTCCTCCCTCCTCCTTCTCCTCCTCCTCCTCCTCCTCCTCGTCTTCCTCGCCCTCCTCCTCCCCCTCCTCCCTCCTCCTCCTTCTCCTCCTCCTCCTCTTCCTCCTCCTCCTCCTCCTCATCCTCCTCCTCCTCCTTTGCCGGCGGAGACTCAACAGAGGGCGCAAAACAAGCATTCAGTACCCGAATTCATCAGAGGAATAAGTCGTGCGCAAGTGGGGGCAGGGAGAGGACCGAGATTCGTTCACACGGCAGGCGCCTGCTTCACAGGTCCGTCCGTGAGGGGCCTGGTGTGTCCTGCCTTCCTGGTGTGTCCTGCCTTCCTGGGCCTGGTGATGTTCCTCCTCCTCCTGCTCTTCCTCCTCCTCCTCCTCCCCTCTCCCAGCCCGCCGCTGGGCTTCGCATGGATGTCGAAAACAAGTGTGCCAGCTGCACGTGAGATCGGAGGATGCTAAGTCCACACGGGGTGCAGTCAACGCGCCCAGTACGGACGCGCGCCTTCATCTAGGGTGCCTTTGGTGTCCTTGCCTCTGCTGCCCGTCCTCTGCCGTCTGTCGCTGGCCCGCCGCCCAAAACATCACAACTTCGGCCTCCAAGGGTCTGGCGTGCCTACCACCCGTCCTTCATACGCATTTTGACTATCAGTCCGTACGGTGTGTTCGGTCTCTGTCTAGGCTTACCCCGTCTGGACTTAGCCTCTTCTGAACGGTGATCGGATGCTAAGTCCATACGGAGTAAGTCCGCACGGTGTGCTCGGCCTCTCCGTCTGGACTTGGCCTCTCTTGACGGAGAGTGGCCCCTCGCCGGCGTCGAGGTTCGAGGTTTCTGGTTTTCGGGTGCTTTCGTCGGTCCTTTGGGGGCTTTCCTGCTGCGCCTCGCCGAGAGCGTTCGGGAGGTGCCCCAGTCGTCTCGAGCGGCCGCCAGAGACCCGAGTGACGATCCGAAGACCAAACGATCGACCCTTCGCCTGAGTGACCTTCGTCAGGAGGGGAAAAAACACACAGACACAATTAATCGTCGATGTCCAAGAAAATAAAGGGAAATATGGGCAGTGGGGGGGAAGACAAAAACCCAGAAAATATGGGAAAATGTTGGGGATTCTTTTATTTGTGTGTATTTATTTGTGTGTCCCAGGGCCCATTCACGTTGGTGCGCGGTTTTGGGCGGGCGCAGGTTGTGGCGAGGGAGGCAGACCCGAGTACGCAGGCCGCTGATGTCGCATCGCGTGCAACGGTCGAAATTGCATGGGGCTGTAGGCATCGAAGCGGCGGTGTTGTTTTCTGGTCTCGGGTCGTGTGGACGTCGTGCACGTGCGCAGGGCGTTGCAACTCATCTCTGTCGTTGGCCCGGGCGTACTGAATGGGGTTATCCCCGCGCTGTATCGGCATCCAGCGATGTGCTGTTTTGCTTATGGTTACCCTGGCGTCGTTTTGCACCTCGCCAAACAAATAGTTTGTCGTCGCCGCCACGCGGGCCCCAGGAGCGCCACGTCGCGCGGGACGCGAAGCAGGTTCACCAGGACTAAGGCGAGAGGCCCAGGAAGGAGAGAGATTGGGAAGGAGAAGGAACGGGAGGGGCAAATCTGAGGGGAGAACGGGACGTAAACGCGGAGGCGAGATCGAAGCTGTCATTGGAGGGGGAAACATGCAAGCGAGGGAAGAGAAGGGGAGGACCATGGGCCTGGAGGACGAGGAGGAGGAGGAGGCGGAGGAGGAGGAGGAGAGGAAGGCGGAGGGGCACCGAGGAGTGTGATAAATGATGATGGGGAAAGGGGAGAGGAGGAGGGGTGGAGGGGACCGGGGTGCGCATCGGAAACCAGTGTTCGAGGTCACGCAGAGGGATGCGATGCCAGCGCAGCGCGGGACAGGAGTTCTTATGACTAAGAGATTCCGCGACATCGGTCCTTCGACTCGGGTTCTTGCACACATGATCGCGACGATGAGCAGTTTGGGTTGCCTTGGATGGACCAGATCTGCCTCCTGCAGCTGTCATTGAGCTCAAGGTCTGTTGAGATGGAGCGGTAAGATTGCATCGGTCTCGATATCGTTTCCAGAGGTGCCAGCGAGCCAAGAGGCGTGCCCGTGGACGCTGGCATTGTACAGTGGGACGACGAAGGTATCCGCCACGTTGCCAGGACACTTGGGTTGCACGTCCTCGGCACATGTGAATGGGTGGGCAGACGTTTAATACATGACTTGGAACCTCAAGTGATTGCCCGTCTCTGTCGCCACGCCTCTCCGTACGTCTTCCCTTTTGACTATACACATATACGGTAATTTTATGTTCATACGCACATACGTACTGACTTACATACCTGCATACGTACATGCACACATGCGTACATGCATACCTGCATTCAAGCATACATGCATACACACGTACATACATACGTACAGACATACGTAAGTACATACATATGCATGCGTGTGTGTATCAGTGTCTCTCTCTCTCTCTCTCTCTTTCTGCATATATCCCTTTCTTTCTCTCTCTCGCTCTCTCTCTCTCTCTCTCTCTCTCTCTCTGTCTCTCCTTCTAATTACACGTGGTACTTCTTGAAACGGAAATGCGTTCGTACATTATCAAGCCAGTGTTTGTGCCGAGGACGTTTTACATGTCATGGCCCAGGCTGTTGGGTCTCGTCGCAGTTGGGTGTAGTTGGCCACAGGTTCTCGCCCACATGGAGGGCAGGTCTCACGTGCCTCGGCCGTTGGGTTTGAGGTCGCCGGCCGTGGGGTCACGCCCGAGGGTCCTGGCCTTCATTCGGCAGCGAGCGAGGGGAGGAAGTGAGAAGGAGAGGGCCTTCTTCCTCAGAAGGCGGCGGGACTTCTCAGGAGCCCTCGCGCCTTCTGAGAGGTCGTCTCTGTCTTCGGGGAAGACTCAGGAAACCTCTCAGAAGGCCAGGGGGCCTTCCGAGCCTTCTGAGAAGGCTTTCTCCTTCTCGCTTCCCCCCCTGGCTGGCCGCCGATTCAGTGCCACTGCTCTCCGCATGTAGTTGCTTAGGGCCCACCCGCCAGCATCACACATTGTACTCCAGGTCGCCCGCAGGGGGCGCGCAGAGGGACGCGCTCCGCGGCTGGGGCGGGACAGCCGCTCGCCTTCCAGGGGGCGGCGCGCGAGCGCGGAGATGCCGTCGCAGTGCGAAGCGCGAGTTCCTCCTCCTCATTCCTCCTCCTCCTCCTTCTCCTCCTCCTCCCCCTCCCCCTCCTCCTCCTCCTCCTCCTCCTCCTCCTCCTCCTCCTCCGTCGTCGTCGTCGTCGTCGTCGTCGTCGTCGTCGTCGTCGTCGTCGTCGTCGTCATGGTCGTCGCGGTCGCCGTCGACGTCCTCGTCGTCGTAGTCGCGACTAAGAAAACGCATCGCGATCACGGTTTCGTTATCGGCGGATCCTCGCGCAAAATCTTGCACCTGGCTAAGAGACTTCACCACGACGAGCCGGGCCTGAATATGTCGCGAGTTGTTTGCCGAGAGGTTGGCCCAGTTTCCTGAGCACGTTCGCCCCTCCAGCGGCAGCACCAGAAAATGGCGTCCAGGCTTGTTCCGAGAAGACTTCATGCAAGCTGGCCCAGATTTCTTCATTGATCACTTCTTGATCATAGTGTCGGCTGTACAGTTCCTGTTCATTTTGAACAGGACTCGCTGTCCACGCCGCCGCAGCCTGTGTCCATTTGAGACGGAAGGCCGCCTGCCAAACAGCGGCCGCTGTTGGTTCGGGACAACATCTGCTGTTGGGCATTGTGCCCATTCTTTCCGTGCCCATCTCGGGCGTCCAAAGAGGAGGAGGAGGAGGAGGAGGAGGAGGAGGAGGAGGAGGAGGAGGAGGAGGAGGAGGAGGAGGAGGAGGGAGGAGGAGGAGGAGGAGGAGGAGGAGGAGGAGGAGGGGGAGGGGGAGGCGGAGGGGGAGACGGAGGAGGAGGAGGACGCGGAGGGGGAGGACGAGGAGGAGGAGGGCGAGGACGAGGACGAGGACGAGGAGAAGGAGGAGGACGAACAGGATGAGGAGGAGGAGGAGGAGGAGGCGTGCTTTCGCTCGTTCCGTCTCTCTCTCTCTCTCTCTTTCTCTCTCTCTCTCTCTCTTTCTCTCTCTCTCTCTCTCTCTCTCCCTCTCACTCTCTCTTTCTCTCTTTCTCTCTCTCTCTCTCTCTCTCTCTCTCTCTCTCTCTCTCTCCCCTCACACCTCCTGGCTGGCGCATATTTCGCGCCCCTCGGGGCTCTATGCTTTTCTTCTGCTGAACGCCATTCTCAGCTCTGCTGCGCCAGCCAGGCGTAATGAGCTGCTTGTTATTGGCCTAAGTCGGTTTCGTTTTGCCCTTTCATCCCAGAACGCTGCGTGCACTAGCACGAAGTCCGAGCAACGTCAAAAAGGAAGAGGAGGCGGAGGGAGACTGGAAGGGGGAAGCCAACGGCGCGCCGACGGGGCAAGTGAGCGAGGGCAGGCCTTCTCAGAAGGCAGCGGGGTTTCGGAGAAGGCTTGGGGAACTCCTCCCTGGGAGGCCCGAGGTCGGTCGAGACTTCCTGAGAAGGCCGCCGCCTCTCTGCGTTCCGTCTTGGGCGCGCCGCAGAAACGGGGGGCACCCGCGAGCCAATTTCGGGGCGCCTGCGCTGCAGTCGGCCGCATTCCCTCGGGTGGTTCCGTTCGGCCGGCTGCTGCGTCGCTGCGTCCTTCCGATGGCTTTCGGTCGGTGGGCGGTAGGCTTCGGTGTCGGTTCGGCTGTCGGCTCGGTCGGTCTTCGGCTTGGCTGTCGCCGCGGAGGGAACACGCGCTTGGAGAGGAGGCCTCGGAGAGCGCAGCGGAGGGGGGGGGGCATGGCTTCCGTTTCCGCTGAGGTCCAACGTCTCGAAAAAGTGCAGACATCGTGGGAAACCAAGACCAGCCCTCGACCTCCACCTTCCGCATCTTCCGGACGGCAGATGCCGCGCAGCGGCTACCACCAGCGCAGCCGATTTGCTGCGCTTCACGTTGGCACAACAGCCGGGAAATCGACCCCAAACACGATTCGACGCTGCTTGCAGCCATCGACCGACCATGGCTCCAAATCTCCGGTGCGATTGAGACGTTTATCGTGGACGGAGAGGGCGGCATGATCTGTACCTACTTCGTGGAGGAAATGAAGAGACGAGGAGTCCAGGTGGACATCCGCGCCCCACGACAGCACGTTCGCTTCATCGAACGACGCAAGGCTATACAACTCCGTGCATATGGTACCACAGAGGAGCAGCGAGAGCGCGAAGGTATCGTAGCCAACGTCGATTCCATGCTTGCCCACGCCATATTTGCAGGCAACTGCCTCACCCTCGCTGGCGGCGTCACACGGTGCAACGTCGCTGTCAGGAAGCAGCCAGCTATGCTGCCACCACTGGAAGCAGGCGAATCGGGTGAGGTGTCTGGCGACTGCGTCGCCGGTGCCGGTCCCTCTGCTGGCAGGGGAGTGCAGCCCAGCCAACTGCAGTGGCGAATCAGAGAGATCTATCTCACTGCAACGCATGATTGAGGCTACGTCCATCTCCCGCGTCAACCGCGCCCTCCGGACACGTATCGACAAGTCCGGGGAGGGCTGGTCCAACGTTGGCGACCAGGTAGAAATCCACAGGCCTCCGAGCACAAAAGACGCATCAGGCTGGGCGGGCCCTGGGACTGATATGTCTGTCGATCCGTCTCGAGGCAAGGTAACGGTCAAGTACCGCCTAGCCGACATGATTTGCAGAGTGCAGGACGCCCCGCCTTTCATCCGCGAAGTCGTCGACGACTTGAGCACCGTCTTGGCTTGAGCTGGTCCAGCCTGGGACCGAGTGGAGGACCGGCACTAGGACATTCGGCCATTGGGAAGACGCAAGGAGCGCGCAGATGACCGCGAAGACGCGGCAAAGCCCAGACGTCTTCGAAGCTCTCGTCATGTATCCCGCGGATATTTTTAGCTACCAGACTTTCATGCCGTACGTCTACTGCGCGGCCAGAAATATGTGGGCGATTGGCCGGGCTGCACTCGCGGCCCACACATCTGTCGGGGCCTTCGGAGTCAAGGTGACACTCAGCGGATTCATTTGGACGGCGTCACGGCCGACACCCACACGCTTGTAAGCGAGCAATGGAAGGACGCTCGCATCGTGCAGTTTATCTTGGGTGACGAGACGCTTATGGCAGCAGGCATTGGACAGGATCCAGATGGGGCGTTCGATGACTGCGCCATCGACGCTCCTGAGGACGCTGCCAGCACCAGTCGGGGAGGATCTCCATTGGCACTGTCGGCCATACCTGAAGAGACGAGCAGCGACGTGCCCGGCCACATCCAGCAGGTGATATTGGCAGCGCGGCATCAAGTCGAAGGGGCTGAAAACCTGACTTAGGAGTTGGAGGCGCTGGAGGGCGACGACAGCCAGCAGATGATCTGGGCTGCTGTCGAGCACGCCGCGGCCGGCCTCGGCCGCTGGCCACGCGAGTGGGCCCGGCATTTCGAAACGCGACGCTGCGCAAGGCCATCTACGCGCCAGGCCACTTCTACCTTCGCGGGGCCGACCTGAACGACCACGCCGCCCTAGAGGAGGAGGAGGAGGAGGAGGAGGAAGAGGAGGAGGAGGAGGAGGACAACGACGACGAACGAGGGGGACACGCGAAGTTGCACCTCGACCCAGGGGCGCGCGAAGCATTCCTGAGTTTCAACGAGGAACGTCCGTCAACTGCGTTGCTGGCAGTTCCTACACGGCCGCGTTCAACGTGCACGCCGCCGTCAAGACCGCGGCCATCAAGCGCGATGCCGATCTCCTGGCCAAGGAAGGGGTGTCCAGGCTGGCCAAGGAGGTGTCCGCTGCCATCCTCGAGGAGCTCTCCATCGGAGTCAAGTACACGCGCTTCGAATGGCGACCACTCCAAGGCGCCCGAAACGTCATGGACTCCAAACGCGTCTTCAAGTGGAAGCACTGGAAGGGCCCTGACGGCACGACCGCGCGGATCTCATCCGGTGCCGCACGACGTTCAGGGGCTCCCGCGACATGGGCGCCGGCGCCCTGGAGACGTTCGCAGGCACTGCCAAACACGCCTCACCGCCCACGTTGTCCTCGAGGCGGCGCACCGCCAGGATTCCGTCTCCGTCTCCGTGGACGTCGAGAAGGCATTCCTGCACGGCATGACGCATGCCGAGATGCAGGAGGAAGGTGAAGCACCACGCGCGGCGAACTTCACCCTGCGGCCCAGCAGCACAACTATTCTCAGGCAGGCGACTGGCCACGAGTCTCACCACGAGAGGGCCGAGGATTTGCGCTGCATCGGGCTGGGCACGGGCTGCAAGGATGCACCACGAGTTTGTTCTATGAGACTCACCAGGAGCACACGCTCACCAGAGCGCGGCACCAAATCCACCACGCAGGGCCCGGAGCTCGAGGCCAAGCATGAGGCGTCCGGCAACTGCGTGGCAAGCGATTCAAAGTTTGCGCTCGCGCTGTGGAAGAGCGCCGATGATCTGAAGACCGTTGGACAAGAGGAACACGTCGACAAGCTCGTCGGCCACGTCGAGCGCGTCTTCGGAAAGATGAAGCGGGAATGCGACGACTGCACCAACTGCGACGCCCACCAACACCGCAGCCCCGACGGCGCCGCGACGCCCGACCTGGACGTGGAGCAAGCGCGTCGACCTGGCCAAAGCAATGGCCGACGAGCCCGCGGGAGGTCAATTACCCGACCTCTTCGTCTCCTCGCCAGGAGCAGCTGCCTGCGCCCTGCCCGCCCAGCACCGCGTCGCAGCGCACACTGCGGCGTTGCAACGGGCCACGAACAAGCTGCTAATACGACGCGCTACGCAGCTAAATTGCGCGGTCCTCGCCACGCAGAAAATCAAGGCGCGCGTCGTCTTCCCGCCAAGGCACGCGCTGGCCAGATCTGCGCGCACAGCGACGGGCCCTGCGAGAGGCAGGGGGAGACGGGGTGCGGCACGAGGGGCGCCGTCTACACGCGCGTCGGCATGCGCCGCGGCGCCGGCAAGGAGGTTTGTAACTTGCTCGACTCCGTGAGCCGCGCACGCAAACTCGCGCGCAGGTCTTCGCGTTCGGCCCCGAGCTGATCGCAGCGCGCGGCGCAGCTGGCGGGTTGCAGGCCCACCTCCTCGCGCTCCACGAAATTTTCCGGGGCCCAGTCTCAGCCGAGGAGATCGGGAAGCTGAGGGGGGAGGGAGGCCACGCCATACTGGCAACCCTGGTCGCGGACGGGATGTCCGCCTTCGCGGCCATCGCCATGGATCCTGCGCGCCCGCCTTCAGAGCGCAGCACGGCATGCCACCTGCGGCTGCTTGCCGACCCGCTTCGCACCAAGCAGATCACCGACAAGCTTGAGTACGAGATTCGCGATATGAGGGCCGACCCCACGACGGAGGGGAGCATCGGCCGCGAACTGACATTGGACGCAATGCGCGGGAAGCTCGAGCACGACCGCACCACGGCAAGACTGAGCAAAAAGGCGCAAGAAGACCGTGCCCAGTTCCCGCCACGGCGACCTCAGGACGGGCGAGGAGAACGCT
Source organism: Prorocentrum cordatum (assembly GCA_963575745.1). Classification (NCBI taxonomy): domain Eukaryota; class Dinophyceae; order Prorocentrales; family Prorocentraceae; genus Prorocentrum; species Prorocentrum cordatum. The sequence goes on from CAUYUJ010022460.1 coordinate 41,260, forward strand.
TCACCGACGGGAAGAACCGTCGTAAGTGTCACTGCGCGTATTATTTCGGTCGCAGGACGTTATTTCGGCGGTCGCATGTCGCGAGCTGCTCTCGCGAACGGGACATGGGGAGAGGCAAAGAGAGCCGCATAGCTTGAACCAAGCTCTAATGCGACGTAGCAGGACATATGAAAGAGCGCCCGCATAAAGCGAACTACGTTCGCAAATGCGACTTAGTGATATGCAATGAGGAGCTGCGTCCACGAACTATGTTCGTGTGGCATCAGATCTTTGGCGCACAGCACGTACGTACATCATCTGTGCTCCTCCAAGTGTCTGGTCTCCCCGCTCCTCCTGCAAGCTGTTAGCAGGGGCCTGGTCAGTAGAAGGCTCCTGAAGTGACGTGCTTCCTTCTGGTGGGGGATGAGTTTGCCTTCTTTGGCTAGTATCATGGGCTTTGTCGGGAGTAATTCCATCCCTGCTACGGGCGCCTAAAAACAGGTGTTTGCGGTTAGCGCCGTGGGGGCCAGCGTGCCCTGGGATGGAGTGAAGTCTGGCATCCCCGATATATGCCAAAACCGGGCAAACGCGCCCTTTCGCTATTGTGTACGAGGCCTCGTTGGTTACGGCACGGATAGCGTGTCATTACCAGCGGGGCGCCGGCAGATTCGCTCGAACGGTAGGTCTCCATATTGTTCGCGTGCCTTGCCACCCGCCGTGCTCGCGTTTAACGCGCATTAGACCCATGTGCATTGCCTGTTCGCCCAGGCAACTCGTACCTTTTATCTGACAATCCGTTGTCATAGTGTCTTCCTCCTCCTCTTCCTCCTTCTCCTCTTCGCCTCCTTCTCCTCCTCCTGTTGCTGCTCGTCCTCCTCCTCCTCCTCCTTCTCCTCCTCCCCCTCTTCCTCCTCCTCCTCGGCCACGTTCTCTTCTTCCTCATCATCATCATTATCATCATCATCAGCATCATCACCCTTATCCTCCTACTCCTCCTCCTCAGCGTCGTCATAATATGGTTCGTCTTCCTCCTCCGCGTCACCTTCATCATCAGCATCACCAACACCATTATCATCTTCTCCGTCGAAATCACCTTCATCATCACCATCATCGTCACCACCAGCATCGTCATCATCATCAGCAGCATTATCATCAACATCATCCGCATCATCATCGGCATCATCACCCTCCCTCTTCTCCTCCTCCTCCTCCTCCTCTCCTCCTCCTCTCCTCATCAATCATCTCCCCTGTTCCTCCTCCTC
>CAUYUJ010022460.1:47500-67500 GCA_963575745.1 Prorocentrum cordatum
CACAATGTATATATATATATATATATATATATATATATATATTCGAGGTCGGTTCGGGGAGGGTGCCCTGATGTTCTTTGTGTTTGCTGGGTGTTCTTGCGCGTCCTGGGGGAGGGCACCCTCGGATGCTCCTCGGTTTAGTTGGCGGGGGTCTCATGTTCTTGAAGGATGTTATTCTGTCCTAGATCCGACTGTACAGCATCGATGTGCCCCAAAATTGACTTCCTCGTCGAAGCTACGAAAAATGCGGATAGTGCTCGTAGATCGACGAACATGGTACGTATTTGTTGGTACACTCGACGAGGAAATCAAATCTGGTGCAAATCAAGTTTGTAGTTAGTCGATCCCCTCGAACTCGGTGGCTCAAGCCCTGAGATCCTGGCGTCTCAAATTTTTCCAGCCCGGCGTTGTCGCTCGAGTTCGGACCCCGGGACCCTCGCAGAGCTATCCGGCTTGAAAAATGACGCAGAAAGATTGAGTCCGGGGTTCTGGTCGCATTGTTTCACGGCGTTGCAGTTTTTGTCACGTCGTCGGATCTCAGGGAAGATGGGGTCCCGAGAGATGGCGTCCGAAAGGGTGGGGAGGGATCCGAGGGCGGAGCTGCCTTGCTGGAAGCACCTCGTCCTCAGGGCCCCGCCCCTCGGGACCCCGTCCTGTGAGCCGCCGAGGCCTGCTTTGTGCCATCCAGGCGCTTTTCCCCCGATCTCTTGGCCCCTGGTGCCCGTCATCAGGCCCCACGGCCGGCGGAGACGGGCCTGGGGCGGGAGGGTGGCCCGGGGGCGGTCGGGGACGTCTGGGGCTGCGCGGCTCGAGAGGGCACGTCGTCGGACGGCGGCGCCCCCCCCACCGGGCATCGACAGCCGCCGGCATGCTCTCTGCACGCCGCGGCCCCCGAGGCCCCGCCCCCCTCCCCGAAGGGAGCGGGGGGTGGTTCTTCTCGGCCTGGAGCAGCTGCTGATGGCTCCGGGGCCCGAGCGCGTGCCCCAGGGGGCCGGAGGCGAGGGAAAACGCCCGGACTGAACACAGGCAACAAAAGCAGGCAAAAACAGCAGTAAAAACAACAACAAAAAGACAAGCAGCAACAACAACAAAAACAAAACACATTCAAAACAACAACCACAACAACAACAACAACAACAACCACCACAACAGCGACAACAACAACAACAACAACAACAACAACAACAACAACAACAACAACAACAACAACAACATCATCAACATCAACAACATCAACCAACGACAGCAACAATAACAACAGCAACAGCAACAGCAACAACAACAAGCAACAACAAACAACAACAACAATAACAACAACCACAACAATAGCAACAGCGACAGCAACAACAACAACAACAACAACACCAACAACAACAGCAGCAACAACAATAACCACAACAACAGCAACAACAGCAACAACCACAACCACGATAACAACAACCACAACAACAAGCAACAACCAACAACAACCAACAACAACAACAACAACAACAACAACAACAACAACAACATCAGCAGCAGCAACAACAACAACGACAAGACAACAACAGCAACAACAACAACCACAACAACAACAGCAACAACAGCAGCAGCAGCAACAACAGCAGCAGCAACAACAACAACAAAAAGTCGTCAGAGAGCTGGGTCCGGGTCTGCCGATGGCCAGCAGGGGCTTCGCGGGCGCGCCCGCCGCCCCCGCCGTCTGGCAGGCGGCCCGCGGCGCCGCGGGCTGGAGGCGGGGCCCCTCTCGCTCGGATCGACGTCGATTCTTCGACGTCGATCTCGATGTCGATCTCGATCTCGATTCGATGTCGATTTCGATGTCGATTTCGATGCCGATTTCGATCTCGGTTCTCGATTCCGATTGTTGATTTCGATGTCGATCTCGACGTCGATCTCGATCTCGACCTCGACCTCGATCTCGACGTCGATCTCGATCTCGATCTCGATCTCGATCTCGATTCGGTGCTGGCCCGATCCGATTCGACCTCGACTTCCCGCGCGCCGACCCGATGCGGCCCGTCGCTGGCGCGGCGCCGCTGGGCCCTGGCGCGGCCGGTGCGGTCCGATGTCGGCGCCGTGCCGATGCAGCAACTGGGCATCCATCGGGCGTGTGCGTTGTGTCCTCGGCGAGGGCCATCGAGAAGTGCGCTCGATGGCGCAGGCCTGGCAAGGCCCGCATAGCTCCACCGCTCACCTCCCTGGGCGCTGCCCTGAAGGCGCGCGCGCCTCTGGGGGGGCACCCCGACTCATGGCGCGGGCGCGGTCCCCCAAGGGGTGGGCATATGCGGATAGGCTCGCTGGTACGATCATCCCTCGGGATGATGAGGAGGAGGAGGAGGAGGATGAGGAGGAGGAGGAAGAGAAAGAGGAGGAGGAGAAAGAGGAGAAAGAGCAGATGGAGGAGGAAGAGGAGGAGGAGGAGGAGGGGGAGGAGGAGGAGGAGGAGGAGGAAGGAGAGGAGGAGCAGGCAGGAGGTCCTGGATCATTTTGTGACAAGCTCATCACACGCACGACACACTGAAGCATGCACGGGGAGCGGGCGTCCGAGCGATGGCGAGGCCCGATCCGACGCACGTCGCGGTTCGAGTCGGCGTTCGACCTCGATGCTGACCTCAGACAGGCGGCGTCCTGCTGCTGTCAACCCTTTTTTTGATTCGCGGGTCGAGAGCGCACCTCCTCCGGTCGGAGCTAAGCGGGCCGCGCGAAGCTTGAATCAACAAAGAGGGGGGGACAGAAGGAGGGGCCTCGCGGCAAGGCCAGGAGGAGGAAAGCCTCGGGATCAGGCGGTGCCGAACCTGCTGCTGTCAACACGCGATTCCCCCAAAAAGTCCAGAGCCTTCTCCCGGGGCCAGCTCGGCGTCCTGGGTCGTTTCTGGACGGCCCCGGGGCCCGGCCAGGGCCCCCAGGGGCCGCAAGCCTTAGAGAAAATCCAGGGTTCGCTAGGGACTGGTTTCCTTTCAAAACCGCCTAAACCTCCCGAAACCTTACGAAAACCCCCCAGGAAGGGTTACGCGAGGCTTTCCGGAGGGTTTCGAAAGGGCTTTGGAAGGGCGCTCGTCGTTTTGGAGGGAAACCAGTCCCTAGCGAACCCGGGGCTCTCTAACGCAAGCCATGAAAAGCCTCCCATCCTGATTTTCCCGACGCGAGCATGTCTGGGCACTTGATCCTGGCTGTAAGTCGGGCGCGTCCTTCTTCAGGAGGACTATCCAAAAATAGTCCAAAGATATAGTCTGGGGACGACTTCTCGGGTATCCGTTTGACTATGTTGGTGCATGCCTGGGGTACGTTTAACTTTCGCCCAAAACCCGCCTGTAGGGGGACGTGCCCGACCCAATCCTGGCTGGAGGGCGCGCCTCGGGCTGCTGAACGAGCGGGCGGAGGAGGGCGACGTGCGGGGCGCGGAGGAGGCGCTGCGCGGCATGGAGGCCGAGGCCCGGGCCGGGCGGCCGCGCCCTGACGTCGTCGCTCGGGCGGTGCCGTCGACTGCACGTAGGAGTGGCCCTGGGCCAGAGTGACCTCCTCCTCCTCCTCCCTCCTCCTCCTCCTCCTTCCTCCCCCTCCTCCCTTCCGCGCTCCTCCTCCTCCTCCTCCTCCTCCTCCTCCTCCTTCCTCCTCCTCCTCCTCCTCTCCTTCTCCTCCTCCCTCCTCCTCCTCCTCCTCCTCCTCCTCCTCCTCCCCCTCCTCCTCCTCCTCCCCCTCCCCCTCCTCCTTACTCACCCTCCCTCCTCCCTCGAGTGACCCTAGGCTAGAGTGACCTGTGGTCCGCGGCTTCAGGGGCGCCCGTGGGGGCCCAACGCAACCGAGCAAGTCCGTACTGCCGCGCCGCATCAACGGTCGGCGGGACGCCACTCGAGTGATCTGTTTGCGCCAGCGTGCAACCTCGAAATTCCGCCAATTGGATTCGAACGCCCCGGATGGCACTTCGACGGCGTTTTGAAAGCAGACGCTGACGGGGGCCACCACGATGAGGTCTGCCACTGCCTGGCCGCATCGCGATAACGTCTGACCAGGTCCAGCATCATGGCCAAACCGGCCCCATCCGCGGCCCGGAATGTTTTTGAACATGTGGGATAATTTGCAATAGTAACGATCGTTATTGGCTCAAAAAGATATTCAGAGGTATTACAACATGTTCAAAAGATATTCGAGCATATTCAAAGATATCCAAAGATATTCACTACGGACAATTTGAGATTGAGGCTGGGATTCGGGACTGGTACTAAGGCTGAGAACACGCCGTCCGGTCGACCAGCCCCCCCTCGGGAAACCAATGTGCATTGTAGGGAGCGCCGCGTATGCGTTATCATCAATTGCAGTTGAGGGAGTGGGATGGGGGCCCACACCCAGCGCGCTCAGACGCGAATGCAACCGCGCAATACGGGTGCCGACGCGAGGTCAAGCTCATTACACAAGGAAAACGGCCCGACCCCCTTGGGGCCATCACCAAAGGTCACTCTGGCGGACAGAAACTCCTACATGCAGTCGATACCAGAGCTGCCCCTGGCCCAAGGAGCCCCCAGGATTTCCAAGGGGGCCCCCCCGGCCTCCAGAGCACCATTCCCAAGGCCCAGGGGGTCCCAGGGGCTTCAGAATTGTGCGAAAAAATACGCGCATCTTGGGCCAGGGGCACCTTTAGCAACCCCCTACTCGCGTCGCGACAAAGATTGCCCAACCTGCGACGCCATCAGGATCGGCGCGGGGGGTGCTAAGGGGATAGGGGGGCGATCAGTGGACACCAAGATGATCGACCTGGCTTACAAGTGGGTTACAAGTGCCCCAAGTGGCTTAGGGGGGGAAGGATCTGGGCCACGTGGGCTCCGCCCGCTTAGCGGCGTTACTCAACCCCCCATAAGCCACTTGGGCCATTTGTAACCAACTTGTAGGCTAGGCTTGGTCCTATAAAACCCAACTGGGCATTCTCTGATAACCAGTTATCCCTTTAGCAACCTCCGCGCCAATCTCAGTGGCGTCGCAATTTTTTCGAGCGGGGCGTGTTCGCCCAGTTTCGAGCCCTGGGATGCTCACAGATCGATCCAGCTCGACGAACGGCGCTGAAAGATGGGGTCCGGCGCCTTGGTTGTGATTTGTGACGGTGTTGCATCTTTTCGTTACGTCGGATCTGAGGGAATATGGCTTCAGGACGGCCCACAAGCCCCCAAGACGGCCCAAGTGGGCTCGACGGTCAGGGTTTGCTAGTTTTCGGCTTCCGAGGCCCCTCACTGAGGCTCTGGGACCGTCAAAGAACGATCCAGGATGAAAAGCCAGTCCCGCGGAAAGGATCCAGCCTCTGGGCATTCGAGGTTCTCGTGCGTTTTCATCGGTTTTCGGCGGTTTCCCAGTCTCGGGATGCCTCCCAGAAGCCGCTCGCCGACAGCGCCACGGGGTGCCCGAATCGCCCCCCGAACGGCGGCCTGAGAGAGACCGGAGCTTAGGACCCGACACCCAGACGACGATGAGCATTAGGGTCAGGTTCTTCAATGCAGTGGGGGTCCATGCCAAGAGCCGTTCTGCTTGCCTCCAGGGTGCCCTGGGTTTCTTGCGTTTCGCTGGTTTTGCTATGGAAAGCGCGACGCTCCCACACCAAAGATCAATTGATGCCCTGGGGTCTCAGGACTGGGTTTCTTGTGGAAGGTTTCTTGTGGTCGGGCCTCCACTGTACCTCTCCTGGCCCTCCTTGGGTCGCGCACAGGCCTCGGGCGCCATGATTTGCGAACCCCCTTCTTCTTGGACGCCCCTGGCCCCACCCATGGGCCCCCCCTCCTGGTGGAAGAAGCTGGCGTGGACGGAGGAGGAGGAGGTGGAGGAGGAGGTGGAGGAGGAGGAGGAGGAGGAGGAAGAGGAGGAAGAGGAGGAGGAGGAGGAGGAGGAGGGGAAGGGGGAGGAAGAGGCGGAGGAGGCGGAGGAGCAGGAATGGGAGGGACGAGAAGAAGTTGGACGAGGAGGAGGAGGAGAAGGAGGAAGAGCAGGAAGGGGAGGGACGAGGAGGAGGTGGAGGAGGAGGAGGATACGAAAGAGGGGGGACGCCCGCGACCCTTCCGTTGTGGCCCGAGAGGTGCCGGTCGGCAAGCGGACCCTCGTGCTGAACACCATGCTGAAGGCGTGCGCGAACAGCGGGGACGTGCCGGCGGCCGGGCGGTGGTACGCGCACATGCGCAGGGAGGGCGTGAGGGTCAACGTCAAGACGCTGGGCAAAATGATCGAGGCTCGGGTCGGCGGCGAGCGATGGGGGCAAGTGTTAAGTCGGGCCTGTCCCTCTGCAAGGGGGAATAGTCAAAAATAGTCAGAAAAAAATAGTCTGGGGACGATTTGTTGAATTTGTTGTTACCATTTTAGGGGGTATGTTTGGAGTATGTCTAATTTTTCGTCGGAAATCCCCCTTTAGAGGGACACGCCCGACTTAAGGCTTGGGTCGGCGGCGAGCGATGGGGGCAAGTGAGAAGGAGGAGGTCTTCTCGGAGGACGGCGGGGCTTCTCAGAAGCCCGCGCGCCTTCTGAGAGGTGTTCTGCGTCTTCGGGGAAGGCTCAGAGAACTTCTCAGAAAGCCCGAGGCCTTCCGAGCCTTTTGAGAAGGCCGGCCCCTTCTCCATTCCCCCCTGAGCTCGCCGCCGATTGGAGCCGGCTGGGGTTCTGAGGTGGCCCAGCACAGGTTCTGGCCAATTAGGAGGAGGGGGAATGTTCGAGGTGCTGGGTTCGAAGAAGTTGCTGTTTTTTCTAACTCCAGGGGGCGTTTCCAGGCCCTGAGACGGTCAAGAACGCATCCAGTGTGAAAAATTGTGCCAGGTGGACCCCAGGAGGGGTCCAGGGACCGATTTTTGAACGGATTTGGCCCCACCTCCCCTCCTGACTGATTTTCTGGGGCCCCAATCAGCTCAGACCCCCTGCCCGCGTCCAAAATCGAGGCTGCGAGCAAGGGTGGCCGCGCCGACCTGGCCGAGTCCTGGCTGGAGAGGTCGCTGGAGGGGGCCGCCGCGGCCGACGCGGTGGTCCTCGTGAACATGGCGGCGGCCTCGAGGGAGAGCCTGGCCCCGCTGCTGGGATCGGGCGTTCTCGGGAGTTTTTTCGAGGTGCGAAGGTCGAGGTTTTCGGGCTTCTCCGCCGGGTCTCGGCGGTCTGCCAGCCTCGGGGTGCTCTCCAGCAACTGCGCCTCGCACGAGGTGTGGCCCCGAAACGACTGGGATCGGCGAGGGGGTTTGCTGAGGGGGCAGGGGGACGATCCGTGGATGCCAGGGTGAGTTATACTTGGCCCAGTCTGGCTGATCAGAGTGAGGGGGCCGAGCGGTCATGCACTGTCCCTGGGTGCGTGGCTGAAGGAGGGTTCCCCGTGCGGATTGTTGTTGCGTCGTCGTCGCTGTTGTTGTTGGTAGTAGTGGTGGTTTTGGTCTTGTTGGTGCTGCTGTTGCTGGTTGTGTTGTTGGTGTTGATGGTGATGCTGCTATTGTTGGTGCTGTTGCTGTTGCTTTTTATTGTTTCTGTTGTTGCTGAATTCCCGCACCTTCAGAATAGATACTGTTTATCTCCTCTCCTGTGACCTTTGTATGTGTTTCAACTGAGGTGCCCCTCCCGGAGCTCGCACCTTGTGGTTTGTATCAGAGACAATATGAATAACAACAACAACAACAACAACAACAACAACAACAACAACAACATCAACAACAACCGCAGCAGCACCAGCAACAGCAACAACAACACTCATGGTAAAATTGTTCGCTCCTTCCTGCTCGCGTGCCATTCAACACGTATATCCCAAACCCTCGATACCCAGCCTTTTCATCTTCGATCGTATCCCCTTGGGGGTACATTTTTCTTACGTGCAACGTGTATGTCGTGCAGCACCCAAGGCAGGGGAAGAGAGGACGGAAGGAAGGAAGGGATAAAGGGGAAGGGAGGATGATGGAGCACGAGAGAGAGTAGCAGGAGGGGGGCTAGGAGCCAAAAACACGTGGCATAACCAGACTGGCAGATCGGGTGGGTAGATCCTAACAGGCGGGCCCAGGCGGCCAGGTCGAACAGGCGGATTGCTGAAGCGTGCGTCTTGCATGAATCGCGAGGAAACTAATTCTCATGAGGCAATCCACCCAGAGAGCGTGATTCCTGAGTGTCGAGGGCGCGGCGCCTGAATCAATCACAAGGAAGTTCTAAGCGACAGCGCGATTCCTGAGTATCGAAATCGCGACGCCTGAATAGTTCGCGAGGAAGTATCAGGCGAGAGCGCGATTCTTTAATAAATTGCAATAAAATCCCGAGCGAGAGCGCGATTCTTCAATGGATTGCAAGGAAGTATCAGGCAGGAGCCGCTGTTGCTGTAAACCGGGGGCCAGGGACACATTTTGAGCAGGAAGGTTTTCCCATGTCAAAGTACAGCGAGCCCCGGGATAGTCACTTCATTTGAAACAACACCAAAAAAAGACGTATGTTACGCGAGTGCGTGACTCCTGCATAATTCAACAAGAGGTCTCGGGCGAAAGCGCGACTCCTAAACAAAGTATGAGGAATCCCACAGCGACAGCACGATTCCTGAGTGGCGAGTTGTGGGGAAGCCCCGCGCGAGAGCGCGAATCCTCAGTAAATTGCAGGGCCGTATCAGGCGGGAGCCTTTGTTGTTGTAGTCCGGGGGCCAGGGGCGCAGTTTGAGCAGGAAGGTTGTCCATGTTGAAAAACATGGTGCGACCCCCGGGAGGGACACTTTAATTGAAAAACAGATGTTACCGGAGGGGGATCAACAACAATTATTCTTCAGTTGTGAAAGTGCAGACAACAACAGCAACAATAACAACAACATTGATGTTATTACTGTTCGCTCTTATCTGTTTGCGTGCCATTCAACACGTATTTCCCGAACCTTCGATACCCGTTTCTTCGTCTTCGACCGTACCCCCTTGGGGGTATATATTTCTTACTTGCAACGTTCATTTCGTGCAGCCCTTAAGGCAGGGGAAGAGAGGACGGATGGAAGGAAGGGACAAAGGGGAAGGGAGGAGGATGGAGCACGAGGGAGACTGGGGGGGGGGGCTAGGAGCCGAAAACACGTGGCAGAACCAGACTGGCAGATCGGGCGGGTAGACCCTACCAGGCGGGTCGGGAAGGAGGGCCCAGGCGGCCAGGTCGAGCAGGCGGGTCGCTGAAGCGTTTGTCCTGCACGAATCGCGGGGACATCTCGAGCGACAGCTCGATTCCCAAATCAGTCGTGAGGAAATTCACAGCGACATTATTCCTGACTGTCGGGGCGCGGCGTCTGAATAAATTGCGAGAAAATCCCACGCGAGAGCGCGATTCCTGAATAAATTGTGAAGAAGTCCCGCGCGAGAGCGCGGAATGGGAATAGATTGTAAGGAAGTGACAGGCGCGAGCCGTTGTTGTTGTAACTCGGGGGACAGGCGGCGCAGTTTGAGGAGGAATAGTTGCTGTCATAAAAAAGCACGGTGCGAGCCCTGGGAAGGGGCACCTCGATTGAAAAAATTAGCCTGGCGAAGAACCCAACCATATGCAGTTGTCAGTACCGCAGCCGTGGGTTTCATCTTCAGTGGAACTCCCCATAGGACCACGGAACGTGTGAGGGGTGTGCCGAGATGGGTGCCACTGGGGTATTCGGTTAAGCTCCCTATGGGGACATGAAACACGTGCGGGGCGTGCCGACATGGGTGGCGGAAACGCATGTAAGGGCCGCCACTGGGGCCTCCAGTGGAGCTCCCTATGGGGCCCCGAAACATGCGGGGGGGTGCCCGGATGGGTGGCGGAAACGCATGTAAGTGCCGCTGCTGGGGCCCTCGGTGGGGTTCCCTATGGGGCCACGGAGCGTGTGAGGGGTGTACTGGGATGTGCGGCGGGGACGCATGTGAGCGCCGCCACTGGGGCCTTCGGTGGAGCTCCCTATGAGGCCACGAAGCGTGTGAGGGGTGTGCCGAGTTGGGTGCGAGTGACGCATGCGGGCGGTGCCACTGAGGCCTTCGGTGGAGCTCCCTATGGAGTGGCGGGGACGCATGTGAGCGCGGCCACTGGGGCCTTCGGTGGAGCTCCCTATGAGGCCACGAAGCGCGTGAGGGGTGTGCAGAATTGGGTAGGTGTGGGTGACGCATGTGAGCGCCGCCACTGGGGCCTTTAGTGGAGCTCCCTGTGGGGCCACGAAACGTGTGAGGGGTGTGCCGAAGTGGGCGCGCGGGACGCATGCGCATGTGAGCGCCGCCACTGGGGCCTTCGGTGGAGCTCCCTATGGGGCCACGAAAGCGCGTGAGGGGTGTGCCGAAGTGGGTGTGCGGGACGCATGCGGGCGGCAGCACTGGGACCTTCGGTGGAGCTCCCTGTGGGGCCACGAAACGTGTGAGGGTGTGCCGAAGTGGGTGTGCGGGACGCATGCGGGCGGCAGCACTGGGGCCTTCGGTGGCCTCCCTATTGGGCCACGAAACGGGTGAGGGGTGTGCCGAATTGGGTGTGGCGGAACCAAAATGCGGTGCGCAGTCATTGGGCCTTCGTGGAGGCCCCTCCGTGCCCGAAAACGTGTGAGGGGTGTGCCGATTGGGTGTGGGTGACGCATTCGGGCGGCAGCACTGGAACCTTCGGCGGAGCTCCCATGGGGCCACGAAGCGTGTGAAGGGTGTGCCGAATTGGGTGTGGGTGACGCATGCGGGCGGCAGCACTGGGGCCTTCGGCGGAGCTCCTATGGGGCCACGAAACGTGTGAGGGGTGTGCCGAATTGGGTGTGCGGGACGCATGCGGGCGGCAGCACTGGGGCCTTCGGTGGGGCTCCCTATGGGGCCACGAAACGTGTGAGGGGTGTGCCGAAGTGGGTGTGCGGGACGCATGCGGGCGGCAGCACTGGGGCCTTCGGTGGGGCTCCCTATGGGGCCACGAAGCGTGTGAGGGGTGTGCCGAATTGGGTGTGCGGGACGCATGCGGGCGGCAGCACTGGGGCCTTCGGCTGAGCTCCCTATGGGGCCACGAAACGTGTGAGGGGTGTGCCGAATTGGTGTGCGGGACGCATGCGGGCGGCAGCATTGGGGCCTTCGGCGGAGCTCCCTATGGGGCCACGAAACGTGTGAGGGGTGTGCCGAATTGGGTGTGCGTGACGCATGCGGGCGGCAGCATTGGGGCCTTCGGTAGAGCAGCCTATGGGACCACGACACGTGTGAGGGGTGTGCCGAATTGGGTGTGCGTGACGCATGCGGGCGGCAGCACTGGGGCCTTCGGTGGAGCTCCCTATGGGGCCACGAAACGTGTGGGGTGTGTGCGGATTGGGTGTGCGTGACGCATGCGGGCGGCAGCACTGGGGCCTTCGGTGGACAGCTCCCTATGGGGCCACGAAGCGTGTGAGGGGTGTGCCGAATTGAGTGTGCGGGACGCATGCGGGCGGCAGCACTGGGGCCTTCGGTGGGGCTCCTTATGGGGCCACGAAACGTGTGATGGGGTGTGCCGAATTGGGTGTGCGGGACGCATGCGGGCGGCAGCACTGGGGCCTTCGGTGGGGTTCCCTTTGGGGCCACGAAACGTGTGAGGGGTGTGCCGAATTGGGTGTGCGGGGCGCATGCGGGCGGCAGCACTGGGGCCTTCGGTGGGGGCTCCCTATGGGGCCACGAAACGTGTGAGGGGTGTGCCGAATTGAATGTGCGGGACGCATGCTGGCGGCAGCACTGGGGCCTTCGGCGGAGCTCCCTATGGGGCCACGAAACGTGTGAGGGGTGTGCCGAATTGGGTGTGCGTGACGCATGCGGGCGGCAGCACTGGGGCCTTCGGTGGGGCTCCCTATGGGGCCACGAAATGTGTGAGGGGTGTGCCGAATTGGGTGTGGGTGACGCATGCGGGCGGCAGCACTGGGACCTTCGGTGGGGCTCCCTATGGGGCCACGAAACGTGTGAGGGGTGTGCCGAATTGGGTGTGGGTGACGCATGCGGGCGGCAGCACTGGTGCCTTCGGTGGGGCTCCCTACGGGGCAACGAAACGTGTGAGGGGTGTGCCGAAGTGGGTGTGGCTGACGCGGAGGGGGAGGAGGGGGGAGGGGGAGGAGGAGAGGAGAGGAGAGGAGAACGCTGGGCGACGTCTCTTCACAACGAGGACCCAACACCACAGGATGATTGGGAAAAACACATGTGTTACCGGAGGGGGGATCTACGTTTTTCGTCATGAGAGTTCAACAACAACAACAATAACAACAACAACAACAACAACAACAACAACAACAACAACAACAACAACAACAATCACTTTACCCGAACGCTCAGTGTTCTCACCAGTGCCAGGGTTTTCATGCGACGCCAGCCAATACCCCCACTTTGTGGGGGGGCAATGCAAGCTATACCAAATATCCACACGACTCTTCGCCATCCAAAAAAAAAACCCTAACCACACCCACCCCAGCTCCCCGCCCTATTACGTTCGACACTTCATCTTCGTGGCCTGCGGACGACCGTGGCTACTACACTTGGCGTGGAGTACACAACCCCATGAGTTTTTTTTTAGGATTCGGACAGCGCGCGCGGGTGGAAATTTTGAAAAGTCGTGCAGGTGTTTTTCGAGGACCTACGGTGCGATTCGTGTGATTTTATGATGCGCGGTGATAAAATTCTTAAAAACCCAATGGTTTTTGGAGATTTCGGCGTGCGCGCGCGAAGAAAAAACGAATGTGTCCCGCATGGTATTATTTGACAGGGATGATGGCCCTGGCAGGTGCGCAACCGTTGTCGCAGAAGTTCGAAAAAGTTGCTCGCAAAGCCCGTTTGACAGAAATGTTTAAAGTGTTGGGTTTCCTACGAATCCGCAAGAGCGCGCGGGATGAGATTTTGACAATTGTTTGTTGAAAAACCATTGGTTTTTTGATGTTTTTATGTTAAAATCGCTGCGAACACTAAGGTTTTGGAAGGATTTCGTCTTGCGCGCGCGCGAATGTCCACTTTACCTTATTTTTTGCAAGGGATTCTTGAAATTTGATTATATTAGAACAAGACATGTCATTTTCTATTGTTTTTTGCAAGGAAAAGCGGATTACAACAAAACAACCGGATCCTGTACACACCCTCTTTTCTGAGGCTTCCTCACGAAAATGATGAAAATGTAGCTGCGGCCTAGGCGGCGCAGGGGGGGCGCTCACCAGGGGGCCCAACAATAATTATTCTTTAGAATAAATAATGTTCAACACCTTAACTCGCACGTGGGGACACACCGTTCTCACCAGTGCCAGGGTTTTCATAGGAGGCGGGCAATACCCCCACTTTGTGGGGGGGCCGGTTCAAGCTCTACCAAATTTCCAACGACTCTTCGCCACCACCCACACCCAGCTTCCCGCCCTATGACGTTCGGACACTTCACTTCGTGGCATGCGGACGACCGTGGCTACTATTCATGGCCCCGCGGCCGACGACGACGGCGTGCGCGCGCGAAGAAAAAACGAATGTGTCCCGCATGGTATTATTTGACAGGGATGATGGCCCTGGCAGGTGCGCAACCGTTGTTGGAGAAGTTCGAAGCACGTGAAAAAATTGCTCGCAAAAGCCCGTTTGACAGAAATGTTTAAAAAGTGTTGGGTTTCCTACAAATCCGCAAGAGCGCGCGGGATGAAATGTTGACACTTTTTTTTTTATATTTATAAACAAAAAAAAAAAAAAAAACAAAAAAACATTGGTTTTTTGATGTTTTTATGTTGAAATCGTTACGAACACTAAGGTTTTGGAAGGATTTCGTCTTCGTCTTGCGCGCGCGAATGTCCACTTTACTTTTTTTTTTGCAAGGGATTCTTGAAGTTTGGTTATGTTAGAACAAGAAATGTCCACTTTAGCTTATTTTTTGCAAGGGAAAACGGGGGACAACAAAACAACCGGATCCGGACACCCACGTTTTGCCTGAGACTTCCTCACGAAAATTATGAAAATGTGGCTGCGGCCTAGGCGCGGGGGGGGGGGGCGTGCACCAGGGGGCCCAACAATAATTATTCTTTAGAATTAATAATGTTCAACAACAACAACAACAACAACAACAACAACAACAACAACAACAACAACAACAACAACGACAGCAATAACGACAACAACGACAACAACAACAACAACGACAACAACAACAACAACAACGACGACAACAACAACAGCAGCAACAACAACAGCAAAAAACATCAGGTTAAGAGTGCTGGCTCTAATCTGCTCGCGGGCCACTCGACGCGTACATCCAAAACCCTCGATACCCGCCATTTTCGCCTTCGTTCGAAACCCCCTGGGAGTACAATAGTTCTCTTACCGGCACGTTGTATTTCGCACAGCCCCTAAGGCAGGGGAAGAGAGGACGGATGGAAGGAAGGGACAAAGGGGGAGGGAGAGGATGGAGCACGAGAGAAAGTAGCAGGAGGGGGGCTAGGAGCCGAAAACACGTGGCAGAACCAGACGGGCAAATCGGGTGGGTAGACCCTAACGGGCGGGTCGGGAAGGCGGGCCCAAGCGGCCAGGTCGAGCAAGCGGGTTGCTAAAGCATGCGTTTTGCACGAATCGCGAAAAAGTTTTAATCCATAGCGCGATTCCAAAATAAATCGTAAGGACATCCACAGCGAGAGCATGATTCCAGAGTGTCGAGGGCGCGGCGTTCGAATAGATTGCGAGGAAATCCCACTCGAGGGCGCGATTCCTGAATACATTGTGAGGAAATCCCGCGCGAGAGCGCCATTTGGGAATACATTAGCAGGAAGTGTCAGGCGCGAGCCGTTGTTGTTGTAACTCGGGGGCCAGGAGTTCAGTGTTGTGACGTTCGTTTTCCCTTGTGAACGACTGGATGTGAGCCCCAGAAGGATTTAAATTCAAAAATACAGCGGTTACCTGGAAGGGGGATCATTAATAACTATTCTTCAGACGTGCGAACTCAGCAGCAACAACAACGACAACAACAAGAACAACAGCAATCAGTTTAATACTGTTGGCTCTTACCTGCCCGCGGGCCACTCAACACGTACCCCCTTTGGGGGTATATCTTTCTTACCGGCAACGTGTATTTCGTGCAGCCCCTACGGCACGGAAAGACAGGACGGATGGAAAGAAGGGACACGGGGGAGGGAGGAGGACGGAGCACAAGAGAGAGAGAGAGAGAGAGTAGCAGGAGGGGGCCAGGAGCAAAAAACACGTGGCAGAACCAGACAGATCGTGCGGGTAGACCCTAACTGGCGGGTCGGCAAGGCAGGCCCAAGCGGACAGGTCGAGCAGGCGGGTTGCTGAAGCGTGCGTCTTGCACGAATCGCGAATCTCAGGCGATAGCGCGATTCCCAAGTAAATCGAGAGCGTGATTCCTGAATGTCGAGGGCGCGGGGTCTGAATAAATCGGGATGAAGTCCCACGCGAGAGGGCGATTGCTGCATAAATTGTGACGAAGTCCCGCTCGAGAGCGCGATGTGCGAATAACTTGTGAGGAAGTATCAGGCGGAAGCCGTTGTTGTTGCAACTCGGGGGCCAGGGGTTACATTCTGAGACCCAAGATTCTCCGTGATAGAAAATAGGGTGCGGGCCCCGGGAAATGCACTTCAATTGAAAAATACCATGTGCCCCGGAGTGAGAGGATCATCAATAGATGTTGTTCAGTAGGGAACGTTCAACAACAACAACAACAACAACAACAACAACAATCACTTTACCCGAACGCTCAGTGTTCTCACCAGTGCCAGGGTTTTCATGCGACGCCAGCCAAAACCCCCACTTTGTGGGGGGCAGTGCAAGCTCTACCAAATATCCACACGACTCTTCGCCACCACCCACACCCAGCTTCCCGCCCTATGACGTTCGGACACTTCACTTAGTGGCCTGCGGACGACCGTGGCTACTACACTGGCGTGGAGTACACACCCACAGAAGTTGTTAAGCCTACGTTCGTACACCCACAGAAGTTGTTAAGCCTTGTTAACCCACAGAAGTTGTTAAGCATTCCACAGAACATCTGTTTTTTAGGATTCGGACAGCGCGCGCGGGTAGAAATTTTGAAAAGTCGTGCAGGTGTTTGTCGAGGACCTACGGTGCGATTCGTGTGATTTTATGATGCGCGGTGCTAAAATTCTTAAGAAGCCCAATGTTTTTTGGAGATTTCGGCGTGCGCGCGCGAAGAAAAAACGAATGTGTCCCGCATGGTATTATTTGACAGGGATGATGGCCCTGGCAGTTGCGCAACCGTTGTCGCAGAAGTTCGAAAAAGTTGCTCGCAAAAGCCCGTTTGACAGAAATGTTTAAAAAGTGTTGGGTTTCCTACGAATCCGCAAGAGCGCGCGGGATGAGATTTTGACATTTTTTTGTTGAAAAACCATTGGTTTTTTTTTGATGTTTTTATGTTAAAATCGTTCCGAACACTAAGCTTTTTGAAGGATTTCGTCTTGCGCGCGCGAATGTCCACTTTACCTTATTTTTTGCAAGGGATTCTTGAAATTTGATTATATTAGAACAAGAAATGTCATTTTATAGTGTTTTTTGCAAGGGAAAAAGGATTACAACAAAACAACCGGATCTGGACCCCATCCACTTTTCTGAAGCTTTCGCGAAAAAATGATGAAAATGTAGCTGCGGCCTAGGCGCGGCGGGGGGGCCGTGCACCAGGGGCCCCAACAATAATTATTCTTTAGAATTTATAATGTTCAACAACAACAACAACAACAACAGCAGCGCATCCGCAGCATCGCAGGCAGCAATACAACAGCAACAATAAAAACCACAAAAACATCCCTGCGAAGGACCCAAACCTATGCGTAGTGTGGTAGTTAGTAGTGGTAGTTGTGTATTAGTGCGTGGCGCATGGGAGCGCAGCCACTGGGGCCTTCGGTACAGCTCCCTATGGGGCCACGAAACGTGTGAGGGGGTGTGACGAATCGTGCGGTGGGCGCATGGGAGCGCAGCCACTGGGGCCTTCGCTGGAGCTCCCCATGGGACCACGAAACGTGTGATGGGTGTGCCGAAATGAGTGCGGTGGGCGCATGGGAGCGCAGCCACTGGGGCCTTCGCTGGAGCTCCCTATGGGGCCACGAAACGTGTGAGGGGCGTGCAGAAATGGATGCGGTGGGCGCATGGGAGCGCAGCCACTGGGGCCTTCGGTGGAGCTCCCTATGGGGCCACGAAACGTGTGAGGGGTGTGCCGAAATCTGTGCGGTGGGCGCATGGGAGCGCAGCCACTGGGGCCTTCGCTGGAGCTCCCTATGGGGCCACGAAGCGTATAAGGGGTGTGCCGAAATGGGTGCGGTGGGCGCATGGGAGCGCAGCCACTGGGGCCTTCGCTGGAGCTCCCTATGGGGCCACGAAACGTGTGAGGGGTGTGCCGAAATGGGTGCGGCGGGCGCATGGGAGCGCAGCCACAGGGGCCTTCGCTGGAGTTCCCTATGGGGCCACGAAACGTGTGAGGGGTGTGCCGAAATGGGTGCGGCGGGCGCATGTGAGCGCAGCCACTGGGGCCTTCGCTGGAGCTCCCTATGGGGCCACGAAACGTGTGAGGGGTGTGCCGAAATGGGTGTGGCCGGCGCATGGGACACAACGACTGTGGCCTTCGCTGGAGCTCCCTATGGGGCCACGAAACGTGTGAGGGGTGTGCCGAAATGGGTGCGGCGGGCGCATGGGAGCGCAGCCACTGGGGCCTTCGCTGGAGCT
This sequence comes from Prorocentrum cordatum, assembly GCA_963575745.1. Taxonomy (NCBI): domain Eukaryota; class Dinophyceae; order Prorocentrales; family Prorocentraceae; genus Prorocentrum; species Prorocentrum cordatum. The sequence goes on from CAUYUJ010022460.1 coordinate 65,077, forward strand.
CCCATGGGCCACGAAAACGTGTGAGGGGTGTGCCGAAATCTGGCGGTGGTCGCGTGGGGCGCAGGCCAGCTGGGGCCTTCTCTGGAAGGCTCCCTATGGGGCCACGAAACGTATGAGGGTGGTGCCGAAAGGGTGCGGTGGGCGCATTGGAGCGTGCCCTGGTGCCTTCGCTGGAGCCCTATATGGCCACAAACGTGTGAGGGGTGTGGCCCGAAATGGGTGCGTGTGGGCGCATGGATCGCAGCACTGGGGCCTTCGGTGGAGCTCCCTGTGGGGCCACGAAACGTGTGAGGGGTTTGCCGAAATGGGTGTGCGGGCGCATGGGAGCGCAGCCACTGGGGCCTTCGGTGGAGCTCCCTATGGGGCCACGAAACGTGTGAGGGGTGTGCCGAAATTGGGGTGGCTGGGCGCATGGGAGCGCAGCCACTGGGGCCTTCGGTGGAGCTCCCTATGGGGCCACGAAACGTTGAGGGGTGTGCCGAAATCGCGGTGGGCGCAATGGGAGCGCAGCCACTGGGGCCTCCGCTGGAGCTCCCTATGGGGCCACGAAACGTATGGGGGGTGTGCCGATGGGTGCGGTGGGCATGGGAGCGCAGCCACTGGGGTTTTCGCTGGAGCTCCCGATGGGGCCACGAAACGTGTGAGGGGTGTGCCGAAATGGGTGCGGTGGGCGCATGGGAGCGCAGCCACTGGGGCCTTCGGTGGAGCTCCCTATGGGGCTACGAAACGTTGTGCTGGGTGGGTGAAACGCAAGGAGAAGGGGGAGGAGGAGAGGAGGAGACGCGGGCCACCGTCTCTTCAAAACGAGGACCCAACACCACAGGATTGTTGGGAACAACAACAACCGCAACAACAACTGCACCAACAACAAGAATTACAACAACAAGAACAACAAACACGTTCAAACTGTTGGCGCTGATCTGCTCGCGGGCCACTCAACGCGTAAATTCCAAACTCTAGATACCCGCCCTCTTCGTCTTCGATCGTGTCGCCTTGGGAGTAAATGTGTCTTAACTTGTAACGTGTCTTTCGTGCAACCCCGAAGGCAGGGGAAGAGAGGACGGATGGAAGGAAGGCACAAGGGGGAGGGAGGTGGATGGAGCACGAGAGAAAGTAGCAAGAGGGGGAATAGGAGCCGAAAGCACGTGGCAGAACCAGACGGGCATATCGGGCGGGTAGGCTCTCACGGGCGGATCGGAAAGGCGGGCCCTGGCGGCCAGGTCGAGCAGGCGGTTTGTTGAAGCGCGCGTCATGCATGAAGCGCGAGGAAATTTCAAGTGATAGCGCGATGCCCAAATTAATTGCGAGGACATCCACAGCGAGAGCGTGATTCCTGAGTGTGGGCGCGGCGCTTGAATAAATCGCGAGGAAGTCCCACTCGCGAGCGCGATTCCTGTATAGATTGTGAGGAAGTCCCGCGCGAGAACGCGATTTGGGAATACACTGTAAGGAAACGTGATGCGGGAGCCGCAGTTGTTGTAAAGTGGGGGCCAGGGGCACTGTTTGGTGACATGTCATTCCCCCTTGTGGAGAACAGGGAGCGAGTCCCGAGAGAAGCATGCAAATTGAACACACACAACGGTTAGCGGGCAGGGGGGATCAACTGTAATTATCTTGAAGAAATGTGAAATCAACAACAATCAGTTTGAGATAGTTTGTGCTTACGCGACCGCGTGGCATTCAACACGTATATTTCAAACCCTCGGTACCCGCTCTCTTCGTTTTCGATCGTACCCCCTTGGGGTGTAGATCTTCCTTACACGCCGCGCGTAATTGGTGCAGCCCCTGAGGAAGGGGACGAGAGGACAGATGGAAGGGGGAGGGAGGAAGATGGAGCACGGGAATACCACGACGAGGGTTCGGAGCAGAAAACACGTGGCAGAACCATGTGGGCCCATCAGGCGGGTAGACCCTACAAGGCGGGTCGGGAAGGCGGGCCCAGGCGGCCAGGTCGAGCGGGCGGGTTGCTTAAGCGTGCGTCATGCATGGATCGCGGGGAGAGCTCGAGCGATAGCGCGATCCCCAAGTTCATCATGAGAAAGGCCACAGAGCGTGATTTGGGGGTGTTAAGGGCGCGGCGTCAGAATAAATTGCAAGGTAGTCCCACGCGAGAGCGCGATTCCTGCATACATTGTGAGGACGTCCCGCGCGAGAGCGCAATGTGGGAATACATTGTGAGGAAGTATCAGGCGTGAGCCGTGATTGTTGCAGTTCGGGGCCCAACAACGTAGCTTGGTGACCTTTCGTTTTCCCTTGTAGAATAAAAGGAGCGAGCCCAGGGAGAAGCACTTGACTTGAAAAGTTCAATGGTCACCAGATGGGGGGATCAACAACAATCAGTAGCAGGTAGGGAGAATTCTACAACGCCCCGGCGCGACACTAACACCCTTTTTGCTGAGAGCGGGTGCCTTTGCCCGCCGCCGA
>CAUYUJ010022460.1:70000-123348 GCA_963575745.1 Prorocentrum cordatum
CTCCTCCTCCTTTTCCTCCTCCGTCTCCTCCTCCTTCTCCTCCCTCTCATGCGGAGTCGTTTTCTCATGGCCCCGAGGGCCAGTGAGGGCCCCCAGAGGCCGAACACAGCGAAAAACATCCCGTCCTGATTTTTTGGACACCACCCGAGGGGGCCTTGGGGCCGCGCCGCCTCGCCTTGCGCCTGGACCTCTGTCCCGACCGGCCGGCTGGCCGGCCGACCCGCCCCGCGCCGAGGTTCGATGGTTCAAAGATGGGGCCTTGATCGGGATTTAGCCAGGACCCCCCAGGTAAGAGGACCCGGTTAGTGGTCGGGCCCCGGAGCCCCGAAATTGCCCAGAATCGCTGAACCAGGTCTGCCGCAGCTGGTGTTTCTCGGGTGACGGCAGTTCCGGCTGGTGGAACGGAGCGGAGGGGGGCGTCCCCCAGTACACATCACTAAACCAGGTCACACTAAACCCAGTTCTGCCAACGCCCGACAAAGATGGGATCCTGAGGGATGGGGTCCAAAGGTCGAGGTGCCTCAAGCAACGTAATTCCACCTTGGGTACCTTCCTATCCTCGGGTCCCCATTCTGGTCGTCGCGCACAGTGGGGGTAGTGGGAGGAGGGAGGGAATCTTAGAAGGACGCTGCTTCTCAGAAGGCGCGGGCCACGTCTAGAGATGTAGGGCCGGCGCCTTCTAAGAAGCAGCCTCCGTCTATGAAGCCTTCACCCCTCCCCCTACCCCCTTTTGTGCGCGCCGCCAAGTTTAGAGGTATGTTGGATGTCCTTTTCTGGCGTGTCCGGGTTTACGGGGCCTTGGTCAGGAGGAGGAGGAGGAGGACGAGGACGAGGACGAAGACGAGGAAGAGGAGGGCGAGGAAGGCGAGGAGGGCTAGGAGGGCGAGGAGGAGGGCGAGGAGGAGGAGGAGGAGGAGGACGGCGAGGAGGGCGAGGAGGACGAGGAGGGCTAGGAAGGCAAGGAGGGCGAGGAGGAGGGCAAGGAGGAGGAGAGCGAGGACTGCGAGGAGGAGGGCGAGGAGGGACCCCCTGTGCGCGCCGCCACATCCTGCCCCGTCGGCCAGCCCGCCCGGCCCGCGCCCCGAGGTGGTGGCCGCACTCGCGCGGGCGTCGGAGGCGGGCCGGGCCGCGGCCTGGCTCGGGCGCGTGCGCGGCTGCGGGCTGCCGGCCGACGCCCGGAGCTACAACGCCGTGATCCACGCCTGCGCCAGTCGGGCAGTGCCCGGGGTGGGGAGGGACTCGACACCCTCGATTCTCGAGGATATCGAGGGTATCCTCGATCCTCGATATCCTCGATATCTCGAGGATATCGAGGGTAGCCTTCGATGTCCTCGATGTCCTCGACGATATCGAGGATACCGAGGGTATCGAAGCTCCGAGGCTCCGAGGGTGTCGGGGCTCGGCGGCGGCCCAGTGGGCGGCGGGCGGGCGGGGCGCGCCCTCTCGGCCGCCCATCCCGAGCGGGTCCGGGCCCCGGGGAGCGGCGCGAGCGGAGGGGAGGGACGGAGAGAGGGACAGCGCCGCGATCCACGCCCGGTGATCTCTCGAGTTCGGCGCGCTCGGTCCCCGGGGCCGTGACAGAGGAGCCCGGGGACGAGAAACCACTTCCGAGGAAGGAGCCAGGACGTGCGGGGCGGCGCATCGAGAGAACAGCGGCGGAGGCTCGGGAGCGGGGAAGGGGAGATAGAGGATCGAGGAGGTCCTGGGCGTTTTGGGGTCGTCACTGGTCTTCCCTGGGGCGGGTGCCAAAGGTGGCCCCCGGTCGGGCAGCGGCGACGGAGGTCCCCGAGATCCCGGTCTCTCCCGCCGCGGGGCCCTCACGGCTCGATCCCGCTCGAGGAGTGCCGCACCACGGGCACGGGCGTGGCTGCCACGAGGCTGCCGCCGGTTCGCGGCGGCGGATCTCAGGGGAGCATATCGAGGGTCGAGGAGCTCCTGGACGCCTCCGGGGTCGTCCCGGGGATCGGGTCGGGCGGAAGGGGGGGATTGGGGAAGGGGGGGTTACGAAATCTGCTGCATGCAGCTGGTTTCGGCCCCACCGAGGGGCCCCGTCCTCCATACGTAGCCGCCTCCGGCGCCGGGAGGCGCCAGGAAAATCAGCTACGTGAGCTGATTCTCAAACCCCCCCTTTGCTATCCCCCCCTTTCGCCCGACCCGATGGGAGTCCCAGGAGGGTCGGCTCCCCAAAGAAGAGGTGACCCTTTCCGCTCCGGGCATGGCGAGCCGGGCTGGAGCCGGTGAGGTCGGGGGATCGCGCCGCATCGCCGATGCATCGGCGATGCGGCACGATGCGGCGCGTTCCAAAAAAGGGCGTCGCCTTCCAGGGTCGAAGGAGTGGGCATCCCTTCCTCGGGCGGAAGACGGCGGAAGTGAAACGGGGGCGGCTCTGCTGGCGGAAGGCCAGCGGAAGCTGGCGGAAGCAAAAGTCGACCTCTAAAGAGATGACAGTTCTTTTGGGTTCAAGATTTTCGGAATCCGCCATGTGAAGCACGATGTTCCCGCCGGTTGCGCTGAGGCATTGCCGACGTCGCCGATGCGTCGCCGATGCGTCGCCAGTGCATCGGCGATGCGTTGGTGATGCGGCGCGATCCCCCGATCTCATCTACTCGGACTCCATTTCCTGATACCCGTCGATGATGTGATTCTTAGGCTTACGCCACACCGCCGACCCCTTGTTTATGCCAATCTGGGGGTAGTAGAAGCTGCGAAGGGGTGAAAAGCGAGTTTTGGAGCCACTTGGGGGCCGTTTCGGAGCCTCTGGGGTGCTTCTTGGGGGTTCCTTGGGGCGTCTGGGCGGCCTCGTGAGGGCCTCTGGGGGCCTCTTGGGGCACTCTTGGGGCCCCCTGGGGCTCCTGGGGGCAGAAAGCTAGAGTTTCAACATGTTTGGTCGCCCTCTTGGGCCCCTCTTGGTGCCGTCTTGGAGCCCTCTTGGGCCGTCTTGGGGACCTCTTGGGCCGTGTTGGGGCCGTCTTGGGCCGTCTGGAGGCCGTCTTGGGGGCCTCTTGGGCCATCTTGGGGCTTCTTTGGGGCCTCTTTGGCCGTCTTGGAGCGTCGGGAAGCCGAAAAGGCGGAAAAGCAAAAAACATCGAAAAACACTATGGAAAATCAACAATTTTAGACTCTTGGGGCCCTCTTGGGAGGCTTGTTTGGGACCTCGGGGGCCGTCTTGGAGACCTCTTGGCCCGTCTTGGGGCCATCTTGGGCGTCTTGGAGCGGTCGTTTGGCGTCTCGGGGCCTTCGTGGGCCGTCTTGGAGGCCTCTTGGGGGCTTCGTGGCCCGTCTTGAAGCCCTCTTGGGCCAGGAAAAGCCCCGTGGAGCGCTCGTCCCGGACCCTTGGGCCAGGAAAAGCCCCGTGAACCGCTCGTCCCGGACCCCCCCCCCCCCTCCAAATCGACCGGACCGGGCTCCCGGGGGAGGGGTTTGGGGAGGGGGAAGCATCTCACACGCCGATGATCCCCAAGGGGTCGGCGGATTTGTTCCATGTGCGGCCCCAGAGCTCCCGACCCCTTTTCCTGGGGCCAGTTTTTCGCCTCAGGACCTGGGTGTCATGGCCCATGGGCCCTGGTTTCTCGCCCCCGACCGGCGTCTGCTGGCCTCGGGCCGGGGCCCGATCACGCGCCCCACTGGGCCGAGAGCGAGGAGAGACGCCCGGATCGGAAAATCCTGTGATCCCGTCGGAGATTTGGGCCCTGGGCGACGAGCTCCGCCCACGGCACTGCCTGGGCCAGCGCGTCCGCCGCGGGCGAGGCGGTGGCGTGGCTGCGGCGGATGGAGGCGGCCGCGCTGACGCCAGACGGCGCGTCCGTGCGCGGCGTCGCGGGCGCCCTCGCGGGCGCGGGCCGCTTCGGGGAGGCCGTCCGACGCAGTCACAGGGGGTCGTATGGGGCCGCTCCTCCTCTTCATCCCTTCTTCCCTCCTTCTCCTCGTCCACGCTCCTCCTCGTCCTCCTCCTTCTCCTCCTCCTCCTCATCCTCTTCCTCCTCCTCCTCCTCCTCCTCCTCCTCCTCCTCCTCCTCCTCCTCCTCCTCCTCCTCCTCCGGGGGCCGGGAGGCTGCCTGACTGCCTCGGAGCAGAGGCGCAGGAGTGGCTCGACGGCTCCGCGCGCGCGGGCGCCTCGGCGGGCACGGAGGGGCACAACGCCGTGGCGAGCGCGCTGGCGCGCGCGGGGCGGGCCGAGGAGGCCGTGGCGGCCGTCTCGCGCATGGAGCGGAGCCGCCTCGCGCTGGACGTGCTCTCCTACAGCTCGGCGGCTGCAACGGGTGTGGCTGCGCGTCGTCGGCGTCGTCGTCGGCGTCGTCGTCGGCGGCGTCGTCTGGGCCTGCCGCACGGCAGGTGCCGCGCAGCGGCCGCCGCCAGCGCGGTCGCGGAGGCGGCCGCCGCGGAGGCCGCGGCGGCGGTCGCCGCGGCCGCGCCGCGGCGGCGCCTGCTGCGCGGCAGGCTTGGGCAGGTGGAGGTCGAGGGACGAGGGCAGATTCGCTCAAAACCGGTCCCTGGGCCCCTTCCTTGGTCGTCGTCCTCGTCCTCGTCATTCACGTCGTCGTCGTCGTCGTCGTCGTCGTCGTCGTCGTCGTCGTCGTCGTCGTCGTCGTCGTCGGGGCTTGGGGGGGTCACCACGCTGAGCAGGAGGTTTGCGGAGCCCTCGTCGGGGCGGGGCAGTCTCTGTTGAGGCCGTCGCCCCCTGTCGCCCCCCCAGGCGCGGGTTGCAGGCCACACCCATTCCAGACCACACCCTTCGGAGTCGCCGATACAGCAGCCTCGCGGCCGCGTGCGCGGCGCACGGGCGGGCGGAGGAGGCGGCCGACTGGCTCCGCCGGAGCAGGGCTGCGAGGGTCGAGCCTGGGAGAACTGGAGGAGTGGCCGTCCTCGGGCCGGAGGTGCGTTTGCGTCGGCCCTCGGCGGTTCTCCAGCCTCGGGATGCGTTGCAGCAGCTGCGCCGCGCAGACAGCGTTCCGGGGGCGCCTGCGTCGCCTCGCACGGCCGCGCGAGGGCCGAGTGCTGCCCCGAAGACCAAGGTCGAGCCCGACGCGGTGCTGTACACGAGCGTCGTGAGCGCCTGCGCGCGCGCAGGGAAGCCGGCGGAGGCGGAGGCCTGGCTCCGCACGATGGAGCGCTCGAGGCTGCGGCCCGACGTCGTCGCCTACTCCAGCGTGGTGGGCGCGTGGGCGCGGGCCGGGCGAGCGGACCTCGCCGTGGAGTGGCTGCGCGGCATGGAGCTGGCGCGGGTGAAGCCGAACGTCGTCTCGCACTCGAGCGTCCTCCACGCCTTCGCGCGGGCGTCGGACACGCGCAGCGCGGCCGACTGGCTCCTCCGCATGGGCCGGGCGGCCGTCAGGGCCAACGTGCTGTCGTACAACAGCCTCATCAACTCGTGCGCCGAGGCGGGCGACCCTGCGGCGGCCGCGGCCTGGCTGTCCGAGATGAGTGCTGCAGTGGTGGAGCCCGACAGCATCTCGTACAACAGCGTGGTCAAGGCCCACGCCGGCGCCGGGCTGGCCGCCGGAGCTTTCGAGTGGCTGTGCGAGATGGAAGTGGCCCGGCTCGCCCCAAACGCTGCCACGTACACCGCCGCGCTGGGCGCGTGTGCGCGCACCAAGGGCGCGGAAGGCTCCCGCGTCGCGGGAGAGGTCTTGCAGCATTTGCACTGCAGTCGCCTGTGCCCCGACGGTGGGCTCAAGAGGCTCATGGCGCGGGTGAGCGTGAGAGGCGGCCCCACGAATTGCGAGAGGCGAGCGCTGTCTGGACCATGTCCTCCCCCGCATCGTCTTCCACGTGCCCCCCAGTTCCCTCCTCCCCAGGCCCCCTGCCCGAGAAGGACAGCAGCGGACCGCCGCTACGCCTGCGGAGCGGGGGCACAAGCTTGGCGCAGAGAGAAAATACTTCAAAGCAGCGCTCCCAATGCGACGGCCACATCAACTTCATTCGTGTAACCGTATATGTATTTCTATAGAGAGATGTGTTTATTTATATCAATGTATGGGTGTGGGTGTGTCCCTCTCTGTCTCTCTCTCTCTCTCTCTATGCCTCTTCCTATATCTTTATAAGCCCGGGCGGGGGGAAAACCACACACACACACCAACACCAAGACCAACACCAAGACCAACACAAACACAAACACAAACACAAACACAAGCTGAAGCACAAACACAAAAACAAACACAACACACAAGCACAAACATAAACACAAGCACAAGCACAAGCACAAGCACAAACACAAACACAATTTAGTTTGTTGGCTGGTTGTTCTGTTGATTGATTTGTTTGTTTGTTGGTTGGTTGGTTGGCTGGCTGTGTTGGTTGGTTGGTTGGCCGGTGGGCCAGTTGGCCGGTTGGCCATGGGCCAGCTGGTTGGTTGGCAAGATTGGTTGGTTGCCCGGTCAGTTGGGTGGTTGGCCAGTTGTTTGTTCGGTCGTTTGGTTGGTTCGGCGGTCGGTTCGATGGTTGGTTGATTGGTTGGTTCGTTGGTTGGTTGGTTGGTTGGTTCGTTGGTTGGTTGGTCGGCCAGGTTGCCCGCTTGCCCAGGTGGTTCGTCGGTGTTCGAGGAAATGGAAGAATTATCGGGTTGCAGAGTTGAAGCGGTGCTGGGTCGGAGGGTTGAGGAGGCCGTAGCGGCCTGACGCTCGAAAGTTTGAGCGTTCTGGGTTTGACATCCCCTCTGAGTTGTTCAAGGCGGTTTGGGATGCGTCGGGCAGCGTGACGGCGAGGATAGTAATAACAAGAATGGCAATAACGATAATGATGGTGATCGTGATGGTATTGATGATGATGATGATGGTGGTGGTGGTGGTGCTGCTGCTGCTGCTGATTGGAAGCAGTGTGTCAGACGGTGCCGATTCTCATTACGATGGTAACGGTAATCATGACAATGATCATGATGATGATAGCGACGATGATGATGACGATGACCACGGTGTTGATGATGATCATCATGATGTTGATGACGATGGTGATGATAGTAGTGATGGTGATGATGGTGATGGCGATGAGGAGCATTAGTTATCTTATGATGGTGGTGATGGTGGTGATGGTGATGATGGTGAGGATGGTGATGATGCTGATGATGATGCTGCTGATGATGATGATGCTGATGATGATGATGGTGATGATGATGGGGGTGGTGATGTTGGTGGTGGTGGCGGTGGTGGGGATGGGGATGGCGATGGGGATGGGGATGGTGGTTCTGATGATGGTGATGATGCTGATGATGATGGTGGTGCTGGTGGTTATGATGCTGCTAATGCTACTGATGATGATTATGATGGATATGAGGAGGATGATCAAGATGAGGATGGGCATTCAGATTACGACGACGGGCGATTACGACTCCGACGACGATTACGACGACCGCGACTTACACAGATGGTGGCGCGGAGGAGGAGGAGTACAAGGGGGAGACATCAGAGATCGAGGTGGGGGAGATTCAGGATCAAGGACCGACGACGACGACCATGACGACGACGACGGCGACGGCGACGGCGACGTTGACGACGACGGCGGCGACGACGGGTGTGACGACGACGACGTCGACGACGACGACGACGACGACGACGACGACGACGACGACGGCGACGACGACGACGACGACGGCGGCGGCGACGACGACAACGACGACGAGGAGGGCGACGAAGTCGACGACTATGAGTGCCGATTTCCGCCGATCCGATTCGTTTCGATCGCCGACTCGACTCCCCGCTTCGATCCTGGGCCCTCCTGCCCCTGGAGTGGGCCCTCCTCGACTTGGCTACGAGAGCGGGCCTCCTCGGGAGCCGGCGGGGCTTCAAGAAGCCGTCGCGCCCTCGGCGAAGCGCTGCCTCTCCTCGGGGAGGGCTTCGGAGACGTGCCCGGAGGCCAGAGGCCCTCTGAGCCTTCTGAGGCTGCCCGCCCACCGTCCCACGGTCCCCCCCCCCCCGGCTCGCCGCCGAATGATGTAACGAACAGGTGCCTCCTCCTCCTCCCTCCTCCTCCTCCTCCTCCTCCTCCTCCTCCTCCTCCTCCTCCTCCTCCTCCTCCTCCTCCTTCCTGCTCCTCTGCTCCTCCTCCTCCCTCCTCCCTCCCTCCCCTCCCTCCCTCCCGCCCGCCGCCCCTCCCTCCCTCCCTCCCTCCCCCCTCCCTCCTCCTCCTCTCCTCCCTCCTCCTCCTCCGCCTCCTCCTCCTCCTCCTCCTCCTCCTCCTCCTCCTCCTCCTCTCCTCCTGCTCCTCCCCGCGGCGGGGACCGGTGGAGGAGGAGCAGGGACACAGGGAGGACGAGGGGCGGTGGAAGGAGAGAGAGAGAGAGAGGGTGGAGAAACGCACGCATGGTCGTCGTTTACTTATTCGTTGTTTTGCCGATCGGCGCGGGCCCTTGCACCCCCCCCCGATGGATTAGATCCTCGCTGTTTTTGGCGCCTGTTTCAAGCAGGTGGAGCCTCCACAATAGGACGCACTGTTGCAAACAGTCGCATTAAGCAGAGGTCCGGAGCCAGACCCCCCTCCTCCCCCCCCTTCTACCCAACGTCGAAACGCCGAAAAATAAAACGCTCACATGTCGCCTCTGCCTCCGTACACTAGGCTCTCGTCGTGTTGACCCGCGGCGACCCCGCTGCGGGCGTTCAATTTTGAACGCCGCTGGCGACACAGAGTCGGTCGATGTTGAATGGTCGGACGTTTCGGAAATGGCCGATCGTTCAAGATTGAACGATCCCCGCGGTGTCGGGAACCAATGCTGGGGTCGACACACACACACACACACACACACACACACACACACACTCACACACACACACACACACACCACACACACACACACACACACACACACACACCACGCACACACACACACACAATTGCCGTACGCGTGCGCCCTGTCGACGCCTGCTCGCTACCATGTTCGTCGGCCATCTTCTCCGTCAGCCCCCTCCTCCTCCTCCGGGTCGGGGTCGGGGCCCACGGCTTGCGGCGCGCGTCGGGGTGCTGGTCGCCAGCCTGGCCTCGTGTCCCAGACGTGGGACGTCGTGATTTGTTCCATAGGGGGCCCCTGGAAGTCTCGGCCTGTTCCCCCAGGGCCACTGTTTCATCCCGTGCTGTGTTTCGGAGCACGAGAGTACGACGGACCCGAGGCCCAGCGAAGGCCCCCAAAGTGTCCAAAGTTTCCCGTCGTGATTGCTGCACGACGCGGGCATGCCTGCGCTCCCCGCGACTCGGCCAGGCGGGATCTCCTGCCGCTTCGCAGCGGGCAGACCGCGTGAGTCCATCCGCCGGGCCGCGGCCGCGCGCACCGCATGCCAGGGAGGGCAGGAAAGGTGAGAAGAGCGGCCGCAGAGATGGCGTGCTCAAAAGTGTGCCGAGGTCGCCGCCGCCGCCGCCGCTGCCGACGCCGCCGCCGCCCTCGACGTTCGGCTACACGGAAGGGTGACCGTTTCGCTGGAGCGACCTCTGGTGCGGGCGAGCTGGGGCCCCCAGGTGACGGAGCGCGGTGCGATAGCAGCGTCTTGCTTGCTCGGGTTCGGCCTCCCCGCGACCCCCGAAAGTCGCGTACCAAACCCTCGACCTCCACCTACCGAGCTTTCCGCGCAGCAGGTGCCGCCGCGGCGCGGCCGCGGCGTCCGCTGAGCCCACCGTTGCGGCCTCGACGGCGGCCGCCACTGCGGCCGCGCTGGCGGCGGCAGCTGCGCGGCATCTGCCGCCCAGAAAGTGCGCAAGGTGGAGGTCGAGGAAAGGTCACTCTTCCCTACGATAGGCTCGCGTCGTGTCGACCAGCGGCGACCCCGCCGCCAGCGTTCAACGTCGAACGCCGCCGGCGGCCCAGGATCGGTCGATGTTGAACGATCTGACGGTTTAGCAAACAGCCGATCTTTGAAGGCTGAGCGATCCCCGCGGCGTCGGGAACCTACAGTCGGGGCGCTGAAGAAGGAACCCCCTGTTCGTTTGGGAGTGGCTCGGTGTTCCTTGATGGTTTTACAGTTTGACTTGGGTTTTCCTTAGGGTTTCGATGGGAAATCGAAGTTCAACTTATGGGAAAAAGGGGCCTCGTTCCTTATGTAAGGTTCCTTAGGTCAACGCCCCGACTGTACGCTGGGGTCAGCACGGCAACGGCACGGACCTGCCGTAAGGCCACTATTGCGTGCAGCCGCGACGTCGCCGTGCTCCGCCCTCGACGTCGCCATCCTCTGCCGCCGACGCGCAGACCTCCGCCTCCCGCCTCCCGCCTCCCGCCCTGGAGGAGAAGGAGGAGCAGGAGCAGGAGCAGGAGGAGGAGGAGAAAAGGAGGAGGAGAATGAGGAGGAGGAGGAGGAGGAGGAGGAGGGGGAGGAGGATGGAGGAGCCGCTCCGCCGCCGCCGCGGGGCCGACGCAGCCCTCTGCTCACTGCGCCTGCCAGGCGGCGCGCCCCGGGCCGCGGCGCGGCGCGCGCACCCCTCCGGGGGGGGGGGGCGCGCAGCGGGGGAGCGATCAACGATCTTGGCATCGCTCGGACGCGTGCATCGCCCCTGGCCGTCGCGTCGATGACCTCCTCCCTCCTCCCTCTCCTCCTCCTCCTCCTCCTCCTCCTCCTCCTCCTCCTCCTCCTCCGCCTCCTCCTCCTCCTCCTCCTCCTCCTTCCTCTCCTCCTCCTCCTCTCTCCTCCCTCCCCTCCGACCGCCTCCTCCTCCCCCTCCTCCTCCTCCCTCCCTCCCACCTCCTCCCTCCTTCCGCCTCCTCCCCCCCACCCTCCTCCTCCCTCCTCCCTCCTCCCTCCCCCCTCCTCCCTGCTGGCCTCCTCCCTCCTCCCTCCTCCCTCCTCCCCTACCGTTCCCTCTTCCCTCCTCCTTCCTCCTCCTTCCTCCTTGGCATCGCTCGGTCGTGTGCATCTTGTCTCGGCGAGGACCATCGAGGAGCATCCTGGACCACCTCGCGAAAAAAGTTCACGCACGAGACCCCAAAAGTGCATGGGGAGTGGACGTCCGATCGATGGCAGTTAAATTGGGGGGCAGCGAGGGCTGCAGAAAAGGGGCCCTCGAGGGCCCCCAAAGGGGGGCCTCTAGAACCCGAAAAGGATACCTCCTCCTCCTCTTCTCTCCTCTCCTTCCCTCCTCCTCATTCTCTCCTCCTCCTCCTCCCCTCCTCCTCCTCCTCCGCCTCTCCTCCTCCTACTGCTCGTCCTCCGCCTCCTCCCCTTCCCGTCCTCCTCCTCATCCTCCTCCTCTCCTTCTCCTCCTCCTCTCCTTCTCCTCCTCTCCTCCTCCTCCTCGCCTCCTCGTCCTCCTCCTCCTCCTCCGCCTTTGTCCTCCTCCTCCTCCTCCTCCTCCTTCCTCCTCCTCCTCCCCACGCCTCCTCCTCCTCCTCCTCTCCTCCTTCCTCCCTCCTCCTCCTCCTCCTCCTGCCTCCTCCTCCTCCCCTCCTCCTCCTCCTCCTCCTCCTCCTCCCTCCTCCTCCTCTCCGCCTCCTCCTCCTCTTACCCCCCCCCCCCTATTGATCGCCCCCCCATGAAAGGCGCCCCCGCGCCCTCCGCGGCCGGGCCGGCGCCGGCGCGGCCGGGCCGGCGCCGCCGCATGCGCTCCGCATGGCCATCCAGGACGTGCAGCAGGCGCGCGCCGCTCGCGGGCCGTGCCCCACAGGTCTCGGGGACCACGCAGGAGGAGGAGGTGGTGGAGGAGGAGGAGGAGGAGGAGGAGGACGACGACGACGAGGAGGCGGAGGAGGAGGGAGGAGGAGGAGGAGGAGGATGGCGGAGGAGGAGAGGAGGAGGAGAGGAGAGGAAGGTGGAGAGGAGGAGGAGGAGGAAGAGGAGACGTGAGGCGGAGGAGGAGGGAGAGGAGGAGGAGGGGAAGGAGGAGGAGGAGGGAGAGGAGTAAGAAGGAGGAGGAGAAGAGTAGTAGGAAGAGGAAGATGAGGAGGGCGAGGAGACGAGGAGGGAGGAGATGAGGAGGACGGGGAAGGAGGAGGAGGAGGAGAGTAGAAGGAGGAGGAGAAGAGGAGAGGAGCAGGGAGGAGGTGGAGGGAGGGGAGAGGAGGATGAGGAGACGGGAGGAGGAGAGGATAGGAGGAGGAGGAGGAGGTGGAGGGGAGGAGGAGGAAGGACGAGGAGGAGGAGGAGGAGGAGGAGGAGGAGGACGGGAGAACACGCGCGAAAGGCGCGCGTCGCTCACGCTGGCTGTGCCTCGCCTCTCCAGGTGGCGCCGCTGGCGCGCGCTCCACGGCTCGCCAAGTGTCCCATCGCAAACGCCCCAGACAGCACATGAGGCGTCGAAGCGCAAGCGAGGCCGCCCCTCGAAGCGCACGCCAGCCGAAGGGGCTGGAGGAGCTGAAGGCGCTAAAGGTGAGGCTGCAGGAGCTGAAACTCCCCGTCGCAAACGCCCCAAAAAGCACACGAGGCGCTCCAGAATTTGAAGAAGAAAAAACGCCATAAACTTAAACTTGTGGCGCTCCGCGCAGATTTCTTGGATCTGCGTTGGGTCTCCCCCCCAGCGGCGCCTCCGGCGGCGCCCCTGGCGCGCCCCGCGCGCCAGGAAGGGGGCGTCCGGCGCAGATCCAAGAAATCCTCACTGAACGCCACAAGTTTATGTTAGTGCCGTTTTCTTCTTCTAAGAGAGGGCCCCACCTTCGAGGGCCGAAGGAGGGGCCACCTCTTCCTCGGTGGAAGGCGGCGGAAGCAAGACGAGGCCGCCTCCGCCGACGGGAGCCGGCGGAAGCAAAAGATGCGCCCCCCAAGAGATGGCAACATTTGGGGGTTCAGGGTTGCCAGAAGCCGGCACACGTTAGCCTTGATGTGCGGAGGATCCAGGTCATTTGCGAGTAGTTACTCTGCGAGCGGTGGAACGCGTTTGTGCAGTGATGGGATGGGCGGGGAGGCGGCCAGGGCTCTTGCCGAGAGGGCTTTCGACAGCAGAGAAAGAGAAAGAGGGCTCTCTGCCAACTCATGCCATCAGAGAAAACATTCGCTCGACCGTGACATTGGCCAGACCGGCGGAATAGGAGAAAGGGAAGGGAACGGAGGAGAAGGAAGGAGCAGGAGGGAGGAGGAAGGCGGAGGACGGAGGACGGAGAAGGACAGAGGAGGAGGAGAAGGAGGAGGAGGAGGAAAGGGAGCTTGGGTCCCTCCTCGGGCCTCCACAGGCCTCTGGGGGGCCTCGGGGGACCACCGCAGGGCAAAGCGGCCGCGTCCTCCTGGAAATGCACTCACACGTGCTGCGACCCGCTCTTCACGAGGCATTCAAGAAAGGGCTTCGCCTTCGAGGGCCACAGGAGCTGTCATCTCTTCCTTCGCGGAAGGCGGCGGAAGCAAAACAAGGCCGCCTCCGCTGGCGGAAGCCGGCGGGAGCTCGGCGGAAGCCAGCGGAAGTAGAATGTACCCCCCCCCCCCTAAGAAATGACAAGGCTTTTTGGGTCGGGGTGTCCTGAACACGCCACATCTGGACACGTACCCGTGACGCGTTTGAAGTATCCATTGCGGCAGCTTCCATCGACGGGGCACTGACATTCGAAGACGAAGACATTGCACTACCACATCAGCTTCCAGAGGCCCGCGCGGATTCCTTGGATCGGCGCTGGATCCCCCTCGCGGCGCCTTGGAGGGGAGGGGGTCCAACGCCGATCCAAGAATTCCGTTCGGACCTCCGACAGCTTCTGTTCATGCGGTGATAAACTAGTATTGCGGCAAGCTTCACAAACAGGGCGACACCGTAGGTATGGCTGCCAGCGGCAGCTTTGACTGAGGCGAGGAGAGCGCTCGCAAACTTCATCTCGTGGAGGTTGTTGTTGGCGTCTTCTTTGCTCAGGGAGGGGGGACTTTCCACGCAGTCTACGCAGCGGGAGCCAGCGTGCGCTAGTGCCTCGGAGGGCATCACGGTTTTTGGTCACAGCGCGCGAGCAGCCAGAAGCGCATGCTCCCAATGGCGCCACGCATGCACATGCTGGTGAAAGATGTCGACGAGGGGTATGAAGGGGAAGGAAGCGATTGCACAAAGGGCGCGCTGGACAGCAAGAACACACGACACAGAACGCACGGCAGCATGATGTGATTCCAGGATGCCTTTCGCTCCGATGTAGCCAGATACGCGATGCGTCTCCTCGCTTCGAGGCCCGTTTTCCCAAAAAAGTCCATAGGCAGTTGATGGAACAGGATAGTGGGTTCCTCCTTTGGGGTGACTGGACACGACGCTTGGCAATCCCAAACATAGACAACGACGAGGCATTAAGGAGCGAGGCTTGGACAACGCGTGCAAACCGAGAGTCGGCGGCGAGCGAGGGGGGGAGTGAGAAGGAGAAGACCTTCTCAGAAGATTCTGAAGTCCCCCGGCCGTCTAAGAAGTTGTCTACGCCTTCCCCGAAGACGCAAGAAACAATATCATAAGGTGCGAGGGCTTCTCAGAAGTCCCGCCGCCTTCTGAGAGGGCCTACTCCCTCTCACTTCCCCCCCTCGCTCGCCGCCGAGAGAGGACGAGGGTGTTGACCGGTGGATCGTCGCGCATTGCTTCTGTCTGACAGCTCGAGCCGCAGCAACACTCTGCACGGGCCGCGCGGGCGTCTCTCCCGGGGCCACCCGCAGCCGCATGGCCAAGCTGCGGCAGAGGCGCCGCGGTGGCGGAGGGTTTGGGGGGCGCAGGAAGGAAGAGCAGCAGTGGCGATGGGGCAGCGGCGGGAAGGGAAGGGCGACGATGGGATGGAGGAGGACGAGGAGGAAAAGATGGAAGAGGAGGAGGAGGAGGTCTCTCCGTTCGGGTCGTCGTGTTCCCCGAGCAGTGACGGCACCAAGGGGCGCTCGCTGGTCCCGCAAGGAGGGTGGCATGAATGGTGTGAGTTCGCGCTCTCGCCCTGGTGCCCTGTGGCTGGTGCTACCCTGAGATGCCCTAACTGTTGCGACCTCTCGTTCTTGCCCTGCGCCCTATGCGTGGTGGTTGATGGAACGTGCTCGATGATGCCTGAACTGCAGCGACTTTTTGTCATTTTTGTCATCGTGCCCTGGTGCCCTAGGGGTGGTACTCTAGGGCGTCTGCCGACGATGACTTAGGTGTTGCGATGTCTCGTTTTGTCCTGGTGCCCCAGGGGTGGTACTCTGTGGCTTTTGCCCGATGGTGATTTTTACTTTTTTGTTGATATTTGTTGTTGTTGCGCTGGTGCCCTGGGGATGGTGCAGTATGGCGTTTGCCGCCTGATGCAGGTGTACTACGGGTGGTGCTCTGGGGATATAGCGCCGTCTGATGTTCAACTGCTATGGTATCTCGTTATTGTCCCATGTGCTCCATGGGTTGTGCACTGTGACCCGTGACCCCTGCCACCTTAACTGGTGCGATGTCTCGTTCTCGCCATGGTGTGATGTGGGTGCCTGGCACCCTATGATGTGCTGGCTACTGCGAGGTTTGTTTCTTCCAGGTGCTGTATGAGTTGTGCGTCATGGCTAATGTTCGCACCATGTCTACGACGGTCACGTCTATTACCACCCGCCACCATCACGAGTGCTAGTCTTACTTCTACTACTACTACTACTACTACTACTACTACTACTACTACTACTACTACTACTACTACTACTACTACTACTACTACTACTACTACTACTACACTACTACTACTACTACTACTACTACTACTACTACTACTACTACTACTACTACTACTACTACTACTACTATCACTACTACTACTACTACTACGACTACTACGACTACTACGACTACTACTACCACTACTACTACTACTACTACTACTACTACTACTACTACTACTACTACTACTACTACTGTTATTCCCCACATCAAAAGTGGGGTTCTTGCTTTCTCTGGACACCCCGCGCAGGAACAGGAACACACACACACACACACATACCCACTCACACTCACTCACACTCTCCCATCATCAACCTCATCAGCATCATCGATGATGCTCTCTCACATGCATAGTCACTCACATACTCATCATCAACATCACTCGCACTCGCTCACACGCTCCGAAATCCATCATCATCAACCTCATCACCTCCCTCCATTCATCCGGCCATCCTCATTCACGAATCGGCTCCCTGGAGACCACTCACATCATCATCATCCCTTTCACACTCATCTCACCACCCACTCATCATCCTATCATCCTCATCCTCATCATCGTGATTACATGTGGGAATCCTCAGCGGAGCCCCTCCCTATGGGGCCCGCAAATTCATGTTGGTAATCGACGGGTCAGCGTAACCTGTACTGTTCGTCACTGTTTGGGCTCGTCAAAGCCTGAAATGGAAAGGAAGTTCGGCGGGAGCCTCGTGTGAGTGGATTGGGTAGGCAAGTCTCATGCGGGAGCTCTCCCTATGTATGTGGGACCCCGCAGATCATGTTGGTAATCCGAGGCGGTCAATCGGAACTTGAAATGTCGTCCACTTTGTCTCTCAGCCTGAAATTTGGAGGAAGTCTCAGGCGGGAGCCTCGTCTGTGAGTGAATTGGGAGAAAGTCTCAGGCGGGAGCTCCCTCACTATGGGGCCCGCAGATTATGTTGGTAATCCGAGCGGGTCATCGGAACCCTGTAACTGTCGTCACTTTTGGGCTACTCAAGCCTGAATTTGGAGGAAGTCTCAGGCGGGAGCCTCGTCTGTGAGTGAATTCTGAGGAAGGCTCAGGCGGGAGCCCCCTCCCTATGGGGCCCGCAGATCATGTTGGTAATCCGAGCGGGTCATCGGAACCATGTAACTGTCGTCACTTTTGGGCTCGTCAAGCCTGAATTGGAGGAAGTCTCAGGCGGGAGCCTCGTCTGTGAGTGAATTGGGAGGAAGTCTCAGGCGGGAGCCCCCTCCCTATGGGGCCCGCAGATCATGTTGGTAATCCGAGCGGGTCATCGGAACCCTGTAACTGTCGTCACTTTTGGGCTCCTCAAGCCTGAATATGGAGGAAGTCTCAGGCGGGAGCCTCGTCTGTGAGTGAATTCTGAGGAAGTCTCAGGCGGGAGCCCCCTCCCTATGGGGCCCGCAGATCACGTTGGTAATCCGAGCGGGTCATCCAAAACCTGTAACTGTCGTCAATGTTGGGTTCTCGCGCTGCCAGAACGCAGTTCCCAGGCCACATTTTGGACGCAACAAGAAAGTTTTTGGGCTCCTCAGGTCGCCGAGGTGCTGCGACAGGGCGCCGAAGGCGCCGACGACGACGGCCAGGCCGAGGCGCGGGCGCGGAGCTTGCTGATGTTCAGGCCCAGCGAAAGGGAGTTCACATGGCAGAGCTCGGGGGCGCACAGCGTGCGCCGCTCGGGGTTCACCCTGACGCACGCGTCCTACCTGACCTCCACGCTGTCGCAGGGCCAGACGCTGCGCAAGGGCGTCACCATCGACTGCGCGAGAGACGAGGACGCTGGCCGCACGGGCATGTCGGACGAGCAGTGGTGGCTGCACCTCTACGTTATGTTCTCCCGCGCCACGTGCATGCGGAACATGCTGATCCTGCGGCCGCCGCCGCGAGAGTTCCTGGAGTGCGGGCCGCCGGCGTCCCTGCGGAAGGCGCTCCTGGAGTTCGACAAGAGAACGGTTTTGTCCAGGGCGGAGGCGAAGCAGCTCGCGGCAGAGCTGGGCTTCGTGCTGCCTTCCGCCTGAGCGCGGCTGCGCCTCGCTCGAAGCCCGCGGGGTTGTCCCAACGGCTTGGTTTGCGCGCCAACGGCTCGCGGGGTTGTCCCGACAGCCTGGCCCGCGGGGTTGTCCCAACGGCTGCGCGACGTGACCAGTAGAGAACGCGCCTGTGCTGGCCGTGGCGGCGACGGCGCCGAGGAACATCGACATGCGCGCTCATGCAACAGGAAGGGGAGGAGGTGGCGGGGCGCGGAACAAACTGGGGGGCGAGGATGGGGACAACGCAAGGAGTGGAAGGGGGGCCCGCGCCAAGGCGAGAGGAAATATACGCAGAAGAGACAGCCAGGACGCCTCACCAACCACGAGGACGACGGTGATGGCTTTTTCCAGATTCGCCCAGAGGATTCTTATGTGGGGTTTTTCCGTCGGAGTAATGGATGACCTGCTCGGATTACCAACATGATCTGCGGGCCCCATAGGGAGGGGGCTCCCGCCTGAGACTTCCTCGCAGTTCACTCACAGACGAGGCTCCCGCCTGAGACTTCATCCATATTCAGGCTTGAGGAGCCCAAAAGTGACGACAGTTACAGGGTTCCGATGACCCGCTCGGATTACCAACATGATCTGCGGGCCCCATAGGGAGGGGGCTCCCGCCTGAGACTTCATCACAATTCACTCAAAGACGATGCTCCCGCCAGAGACTTCCTCCAAATTCAGGCTTGACGAAGCCAAAAAGTGACGACAGTTTACAGGGTTTTCCGAATGACCCGCTCGGATTTAAACCAACATGATGGAGGCCCCATAGGAGGGGGATCCCGCCTGAGACTTCCTCGCAGTTTCACTCACAGACGAGGCTCCCGCCTGAGACTCCTCCATATTCCAGCTTGAGGAGCCAAAAGTGACGACAGTTACAGGGTTCCGATGACCCGCTCGGATTACAACATGATCTGCGGGGCCCCCTAGGGAGGGGCCTCCCGCCTGAGACTTCTTCACAATTAAGCCAGACGAGGCTCCCGCCAGAAGAGCCTTCCTCCAAATTCAGCTTGACGAGGCCCAAAGTGACGGGAACAGTTTACAAGTTCCGTGACCCGCCTCGGATTACAAACAGGATCTGCGGCCCCTAGGGAGGGGGGCTCCCGCTTGAGCCGTCCTCCAGAATTCACTCACAGACGAGGCTCCCGCCTGAGACTTCCTCCATATTCAGGCTTGAGGAGCCCAAAAGTGACGACAGTTACAGGGTTCCGATGACCTGCTCGGATTACCAACATGATCTGCGGGCCCCATAGGGAGGGGGCTCCCGCCTGAGACTTCCTCGCAGTTCACTCACAGACGAGGCTCCCGCCTGAGACTTCCTCCATATTCAGGCTTGAGGAGCCCAAAAGTGACGACAGTTACAGGGTTCCGATGACCCGCTCTGATTACCAACATGATCTGCGGGCCCCATAGGGAGGGGGCTCCCGCCTGAGACTTCCTCACACTTTACTCAACGATGATGAGGATGAGGATGATGAGTGGTGGTGAAGATGAGTGGTGAAGAGGATGATGATTGATTGTGGGTGGTGGTGGCGATGATGATGTTTGAATGAGGATGATGCCGATACCGATGATGACGATGATGTTCGTGAGCGTGTGAGAGAGTGCGAGTGTGAAGAGGAGAGGGGGTGGGGTGAGTGTTCCTGCGCGGGGTGTGCAGAGAACACAAGAACCCCACTTTGGATGTGGGGAAAAACTGCAACGCCAAGATCTCAGGGTTTCATGTCTCCACAGCGAGGGGATAGCGACCCCCTGGAAGGTTCAGGCTCCAGGGCCCGTGGTACAGGGACATCAGCTTCAGCTAATGGAGAAATCAAGAGGTACCGATGCCGCTGCTCCCCAGACCTCTCCAAGGGTGCGTTCTGGCGCCAGACTTTCGAAGCGAATCCAGCAGCGGCGACGAGAGCCTTCCAGGGGAGGCCGAAGAATGGGGCGGAGGGTAGCGGTATGGGTACCTTTTCCTCCTCCGAGCCACCGAGGAGGAGGAGGAGGAGGAGGAGGAGGAATAGGAATAGGAGGAGGAGGAAAGGAGGAGGAGGAAAGGAGGAGGAGGAGGAGGAGGAGGAGGAGCCACCGAGGAGAGGAGGAGGGTAGCGGTACGGGTACCCTGTCCTCGTTCGGAGCGGGCAGCGAGAGAGAGCGGCCCCCGTCAGATGTTCAGGCGCCAGGGCCCCTGGTACAGGGGCATCAGCTTCAGCTTGGGGAAGCCTGCGCCGCCCGAGCACGTCCCTCCCTCGCTGCCGCGGGGTCGTTGTCCCCCGGGGGCTCGGGGAGCGGCGGAATGTGCACACGTGCAGAGCGGCCCAGGGACACACAAATGAATAGACAGAAGTCCAGAGATTCCCTATAGGTGTCATGGCTTCTGGAGTATCGTCTTCCCCCCAAGCTTGAAGATTTCCCCCCATCTGCCGGGGAAGCGCCGATCACTTGTGTCTGTGTCTCTGTTCCCCTCCTGACACATGCCCGCGCACGCGGGCGGGCACGTATCCACACGGCAGGTTCGTCTCGTGACGACCCCAGCGATGGTTTCTGACACTCTGGTGGCAACGCACGAGAGGCTCCCGTGCCATCTTGCTGGCTCTTGCGCATCGACGCTGGCCGACGCTATTCGATACTAAATCGATGCCACATCGGCTCTAGATCATCGGCTACCAGATGCTAGCGCACGCGAATGCACCCTAGAGGCAGTACTCTGAGGACACGCAATGCGCCCATGATTTTATACCGAATGACAGTGTGTCTCAGCTGCCCCGACACGTAACACGCAACACGCAACGTGTTGCCACGGAACTCAGCACGTAGACCGAACACGTAGGCCTGATGCAGTAATCGTTCGCCAAAACGTGGGCCAACACGTGCAGAGCGCCAACACGCAGCGTCTTCACACGGACGTTCTGAACACGGTACGTGTTGCGTTTCAAGACGCCTCTCTGTCAACTCATGGGAGCCTTCCATACCAGCTTGTCGACTCTTGCGAATCGACGCTAATCGATACTTGTCGATGCGAATCGACGCTAAATCGACGCTAACCAACGCTATGTCGGCGCTATCTCATCGACTCCCAGACGCGAGTCGACGCGAACCGGCGCGAAAGACGGAAGTAAACGGGTATACCAGGCTCCCGTGCTTTGCTACCGAACAAGACGGGCGTATCGAGGCAGCTGAGCAGCGCGTGGATCTTTCAACCATGAGCGACCGGCGGCTTCTCGATCGCCAGACCGCTCCATGCTGGCCGATTCTGGGCGCCACTGGCGGCGTTGAGCCCCCCTGAGCGGCCGCGGCGGCGGCCAGCTGCCGCGGCGGAACGACACGAAGACCTGCCTCTAACCTCAGGTCGGGCATTTCCCTCTACAGGCGGATTTTCGACGATAAATAGAAAATAGAGAAAAATATTCAACAACAACTAAGAACAAAAAAAAAAAACATCCCCAGACTATTTTCCCTATTTTCGAATATTCCTGCTGTAGGGGACATGCCCGACTTCACTCTAACCCACCACTCCTCGAGGGCCCAGGGCACGACTCCGAAGCAGCGGACGTAAACAGATCCAGATGAACGACGACCAAAGACGGGCCTTGCGCGAGATGACCAGGCGTTGCAGTTTTTTCGCACCGGGCGTTTTCTCCCAGCTTCGGGCCCAGGGACCCTCACGGATCGATCCGGCTCGACAAATGCCACACAAAGATGGGGTCCGGGGCTCCGGTGGTGATGTTTTGCGATGGCGGGAGTGTTTCGCAACGTCGAATCTCAGGGAAACACAGACATCTGGCTGCTCCAACTTTTTCGATGCATGGGCCCCAGAGGTCTCGGCCACCTCCCTGAGGCCTGTTTATTCGTTCTGGGTCGTTCTTTGATGCTCCCGCGGCCCGGCGAGGGCCCCTGGAGGCCGAAAACTGCCAAAAACTGCCTGCTCTAATTTTGCGGAGCGTTGGATCGCTGTGGATGGGCGATGACAAAAACTTGATGTTGCGCGAGAAGGCATAGCGACCTTAATAACGCTGCGGCTCACGCGGGCCGCCAGCGTGGCACGCCGCGTCGAGGAGAAGGCGCTTACGCGCGGCCTCACGCGAGAAGCTTACGCGCGAACCCTGAAATCTGGCGCTGCAAGAGAAACGTCAAGAACAATCACGGCCGCAGCCCCAGATTCCATCTGCCTGCTGCTTATTCGAGCCGGATCGGCCTGTGATGATCCTGGGGGCCCGAAGCCGGGCGGAAACGCCCGGTGTGAGAGAATTGCGACGCCCGGATCTCAGGGTACGCGGGAAGTTTGCGCGCGAACTTCGGCGCAGTCGACCCCATCCACTTCCGTCGCTCCGGTGGGCGACGAAAGGAAACGGGTCTTGCGCGAGACAGCGCAGCAACCTTAAACGCGGCGGCTTACGCGGGCCGCCAGCGCGGCCCGCTACGTTGGAATCGAGAGCGCGTGCGCGCGACCTCACGCGGGCAGCTCACGCGCCAACGTCGGCGAAGACGACCCCGTCTGTGCAAGACGGAGCCAAGACGAGGACAAAACCGGGCGAGGAGAAATCGAGAACCTCGGAACTACTGGGCTATACGTGAGCTTGCGCGCGACCTCACGCGGGCAGCTCGCGCGCCGACGTCGGCGCAGGCGGCCCCGTGCTTGCTGCCTCGCTGCAGCGGCGGCGGCAGGCCTTCGATCGCCGCGGGGCCCTCGCTGCCCCGGGGGTGGCCGTCGGCGGGGGCGCTCTCGGCGAGGCTGCTGATGGCCCGGTGGCCGGAGTCGGTCACGACCCGGAAGAGCTTCGCCGGCGCGGCCCGCCGCCTCCTCTCCTGTGGCCGCGAGGGCCGGGCCCGCACGACCGACGACGACCGTCGGCGGCGGCGGCGGCGGCGACGGCGACGTGGACGACGACGAGGACGAGGACGAGGACGAGGACGACGACGAGGACGAGGACGAGGACGAGGACGACGACGACGGCGGCGAGGAGGACGACGACGACGAGGACGACGACGACGACGAGGACGACGACGACGACGGCGGCGGCGGCGGCGGCGGCGAGGACGACCCGCACGCGCGGTCGGCCCAGGCTGGGCGTGAGCGAGGGGCGCCCTGCTGGTGCGGAGGGGCCGCGGCGGCATGGCGGAGGAGGCGGAGGTGCTGCTGCTGCGGCGGCATGCGGCGGCGTGGCGCACCGCGTCGAAGTCAGCGGCGGCCCGGGGGGGGGGGGGGTTTCAACCTGAGCGGGGCCCAGGGAGCCAAAAATAGAGAGACACAAGTTCCAAGATCGCCCGTAGTTTTACATACGTTGTGGTTTTCGTCTTCCCCTCCACTTCCCATATTTCCCCATCACGCGTTCCTGGAGATCGACGATTCCCCCCAAGCCTCCTCGTCCCCGAGGATCCGCAACCTCATCGTGCTCGAGATGGGCACGCATCCCCCAACAGAAAACCTGAACCCTCGAGCCTCTCACAAGACAAGCCGTGATGGCCCCAGGCGGGCGTCGCTCTCGCAAAACTCTCGGATGCCACACTTGGCACGGCGAGCGCCAGCAGAAACCATTCTCGGGCCCCAAAATATCCTAGGCACCTCCGCTCCCCAAACATGCTCGCGCCTTCAAGAAAATCACGACGGGAAGGCTATTGGCAATCTTGTCGGCCTCTGGAGGCCCTCGCCGGGCCCCGGGGCCTCAAGAATCTGCCCGGGATGGAAAAACCAGCCCCATGGGCCCGAGGAGAGGGTCAGGACTCCCAGGGACCCCGCGTGGAAAGCAACATAACAATTTTCCCGGCAAAGCAACCTGACAGCGATGTGTAGAAGCATAGCTGGAAACATTGCCTGTGGTATTCATGTAAGAGTGCTGTTGTAGAATTCTGGTGTTCTCGCAGTCGCATTCGGATTCGCAGTGGCAGTCGCAGTGGCAACATCAGCGGCAGTCGCAGTGGCACTGCCAGTAGTTGCAGCAGCAATAGCTACACTAGCAGCAGCAACAGCAGCAGCAGCAGTAATAGTAGCAGTAGTGGTAGCAGTAGAAGTAGTAGTGATGGTAGTAGTGGTAACAGTGAAGTAGTAGTTGTAGTGTGTGGAGTGAACGAGTAGGAGATGCGGTCGCGATGGTCCGAGAAACGTTTGGCCAACTTGTTCTCGGCCCGTTCTTGTTCGGACGTTCCCTTATTTCGCTTCGGTATCCGGCCGAACTGCTTCACGTGCTCGACGAGCGTTTGCAGAGGACCGCTCAATGCAGCACGCTGAGGAGCAGCGCTGTTCCCTGCCACAGGCTGAGGAGCACCGCTGTTCAATGCAGCAGGGTCAGGAGCACCGCCGCCAGACCGAGAACTATCAGCATGTCCTGGCATTAAGGTGTGCAGTAGGCGCTACGCAGTTCCTTTTGAAAGGAAATCTTCGAAAGCAAGGCTGTAGCCAAGAAGGCTACGGGGACGATGATGATGATGAAGATGATGAGTCTTGGAAGTCTGGGAAGTCGAAGAGCACGAAGTGGCCTACAGCTGGCTCCGGGCATCCAAAATGTGGCCCGGGAGTGGAGTTCTGGGAAGTGGAAGAGCACGAAGTGGCCTACAGTTGGCTCCGGGCATTCAAAATGTGGCCCGGGAATCGTGTTCTGGGAAGTCACACGAAGTGGCCTACAGTTGGCTCCGGGCATCCAAAATGTGGCCCGGGAATGGAGTTCTGGGAAGTCGAAGAGCACGAAGTGGCCTACAGCTGGCTCCGGGCATCCAAAATGTGGCCCAGGAATGGAGTTCTGGGAAGTCGAAGAGCACGAAGTGGCCTACAGTTGGCTCCGGGCATTCAAAATGTGGCCCGGGAATGGAGTTCTGGGAGGTCGAAGAGCACGAAGTGTGCGACTGTTTGCTTAAAGCGAGCCCGGCCCTCGCCTGTCCGGCTCCCGCCCAGACCCCCCTGGGGAGTCATCAGATGCTCTCTTTTGACCCCATTCGAAACCTATCAGTCTTCGCTGTTAGGTAAAAACTCCCTTAAGACCCGACGGTGCGAACAAAAATGCAACATCGTCATCTTGGAAAACCACGACCGGAGCCAGTCCCCATCTCTCTGCGCCGACCTGCAGACGTGCTGCAGCAGATTTTCGCATGGACTGCTGTCAATGCAAAGCCCCAAAACGGCGAGCGAAAAACGAAGTGAATTTCACGTGGATGTCTTGTAGTCTCCATTCCTGGCCAAAAACATCCAGCACGAAATTCACTTCGAAATCCGGCACGAAATTCTCCAGGACAGTCCGGGTCCATCCCACTGTTTTCCGAACGAAATCCGCTTTGCGATGTTGGCGCCATGACCCATCGTTCCGCGCCATTTTCCAGGCCGGAGCGCTCCGTTGCTTGGAACCGGGACCAGGTGTCCATCCAGACCGGGACCAGTTTTTCATCCTGAGTCGTTCTTGGACGGCCCCGACGCCTGGCCCAGGGCCCCCAGAAGGCGAAAACAGCGAAAAACATCGCGTCGTGCTTTTTGGGGCATCGAGAAGCATCGGAAAACATCGAGAGCCTCGAAAAAAACATCGAGAAACTTAGAAAAATATCGAAAACATATAACAAGATTGGGAAACCTCGAAAAACATCGAGGCCGAAAACATCGAAAACCTCGCGAGGGGGTCTGGGAGCTCTGGTCGGATGTCTGGAGCAGGAGCGGCACGAGCAGGAGACTTCCGGCGTCCCGCCAGGAGCGCGGCCACTCCCGGAGGCCGCCCAAATGGGGTCGGAGTGGATGGGGTCGAAGGACCGCGCCGCATCGCCGATACAGGAGCGATGCATCGGCAATGTATCGGCGATGCAGCGGCAATGTAACGTCGACCTCGGCGGTACATCGGCGACGTCGACGTGAAGCAAATCGGGCTCCGCGCCGAGCCCCGTCGCCGATGCAGCGGCGATGCGAAGCGGTCCTTCGACCCCATTTGCTCGGACCCCAGCTGGGAGGCCTCGAGCTCCCCCCCCTCGCGGCTGCTCCCCCGCCGCCCACGGCGCTTCTGGGCGGGGAGGCCCCGTGCCGACCCCACAAGGAGAGCAGATGGGCGCACCTCCGATGAGGTGCCGGCTTGCACAGCCAGACCTGGGCCAGCGGAACACCCTCAAAGAGCACGGGACCCCTCCGCCGGCCAACACACGCACGCACACACACACACACACACACACACCCAGACATGCGACGTCCTGATTTTTGCAGGACGGCGCCCCCGAAGTCCCGACCCTTTCCCCAGGGTCGGTTTTTCATCCTGCGTCGTTTCATGACGTTCCCGGGGACCGGCGACGACCCCCAGGGTCTGACAATAGCGGACAAGGGCCGTCCTGATTTTTTACGACGCGATCATGTCTCGACACACACGGCCGTGACGCCCGCGGCTCAGGCGGGGTCCGTGGCTCTCAGCTCGAGCGCCTCCTCGTCGGAGTCGCACGGGGCACCGATGCGCTTGCCGCGCCCGAGAGCCAGCGCGCCCCGCTGCTGCAGGGGGGCGCTGGCGCGGCAGCCCCGGCAGCGCCTGGCTGCCTCGGGCAGCCCGCAGCACGCCAGCGGCAGCAGGGCCGCGCTCAGAGCCAGCAGGCTGCGGACCTGAGCGCGGTGCCTCCTGGCGTCTTCCTCGCACTGCCCGGCGCCCTCGTGCCGCAGGGCCGCGAGGGCAGGGCTGCCTCCAGCCCGCGGGGCGTCCGGCGGCTCCGGCGGCGCAGGCAGGGTCGCAGGCGCAGGGGCAGCGGCCCCGTTTGCCGCCTCCGCCAGGGGCCGAGCCCACACGTGCACGTAGCCGCCGCGCAGGTACACGAAGCCGGCCTCCACCAGGGCCCGGCGGAACTCCAGCACGCGAGCCTGCGGAACGAACTTGTTGTCGTTCTCGTAGATCACCACCCGCAAGGTCTGGCCCTCCAGCACGCGCGGGTTCTGCAGCACGAAGTCCGGCAGGCATCCCTCGCAATCCGCGAAGAGTACCGTGGGGGCACCGCGGAGCACCTCTGACTCCACGCTAGAGAGGCTGACGCACGACGCTGGCTGCCGCCCCACGCCTGGCGCCTTCTGCGTGCCCCGCACGAACCTCAGCCCCGCGCAGTTCCGCTCGTCGAGGTCCGCCTGGCTGCACTCCTTCACGGCCACCAGCTCCGCGCAGTCCGCCTCGCCGTTCGGGGTCACCAGGCCCTCCACGACGCCGAATGAAGAGGAGGTGTTGTGGCGGTTGGCCCGCAGCGCTGGGAGCAGCTGCGGGTTGGGCTCCACGCAAGCAACCCGCCCTCTGCTGCCCCGCAACACGATGTCCGCCATCACGCACGTCGCCCCGATGTTCCCGCCGAGCTCCAGGACGCGGTCGCCTGCTGCCAAGAACTCACACAGCGCCTCCTGCTCCCGCCGCTCCCACCGCAAGCTCTCGAGCTCCTGGCCCGAAGCCCCCCGCAACGGGTACTCCGGCACGGCCGAGCACACCCTGGAGGCCGCGAACCGCGCCACCGTGGGGCCCGAGGCGCACTCGCAGTACTTCCTTGTGGGGGAAAATCCACCCCTAGAATAACCGCCCCGACCAGCAAGGCCGTCTAAGAGGAACCACACCCAAAGGAGGAATCGAACAGGGCAGCGCTGCTTCGTAAACGCCCAAGGCCGTTTAGCAAACACCAATTATCGGGCCCGGGTGGCTTCTATTCCCTCGACTCCTCCTGCCGGCCGCCGCGTCGCGGAAGGACTCGCCGATGGCGCACCGCACGGAGCCCGCTGCGCCGCCCGGCAGCGGCGCCGGCAGGCTCCAGGCGTCCCACTTGCCCGAGGGGTCCGGCCAGTCCTCCAGCGGCGGGCTCCCCGCCTGGCCCATGTGCACGAGCCCGCCGGGGCAGCGGCAGATCTCCCCCGCGTCCGCGCAGAAGCGTTAGGTCGGGTGTGTCCTCCTACGGGTGGAGTTCTGGCGAGACATGAAGAGGAGCCCAAGCAGATTCGGACATGCTTGTACGCATGCTCCAGAAATCGTCCCCAGACTGTTGGCTTACTACTCTTGACTACTCCTCCTGTAGAGGGGCGTGCCCGACTTAACAGAAGCGGTAGGACTGCGCGTAGGCTACAGGATCGGCCACCTCCCCCGCCCGGGCGCTCCCGGCGCCCAGCGCCAGCGCGAGGCGCCGGCTGGCCCCGCGGCAGCGCCGCCGCCGCGGGCCCCCTGCCGCGGGCATCTGCTGCGCGGCCCGGGGGAGCGCTGCCCCGTTGCCGTCGTGTCGGCGCGAGTCAAAATGGCTACAGACGACCCGGAGGAGGAGGAGGAGGAGGAGGAGGAGGAGGAGGAGGAGGAGGGAAGAACATATTACGACGTAAATATACACTTCCCGAGGTCCCCGCGCGGGCCCAAAGAAGCCGGCGAGGACCCCGAGCATCACCCCTCAAGAACACGAGACCCTCCGCCAGCCAAAGCACACGAGGCGTCGATGAGGGCTCCCCAGGATGCACGAGAGCACACGCGAGCACACACTGGGGCAACAGACCCTCCCCGAAGCGCCCTCGATCTTCTTCCTCGGTCCGACTGCACAGCAGACACACACACGACCACAACCTTGCCTGCCAGGAGCTGTGCAGCAGCGCGCCCGTCGTCGAGCGCCGGGCTCCCCGAGCTGCCCCGGGCGGCGCCCGCGGGCCCCTCCCGGGGGGCCACATCCCTCTCCCTCCTCCCTCCTCCCTCCTCCCTCCTCCTCCTCCTCCCTCCTCCCTCCTCCCTCCTCCCTCCCTCCTCCCTCCTCCCTCCTCCCTCCTCCCTGGCGGGCAAGGCGTCCTTCCTGACGTGCCCATCCTACGCCACGGTGCCTCCCGGCTGCCCGTTCGGTGGTCCAAAGATGGGGTCCTGAGGGACGGGGGCCTAAGGACGAGGTGCCTCAAGCAACGCAATCCACCGCTGGATCCCTTCCTATCCTCAGGACCCCAGCCCTCAGGACCCCATCTTTCAACCACCGACTCATTCTGAGGACCTTCCTGGAGACACTCGCTCCACTCGTGCGTCGAAGCTGCGTCGAACGTCCGTCGGTTCGAGCCGCCCTTGAGTCGAACCCGAGTCGAACCTGAGTCAAACTGTAGTCGAACTTGAGCCGACCTGGGACGGACCTGGAGTCGAATAGATCCGTCAGGTGGGCCCCAGGAAGGTTCCCCAGAACGAGCACCCAATGCCTCCTTCGCCTCGTGGAGGCGGCCGAAGCGGGGCCAGGGCAGACGGGGGGACGGAAGATCGTGCCGCCTCGCCGATGCACCAGCGAGGCGTGCCGGTGCGCGCGCACGGGGGGGCGGCGCGAAGGGGGCATTGCCTCTGAGAGGGCGTGTGGGGGGGGTGTTAAGGAAGCAGCAGGCGAGCCCGGGATCGCATCGAGGAGCCGGATCGGAGGCACTCGGCGGCCAGGTCGGGAGGAGTCGAGTCGGCAGGAGTCGGCAGGCCAGTAGGCCTCCATTGGAGAAAGCGGAGTCCAGATCGGTATCCGAAGTCGAATCGAATCGGCATCGGAAGCCATCGACATCGAGCCGACGCGCATCGGATGGGTCGAAATGAGCCCTGAAGCAGGGCCTCTTTCAGAGTCCCCCCCGCCCGCAAGCCGGGGCGGGCAGGGCCCCCTTTGGCAAACACCTTCTCGCCATCTCTCGGACGCCCACCCCGTGCAGTTTTCGGCTTCGTGCGTGTACGTGTTCGAAGAGTGGTCCGACATGCTCCTCGATGGTCCTCGCCGAAGAAGAAGCGCACGCGTCCGAGCGATGCCAGGTCTTCTGGCGAAGGCACGACCCGAGGCCAGACCCAGCGGGCGCAGGCCCGCGGGAGCTGCGGCTGCAGCGCCCTCTCAAGAGCCGCGAGACAAGGGCACGTCGCCAGTGGATCACCCTGGCAGGGTGGGCCTTCCATCATCTGGGCCGCACGGAGACATACTAGTGCTAGCACGATGTGTTCTCCTTGGAGGCGCGCGTCCGACCCGAACACATAGTTTCCCCTTCTTGTAGTACATCGTTTTTCCGGGCGGCGTGGCCCGAAGGCGCCCGCCACGACGCATATGCTACAAGACTTCTCGGTGCGCGCGTCGCCCCTGAGGGGGGCGACGCACACATGGTATTAGTATGTTGGGGTGACGCCGGTCACCGGCTACACGCAAGAGCGACCCTGGGCAACAGTGACCTTTGGAGCGCGGCTTGCGGGAACGCAGGGTGGCCAAATCCAAGCGCGCAAGCAGCTATCATGGCATCTCGCTCAGCGATCGGAGGCACCCCAGTGAGCCCGCACCAGAGGTCACTCCGGCGAAGCGTCACTGTTGATTTCATGGAGTAGACCTCTCTCAGTCCCCGATCTCCGAGGCATGCTCAGACACCCCAGGCCCCTCTGAGAAGGCCCCTGCCTGCCAAGGAGCGCCCCCCCCCCCACCTCACCTCGCCCCGACTCCCCGTGCGCGCCGCCGAGATGCGGCGCGACCCTCCGACCCCATCTGCTCCAGCCGCTTGGAGCGGCGAGGAGGCACGGGTCCTACTCAGGAAGACCTGGAGGCCCTACGCGGTGGCTTACGCGGGCCGCTGGGGTGCCGCACCGCTTGGAGAAGAGGGCACTCACGCGCGACCCCACGCGGGCAGCGCACGCGCGAATGCCCGGACAGTCGAGGCCGTTTCTCTGGCGCCGCTCGCTTGGGAGGCCGAGGGTCCTCGCGCGCCCGCCTGCCTCCAGCGCAGGGCGACTCCTCGGGAGCGGCCACCGTCACGTCCCTGATGAGCTGGCCATACTCGGGGAAGGCCTCGGACAAGTCGTTGATCCTTGGAGGGGGAGGGGGAGGAGGAGGAGGAGGAGGAGGAGTAGGAGGAGGAGGAGGAGGAGGAGGAGGAGGAGGAGGAGGGAGGAGGAGGAGGAGGAGGAGGAGGAGGGAGGAGGAGGAGGAGGAGGAGGAGGAGGGAGGAGGAGGAGGAGGAGGAGGAGGAGGAGGAGGAGGAGGAGGAGGAGGAGATACCCATACTGCTACCCGTGCCTCGTTCCCCTCTTTGGGCCTTCTTGGGAGGCCCTCGTCGCCACCGCTGGATTCGCCCCGAGATTCTGGTCAGAACGCACCCTGGGAGAGGTCCAGGGAACACTGGTACATGGGTACCTCTTGCTTTCCCCAGGTCCGCGCGAGGTCCCGGCACAAGGCGGGGAACGCGGGCAGCCGGCCCAGAAACTGTTCCAGCGCGAGGACTCCGAACCGAAACATCTTCGAGTGCATCGGCCGCCGCAGCGCCTCCAGCACGCAGCTGTGCGCGAGGTCCAGGTCCGACGCGCGCACCTGGAGATCCGACGCTCCCAAGAAATTGGAGCGGGCGGTTTTTGGTAGTTCTCGGCCTCTGGGTGCCCTCGCCGGGCCTCGGGAGCGTCAAAGAACAGCTCAGGACGCAAAGCCGGCCCTGGGGAAGTGGTCTGGACCTCCGGGGCCCACGCATCGAAAAAATTGGAGCAGCCGGATGTCTGGGCACCAGGTCGTGGCTGACTAGCAGCCCGAGGAACTCTGCCGTGATGCTCAGGTCGTGCAGGGAGTACTTCGGGAAGAGCCTACTCTCGTCGAGCAGGCGAGAGACGACCCGGCAGTAGACCTCGTGCTCCCAGCTGCCCCTGTCGTGCGAGGCGAAGTCCTTCATGGTCTCGACGAGCTGCGGGACCTAGAAGATGAAGAAAAAACAAAAAATGAAGAAGAAGAAGAAGAAGAAGAAGAAGAAGAAGAAGAAGAATCATCACGAAACATCAACTTTCCGAGATCTGTGCGGATTTCTCGTATCGGCGCTGGGCTGCCTCCCCGGCGGCCCTGGCGCGCGGACCGCGGCAGGGGCGGCGCTGGAGGCGCCGTCGGGCGGGTTCCAGCGCCGATCCAAGGAATCCGCGTGGACCTCCGAAAGTTCATGTCTGTGCCAATGACAGCTGCGCTTCAAGGATTCCCCAGAAAGCCGCATAGGGGGGTTCAAGTGGTGAGGTGTGTGACTTCAGCGCGGCTCCATCTCCTCGTCCTCCTCTTCACCATGATCATCACTTCCCTCCTCCTCCTCCTCCTACTACTACTATACTACTACTACCACCACCACCACCACCACCACCACCACCACCACCACCACCACCACCACCACCACCACCACTACGACTACTACTACTACTACTACTACTACGACTGATACTACTATTACTACTACTACTACTACTACTACTACTACTACTACTACTACTACTACTACTACTACTACTACTACTACTACTACTACTACTACTACTACTACTACTACTACTACTACTACTGCTACTGCTGCTGCTCCTGCTGCTGCTGCTGCTGCTACTACTACTACTACTACTACTACTACTACTACTACGACTACTACTACTACTACTACTACTTCTGCTGCTGCTGCTTGCTGCTACTACTACTACTATACTACTACTACTACTACTACTACTACTACTACTACTACTACTACTACTACTACTACTACTACTACTACTACTACTACTACTACTACTACTACTACTACGACTACTACTACAACTACTACTACTACTACTACTACTACTACTACTGCTACTACTACTACTACTACTACTACTACTACTACTACTACTACTACTACTACTACTACTACTACTACTACTACTAGTACTACTACTACTACTACTACTACTACTACTACTACTACTATTACTACTACTACTACTACTCAAAAGGAGCGAGAGGAGTGAGAGGAGAAGGAGGAAGAGGAGGAGGGGGAGAGGAGGAGCAGGAGGAGGAGTGAGGAGGGGGAGGTGGAGGATAGCGCTTAAAAACCAAACAAGCAAAGAGAAACATAACAAACAATGACACCGAAGTTCTGGCTGCAGAACTTCGGGAAACCATTGAAACAAACAAACAACAAATCAACAACAAAAACAAAAACAACAACAGCAACAGCACCAGCAACAACAACAACAACAACAACAACAACAACAACACCAACAAAAACAACAACAGCAGCAACAACAACAACACCAATAACAACAACAATCATTTTAAGACTGTTCGCCCTTATCTGCTCGAGGGTCCCACAACGCCTATTCCCCAAACCCTCGATACCCGCCCTCTTCGTCTTCGATCGAACCCTTTTGGAAGTTATACCTTTCTTCCCTGCAGGCCGGGCCCCGGCAAGCGGCGGGGCGGCCGCGGACCGTCGGCCTGGCCAGCGGCAGCGCTGATCGGCGGGGCGGCCGCGGACCGTCGACCCGACCCCAAGAGGGACGGACAGGGAACCGACCACGACGACGACGACGACGTCGACGACGACGGCGACGACGACGACGACGGCGACGACGACGACGAGCGAAAGCGAGAGCGAAAGAGAACGACAGCAGGGCCACGAAGGACACGAAGTAGGCCACGAAGGGCAACAGCGGGGACACGAAGGGAATGCGTATGCCGTATGGGGCCACGAAGAGCGCGAACGAACGGGGGCCACGAAGGGCAGATAATGCGGGGCCACAGAAGGCAACGATGGGCCACTGAGGGTAGCAACTGGGCCACGTGGGACAGATGCATCTGGGGCCACCACCGGCGCGAATGAGCAGGGGCCACCAAGGGCATACATATATGGGGCCACGAAGGGCAGCGAGGGGACCACGAAGGGATGCAACGGGGCCACGAAGGGCAGCGAGGGGGCCACGAGGGGCTGCAACGGGGCCACGAAGGGCTGCGACGGGGCCACGAAGGGCAGCGAGGGAGCCACGGAGGGCTGCAACGGGGCCACGAAACAAAGCGAGGGGCCACGAAGGACTGCAACGGGACCACGAAGAGCAGCGAGGAGGCCACGAGGGGCTGCAACGGGGCCACGAAACAAAGCGAGTGGGCCATGAAGGGCTGCAACGGTGCCACGAAACAAAGCGAGGGGGCCACGAAGGGCAGCGAGGGGGCCACGAAGAGCAGCGAGATCCCGATTCCTATGTAATCTGTGAGGGAGTCCTACGCGTGAGCGCGACTCCTGGGTGCCTGGGTGTCGGGAGCGCGGCGCTTGAATAAATTGTAAGAAATTCCAACGCAAGGGCGCTATTTTCAGTAAATTGCAAGCAAGTCTCCAACGAGAGCGCGACTCCAGAGCGCTGGGATAATAAATTCTAAGGAAGTCCCAAGCGAGAGCGCGATTCCTTAATAAAACGCGAGGGAGTCTCGGGCGGGAGCGGGGGTCCTGGCTAAATTGTGAGGAAGTCTCAGGCGGGAGCCGTTGTTGTTGTAAACCGGGGGCCAAGGGCAAAGTTTGACCCTCAAGCCTTTCCCTGATGCAAAAACAGGGTGCGAAACACGGGAGGGGCACTTCAATTGAAAAAAACTATGTGCACCGGACGGGGGGGATCAACTATAATTACTCTTCAGAAGTGAGAGCTCAACAACAGCAACAACAACAGCAACAACAGCAACAACAACAACAGCAGCAACAACAACATCAACATCAACAGCAACAACAACCACAACAACAACCACAACAACAACAACAATCATTTTAAGACTGTTCGCCCTTATCAGCTCGAGTGTCCAATAACGCTTACTTCCCAAACCCTCGATACCCGCCCTCTTCGTCTTCGATCGAACCCCTTTTGGGGGGTATACCTTTCTTCCTTGCAGGCCGGGCCCCGGCAAGCGGCGGGGCGGCCGCGGACCGTCGGCCTGGCCAGCGGCAGCGCTGATCGGCGGGGCGGCCGCGGACCGTCGACTCGACCCCATGAGGGACGGACAGGGAACCGACCACGACAACGACGACGACGCCGTCGTCGACGGCGACGGCGACGACGACGACGGCGACGACGACGACGAGCAAAAGCGAGAGCGAGAGAGAACGACAGCAGGGCCACGAAGGACACGAAGTAGGCCACGAAGGGCAACAGCGGGGACACGAAGGGAATGCGTATGGGGCCACGAAGAGCGCGAACGAGCGGGGGCCACGAAGGGCAGATAATGCGGGGCCACAGAAGGCAACGATGGGGCCACTGAGGGTAGCAATTGGGCCACGTAGGACAGTGAGGGGGCCACAAACGGCGACAGCGGGGCCACGAAGGGCATGCACATGGGGCCACAACGGGCGCGAACGAGCGGGGGCCACGAAGGGCAGACGTATGTTGGGCCGCGGAGGGCAAGGACGGGGCCACGGAGGGCTTCAACGGGGCCACGAAGGGCAGCGAGGGGGCCACGAAGGGCGACAGCGGGGCCTCGAAGGGCATGCATATGGGGCCACCACGGGCGCGAACGAGCGGGGGCCGCCCACAAAGGGCATACATATACGGGGCCACGAAGGGCAGCGAGGGGGCCACGAAGGGCTTCAACGGGGCCACGAAGGACTGTAAAGGGGCCACGAAGGGCAGCGAGAGGGCCACGAAGGGCTGCAACGGGGCAACGAAACAAAGCGAGGGGGCCACGAAGGACTGCAACGGGGCCACGAAACAAAGCGAGGGGGCCACGAGGAGCTGCAACGGGACCACGAAACAAAGCGAGGGGGCCACGAAGGGCTGCAACGGGGCCACGAAACAAAGCGAAGGGGCCACGAAGGGCTGCAACGGGGCCACGAAGGGCACCGAGGGGGCCACGAAGGGCTGCAACGGGGCCACGAAACAAAGCGAGGGGGCCACGAAGGGCTGCAACGGGGCCACGAAACAAAGCGAGATCCCGATTCCTGGGTAATCTGCGAGGGAGTTCTAAGCGTGAGCGCGACTCCTAGGTGCCTGGGTGTCGGGAGCGCGGCGCTTGAGTAAATTGCAAGAAATTGCAACGTAAGGGCGCTATTCGCCAGTCATTTGCAAATAAGTCGCCAGCAAGAACGCGACTCCAGAGCGCCGGGAGAGCGATTCGGGAATGAATTGTAAGGAGGTCCCAAGCGAGAGCGCGATTCCTGAATAAAATGCGAGGAAGTCTCGGGCGGGAGCGGGGGTCCTGGCTAAATTGTTAGGAAGTCTCAGGCGGGAGCCGTTGTTGTTGTAACCCGGGGGGCCAGGGGCGCAGTTTGAGTATCAAGACTTTCCCTTTTCAAAAGACAGGGTGCGAGCGTCGAGGGACACACTTTGATTGAGAAAAACAATATGCACCGGTGAGGGGGGATCAACAATTATCATTTTCAAAAATGAGAGTTCAACATCAACATCAACAGCATCAACAACAATTACAGCAACAAGCACAACAACAAGAAGACAACATCAGTTACTACAACGTGCAGCTCTCACTACATACCCTACTACAACTCTTGCTACCTATCCTTGTCACAACCACGAGTACAAACCTCACTACAACTCCCACAGCAGGCAACGGTACAGCTCTCAATGCAGCTCTTCCGACTGCCATCTACTACAGCTCAGAAGCCAGGCCATATCACAACCCCTTTATTGTTAGTAGAACAGTCTCCTTACAACTCCTCCTTATGCCGCTTTCACTACAGCTCCGACTAACATTCTTGTAACAGATCATCGCACAGGTTCTACCACAATTCCTACTACAGCCACGCGCATCTCTCAATACATATATGACATAAGTTGCACTAAGATTCATGGTACACATCCTATTACAAACCCGGGTGCAGTTCTCATTGTACTTCATGGTGCAGCCAGTAGGACAGCCTTCACTTCTGTTCTGACCACTCCGACCACATGTCCACTTGACGGCAATTGCACGTATCTCGAATGTAACGTTCAAGTCATGTTCAACTGACCTCTTACTATGGCTCCCAGTGCAGCTCCTACTACAACGCATCCTACATTTTTCACTACAACGCCTCCTACAATGTTTGCTGAATATAAGATACAAGTCCTACTACAACTCCTCGGCGCAGACACTATTACAGTTCCCGCTGCACCCTCTACTACAACCAGTCGCAGTCGCACAGCTCCCATGACAACTCTGATTACTGCCTACCCCCACTGC
This sequence comes from Prorocentrum cordatum, assembly GCA_963575745.1. Classification (NCBI taxonomy): domain Eukaryota; class Dinophyceae; order Prorocentrales; family Prorocentraceae; genus Prorocentrum; species Prorocentrum cordatum. The sequence continues at coordinate 106,349 of CAUYUJ010022460.1, forward strand.
AGCTCCTAAGCCAGGCCGTACTACAGCTCTTACTACCGCCAGTGCTAGAGCTCTCACAGCTGCTCGTCGAGAGCCTACAACTCCGACGGCAGCCCTTAAAACAACTCCCTTTTCACAGCTCTTACGGCAGTCCCGTATAGCAGTTCCTACTATAGCCGCTCGCACGGATCTCACTACAACTCTTCCTCTCACTGTTTCAGTTGATGGTACAATCCTGCTACATGCCCCAGCGCAGCTATTCTTAACTCAGGCCAGAGCCAGCAGCATGGCCTTCAAGACCGTTTTTACTAAAACCTCCCACTAAACTTCTAACTGGAACCAACCGTATTGATAATGCATCTCCCGAAGCAGCTCCTAAAAGAGTTCCTAGTGCAGTCGGTAGTGAAGCTCCTACTGCAGCTCATACTACACTGTCTACAACGTATCGTAATACAGCTGCTACTCCAGTTTCCTGACAAAAGGTACTCATGCAATACCGATTACAGCCCATGTTCGACTCTGTACCGCGGCTCCCGCTGCTAACGCCCCATCCTGCAACTCTTGTGAGAGATCGTACCGCAGATCGTACTACTTCCAATAGCACAACCCTCCTCACAGCTCTTACTCAAGACGCGTGAGGAGGACATTGACGGAGCCAGCAAAAACCAAAACAAAGAACACAGCGGGTGCAGCCTGCAGGAGCAAGCCGGAACCACGGTCGAAATGCAGCGTGCCTGCTCGAGCCTCGAGCGCGTTGTGTCCTCGTCGCCGCCGCCACCGCCACCGTCGTCGTCGTCCTCCTCCTCCTCCTCCATCCCTTCTCTTTGCAGATAGCTCCTCCTTGTCGCAACCCGAGGCCGGTCGAAAGGGCGGACCTGGCGTTTCGCCCGAGACTTCCCCACCACTTATGATCCTGCAGCTTAGACTGTACAGGAGTTCTGCGGGTGAAGGGCGGCCCGTTTTCAAAATGTGGCTCTCGCCCGGGCGCCCCACACATTCGTCTTCAAAGTTTGCAAGAGCTTCGCGTATGGAGGGCGGCCCATTTCCAAAAAAGCTGCTCTCGCCTTAGCACCGCGCACATTTGTCTTAAAAGTTTGCAGGAGGTTCACGGATGGAGGACGGCTCCTTTTCAAAATGCTGCTCTCGCTTTAGCGCCACGCGCACTCATCCTAAGTATTTGCAGCAGGTTCAAGGATCCCCATGGTGAACGTTCAAGAAAGTGCTTGTTGGCATGATGTCGAAATGTCAGGGTGCAACAATTAGGTTGGTTCGCGGTGTTGAAGTCCCGGGGATTTTGGTCTGACACGGTTCAGGATCATCAAGACGCAACAGTAGCGATTATTCGCGGCGTTGGTGTCCCAGGAATTACGTTCTGGCACAATTCGACACCGTGTAAGGGCCTTTGAAGAGGGAACTTGGAGGGAGGGTGTATTGCAGTATCGTTGATGAAGATTGGGTTCGCACTGGTCCTCCTCATCCTCCTCCTGCTCCTCCTCCTCCCGTTCGAATTCCAGTGTAGGGGCGGACACAATGAATACCACTGAGAATGCGCCAAGCGACTCGAGACATGCCCAACCCCTCCTTCACGCAAGGCGATGATTTGAAGGAGTGCACTGCACACACGAAAAACAAACAAACGAAAAACAACTAAGTGCACACGCGCACGTCGTCGCGCGAGCATGCCGAAACCCAGCAAAAATAAGATATCGTAAGGGGTGTCAAAATCGAGAATCGCGAAACACATGTTTCAAAAAGTGTTACCCAATAGACGCTTCTTTCAAACAAAAAACTGCGCCCGCGCTCTTGCGAATTCTTGCCAAAACCATCGGTTTCAACACTTACATAACATGCTGCCAAGCGGGCCTCCCTTGCGCGCATGTCGAAAAAAAAAAAAACCCTTTGCAAAACAATTGACGATGTGCGCACGCGCGCGTCGTCGCGCGCATGCCGCAATCTTTCAAACACTTTGGGCTTCGCAAGGGCTTTTATCTAAAAAATAGATCAACCGTTTTTGAAAATCTGTTTTGCAACATCCGCTTTCACAACAAAGAGCTGCGCTCGCGGTCTTGCCGATTTTTGCAAGAAAAAATATGCCAAGCGGGCCTCTCGGACCGCATGTCGAACTCATTCCAACGCCCTTGCGCGCGCGCCTCGGGGGGTGAGCACGACCCGCGTCAAACAGCAGCACGCGGGCCACTCGCGCGCGTCGTCCGCGCGAGCAAGTCGAACTCCTTCAAAAACCTGCATCGCCGACGTGAGGGCATCGTCATCGTTATCGACGGGCGCGATTAATATCGGCGCCGCCATTGGCCTTGCCATCGTCATCGCCACCATCCACGCCCTCATCGCTATTCTCATTCTCGTGTTTACCGTTGCCGGGGTCACCATGATACCGCGCCAGCCCGCATCACCAACTCGCACTGAAGTGCCCGCTGGGAAATGCCCAGCGGTCAGCGACACCACGGCCGCGTCGGCCGCGCCAAACTAGCTGGCCGTTGCGCGCGCGAACATGCGCGGGCTAGCGCGGCCACAGATGTCAGTGCAGTTGTTTTCAGCAAAGACCGCGCGGCAGTCCAACTGCGGGTGCGTCCCAGGGCCCTAGGACTAGGGCCAAAACAGCGGCGGGCAGCGTGCATGCCACAAAACAAGACAAGCGTGTACAACATACACACATGGTGGCACGGGCGGCAGAGGGGCAGGGGAGTGCACTCTTCACACTGGGTGAGTACAATGCTGCCCCGATGCCGCTCCCTCTGAAAGGGCAACGCTGCACGCAATTATAATGTATATCAGCCCACGGGCCGAAACACCTCAAGCAGATGCGGCCTGAGGCTCGAAATATAAATATGAATGTCTAGATTCACCAATCCAGACTGTCAACTCAAAAGATATGCATGAGACACCTCAAGCAAGGTGCGGCCTGAGGCTCAAATATAAATACAAGAATATGAATATCTGGATACACTACTCCAGACGATCAACTCAAAGGATATGCATACATCACCGTAGCCCTCACTAGGTCCATCAGCAGCTGCCATCAGGACCTCACGGGCTCGCAGGCCCTGGAACGGCGACCCGACGCTGGGCCTTCCGCTCCTTGGCTCGCTCACGCTGTCCGCGGCGCAGCCGCAGACGGTGTGCCTCCTCATCCTCTTGCTCAGCAGTAGGCACCATGCTGAACAGGCCGTGGCGGAGGAACTGCGATAGTACCTCGTTAGGCTGCACGGCTTTTGTCAACACATCCGCTAGCATGTGGCTATTAGGCAGCCACTTGAACTTGATGGCCTCCTGCTCTATCAAATCCTTGGCCACCAGCAAGTCAATGAGGGTCTGCCGAGACACCGGCATCGACCCGATCTTGGACGTGTGATCGTAGAGCGACTTCGCATCCGTCACGAGCGCCCCTGGAACCTTCAGCGCCAGCCTCCAGTCCCCTTGCAAGGGCGGCTCCCCGTACAAGATTGCCTCAATCAGCAGCCTGAGGTAAAGCTGCCGATCCAAAGCCACGGACATAGCCGCAGATTCTGCGGCCATCGTAGATCCAACAACTCGTGTAATAGTACTGCTCTGAAACTCCACTAGACAGCATACGGTTAGCTCCTTCAAAACTCGGGTGTCCGTAATCATACTCATGAACCCCATCTGGCTCTTACAGCCGGGTTCCTTCGCAAACGAAGCGTCCATAAGCGTGAGCACCTGCAAGCGCTCGATGTCCACACGGCGGATCCGGAGAGTCGCAAGACCTCTCTTGTCGTAGTCCTGAAGCCGGTCGATGATGTCATTGAGCACTCGCAGGTGCAGCAACCTCCGACCTTTCGGATCCTTCTGTGCGAGCGCCGAGACACTATACGCGAGTTGTGGCACCACGCGTGCGACAGGCCACCGCACCTTCTGGAGCAAGCTCCGGTAGTCGTGGTGCTCCTCGGGAGTCATCTCCCGCTCCTCGTTGTCACCCCTTGCAAGGGGGTGCTTCGTCAGCTTGCCGATGTACTCGTGCATGCTGATCTCGATGTGATCAGGGTGGCGCCACCACTCCTCACCGAGATAGGCGATTGCCTCCTTGTCGTTGCCCTTCTTCCAGTGCTTGATGTTGAAACGACTGTTGATGTTCGCCTTCACCTCCTGGTACTGGGGATCGTGTGGGTCTCCAAACAGCATGCCGTCATCGACGTGCAAGGTCAACATAGCGATCAACTTGTCTTTCATTCGATAAACGAAGACAGCTCGAGCACAGCGCAGCTCCACGAAACCGACCTCGTCCGTCAACACCTGGCGGGCTCGGAGATACCACAACCGAGGCGCCTCAGTCAGACCGTACGCCCCTTTCAGCAAGCGCAGCAACGCATAAGGCCGCACGGCTGGCCATCCAGCACCGTCGACGGCTGGAAGCCCGTCCTTAGGAGCCCTCACATACAGCTCCCGTTCCAGCTTCAGCCCGGACAGGAACGCAGTCGCTACGTCGAAACACTCGAATGTCCAATCCATCGCCATTGTGATAGACGCACACACCAGCACAGCCAAAGGGGAAGTAGTAGGCGAATCCGTCCTGAATAGACCAAGCTGCGGATCGAGATGGCCAGGGATGATCAAGCGAGACTTCGCCTCCAGCTCCGGCCCTCGCCCCGGTTCGTGCGAACCGAACGCATGGGCACCGAGATGATCTTGTCCTTCGGGATGCTCTTCTCCTCCTCCTCGGTGACCAGCTCGACCGTGTTGTTGGCGATCCATTGCCGCCACTCGGCGGCATCGGCCTCGTCGAACTTAGCCTTCTCGTGCTGGTTGAAGTGACGTGGGTCTAGCTCCTTCGCGTTCTGCTTCATCACGAGTGCGAACACGTCGTGCTCGTACCTGGCCTCCTGCAGCCATGCGTCATACACAGATGACACGTTGATCCATTCTTCGTAAGTCATCGGCTGTCGTACAAGCCCCTCCGGAGTGTCCAAATAGTACACCCCTTGTGCATGAGCGTCCGGCTTGTCGTGGTAGAAAAGCGTGAGACCAACCCAGCTGTCCTCCGCGCGCTCGTTGGCACGGTTCGCGCCGTCGTCCTTGTAGGCACACTGGCCCGTAAGAGGATCACCGAGAGGCGATTGCACTCCCGGTGGCGGTCGTGATCATAGAGTCTCCGCCGTGGCTCTCGGTGTACACGTACTCCTCGTACGACCTTCTGAACGAGCGTGGAGACACCATCCAAGGCATTCTGGTCGAACCACTCCTGAGGCCCCGAGTGCACAACGGCGTTCATGGCCACTTCGCGGAGGGCCGGCAAACCACTCGTAGGAGCAGCCTGCAGACGCGTCTTCTTGATGCAAATCGGCACGTCATCTACCAGGAACTTCCGTTTTCGCTCAAGCTCGAAATCGTCTCTGGGAATCGGCGGCACCGAAGGGCCGCCAGAGCCCGATGCTCCCGGAGAGGCCTTCGGGTACACCTCAGAGGATATCCGCCCTGGAGGGGAACGAGAACGCTCCCTCTTCGGAGGGGGAAGCTGCGGCAGCTGCTGCTGCTCAGGCGGCTCCTCCTCCTTGGCCTGTGCCTCAATGGCGTCCAGGGCCCTCAGGTCCACACGAGGCTGCCTGGACCCCTCGAGCTCCCCATGTCGGTCACGCTCCTTCTTCAAGAACGTCTTCTTCACCTTCTGAACCTTCACCTTGGGCGTGACGTCCACGATGTCGTGGTAAGCGCGGTCATCTCGCTGCTGTGTCAGTCGCACGTCCGTCTGGATGGACTCCGCAGCTGCGGCCTCCTGGGAGGAGGCGTGCCGGAGCTGCTCACGAGCAACAAGTAGCACGTGACCACGCCAGGATACGTAGTAACGGCTGTTGGACTCCTTCGCGATCACAGTCGCAGGACCCCGCCATCTTTCAGGATCTTGCCGACGACGTCCCTTGAACGGATTCGGTGCCCAGAAATACACCCTCGATCCTGGGCACAGATCACCGACGACCGTCGGCGCCTGTCGTAGCAACGCCCTCCGCACCTTGTCCGTCGCGTCGCGCTCCAGCAACATCATCTTTGCTGCGGTGCGGATTTGGGACGAACGCCAAGCTATGCCCTTGGCGCCGAGGACCGACATGAGAACCTCATCGTCGTCCCTGTTAGTCACCTCCGTAAAGTTCAAGATCCGCCCGAAGACAGCCTGCTCCGGGGTCAATCCATTGCGGCTGATCGTGGAGTTTTTCGCATTGATGATGGCAGCCAGGGCCACAGTAGACATCGACTTGCCCTGGACGTGGAACTCGTGCACCACCTTGCCCCAGATAGTGCCGAGCAATCCTCCGTGGCGCTCGGCCAGGCCATGCTGCCATGCTGCATGAGCTCCCGTCGTCTTCGTATTAATGCCGAACTGCTCCATCAACGCGTTGAAGTAGCCCTCGAACTCGCCGCCCTGATCGATCACGATGTTTTCTGGCACGCCGTAATGCTTGAACCACTCGTTCATGATCTGGCGTGCTACGTGCTTGGCCGTCCTATTCTTGAGAAGGCAGGCGCAGTGCCATCCCGTACCGGCATCCACCATGCTGAGGACCACCAGCTGCTCCTTGGCCGCGTCCCGTAGGTACTTCACGTCGATCACAACCGTCACATTGAAGCCGAATGGTCGCACATCCGCCGTCCCTTGCACCGGACGGGGCGGCGCCTCCGACTCAGCACAAGTCGGACACTGCCAATGCTTCGCGTATGCCAACGCGTTAGGTGTGGCACCGCCGAGACGCAGCATCTTGATGAACGTCGGTCGGCTGGGGTGTCCAAGACCGCGATGGGCCTTGCGCACAGCACGTCGCGTACTTCGCGGAATCTTCATCATGATGTCCTGCCGCACCACCTCTGGAAGCTCCATTTCTGACCAGGAGGCTGCAACCTCCTCCTCCTCCGCAGGGTGCTGCATGGACTCCTCCTTCACCGTCTTCTGCAGTGCCTCGCGAATCTCTGCTCGAACCTCCTGCGGTGTTTTGCCCCACTCAGGTCTCTCCGAAACGTCCCTGGGAACCTCTCCATGACCATGCTCCGCGGGCTCGGGTCCATAACTCCTGGGCTCCTCCGTGGGGTCAGGGAGTTGTGCTGCAGGAAAACTCGAGTTCTCGAACTGCCAGGCCAAATGATCCGCGGCACCGCTCATCACAGCCGTGCCGAACTCCTCTGCGCAGCTCCCGCGCACGGCCGTGCAAACCCCAGGGTTCGCCAACACTCTCGTGGTGTCCTTGAGGCAGATTGCGTCCTCGAATGCTGGGTTCGACTTCGTTGCACTCACGGGTGGCTGGCTCCAGATTGTCGATTGCGCGTGGTCCATTACCATGGCTGCGCGTCCCCTTGCAGCTTGCCACTGCATCACCTCGTCCGTGAACGAGAGCAACATGCGGTACTCGGTCCGCTCTCGGCGTTGCCGGCGCACTCGCATAGGCCTTCGCTGGTCGACACTCTGCATCCGACTCCATGCCGTAGGAGGTGGGGACAAAGCCACGAAGTCTGGGTCCACTGCGACCAGGTACGCCCGTGCCTCGTTCCTGCCCTGGACCGTCAGGAGGTCGAACTCTGGCGCTGCGATGGGCTGGTGGGCGTCCCATCCCATGCTCGCCGCCAGGATCGTGAGTTGGCAAGCCCATGCGAAGACCTCTACGATCCTCCAGGGCCCCGGCCGCCGCCGGGTCTCCTTCTGAAAGGGCAGTGCACGTTCCTCCTGGTAGTACCTGAGGGCGTCCTGCTCCTGCTGATCAGCCCGAAGCTTCCTGTTCGCCATTTCCTCGGTCATCAGAACCTCCAGCTCCTTCAGGTTGCTCCGGACGTGCCTGCGAGCACCTTTCGTCATGAAAACCTCGTTGTCCGCGTTCTCCATGAAAACCTCCTCGTCACTCGATGCCGTCTCCGCGGACTCTGGGTCGCTGGTGTGATAGTGGGATGTGCTCAGCTCTGAGTCGCCTGCGTCCTGGCCGTCGTTGCTGTCAGAATCGTGCGAGTCCTCCTCCTCGACGGTCTCAGCGACGCTGCGCTCATCCTTCTCCTCGTGACTCGCAGTTCCGCTGAACATCTCGTCTGCGAGCTCGTCCTGCTCCTCGGACTGTCCGACGGGGAAGGCACTCGTGACCGGTGCCGGGAAATCCAGCAATGAGACGCACGAATGCCCGGACGCAGCCGGGACCAACGGCTTGGTCACACCATTCGCCGTGAAAGTACCGTTCCTGAAGCTGATTGCTGCGTCCCACTCTGCCATCTCATCAGGGCCGATGAGACCTGGCACCTCGGCATCAACCTCGGAGATCACAACTTCGCCCTGCGTACCGTTGATGCCGACTGTGTAGCACCACGCACGCTCTGACAAGAGCGGCACGCCTGGGCCGAACTTGAAGTACTCGCGCTGATTGATGCTGTGGTACGGCACGCCCATGGCATCCAAAGTCTTCTGCAGCTCGACATGCCACGGACGTCCACCGACAGCCCGCTTGCAGCCCGTGTCAATCATAGCCAGCCCCGCGGGCAAGACAACAAGCATGACGGACTGCTCATCTACCACCTTGCGGGGGCACTCCTCTCGGGTGGTGACCATGTGGGCCGCAGATCCCCCTTTTGCTGCCCAAGGGTCTGCGCCCTTTGCTGCCCAGGGGTCCGCGCCCCCTTTGACGGCAACATCCTCCCCAGTCGGGGCGGCAGACGTTAGTCCTGGCACAGCTCCGTCTGGGGTGTTCTTGGAAGGTTCCCCATTCATCCTTCTTGGGCTTCTCCAGCGTGTAATGAATCACCGACTTCAGCGAACACTTCTTGCACTTCGCGAAGATCACGGCGCCGTTTGACTGCCACTTCAACTCGCCCACAGGATGAACACATTCAGCCTGCTGCTGCATGAGCTCTGGGTCGAACTTCGCCTTCGGGCCTGGAACCAGCCTCTCGCCGTCGAACTGCGAGTCGTACATGGCTCGATGCATCTGCTGCTTCTCCAGGTCACTCTGCGTGGCACCGACGCTCATGACGTAGCTCCGTCCAGAGGCGGTGACTACACGCGGGACTCCAGATGCAGCTGAAGATGCCGTCGCAGCGGCAGGGGCACCTGAGCTCGCGGCTCCTGGAGGCGCTGGAAGGTGGACACGCCGTCGTATTGCCTCCATGTTCTTCCACACGCTTCCGACTCCCTGCTGCTCAGGAGATGTGGGCAGGGCACGCGCTGGCAGAGGTGCCTGCTCACGTCGCTTCTGTAGGCCGTCGTAGACCTCGCATGGGTTCAATCGGGCGTGCATCTCCATCTCCTGTTTCTCTATCAGCGCGAGGCGATCCAGCAACTCAGCTTTATCACGCTGCAAAACCTCTAGTCGCTTCTTTTCCTCGCTCTTTCTCACTTCCTCGGAGGCCCCTGCCATGACCCAGTCCTCTTCCTTAGGGGCAGCGGCGGCCTCCCCAGTCGGAGCGGCAGACGTTAGTCCAGGCACAGCTCCGTCTGGGGATTCTTTGGTCTTCGATGCTCCCTTTGCCGACGCCTCCACCACGTATACGGGATGGGCCCTCGCAGGGCCGCTGGATAAGGAGAAATCTGGCTTCTCGCAGCGGCGCGTGTAGAGATTGAGGCGCACGATGCGATCGTTCTTAGTGATGAAGTGGATGGTTGCCGGCGGCGTCAGGTAATCCCTGAAGATATCCTGACGCGGATACCAGCTGCAGAAGATCTCGTCCATCTCCTCTGGCGTGAACGGCACCTCCTTATCCTCACGCCGCTGGTTGTTGTCGTCCTCGGTGGCCTCAGGATCCTCGCTGGCCTCGTCCTCGTTCTTCACCTCCTTGCTGCTTCTTGTTTTCTTTCTCTCTTTCTTCTCTTCTTTGCTGCTCCTCGCCTTCTTCTTCTTCTCTTTCTTTTCTTCTTTTTCTTCCTTCTCACCGCGGTCTTCTGGTGGACTCCGCTTCTCTTTCTTCGCACCGCGGCCTCCTGGTGCACTCCGCGACCTTGAACGCGAGGAAGCCTCCGCCTCGGGCGGGGGAGGGGCGCGAGGCTCGCGAAGAACAGCTCCCCGATCACGCTGGCGGTCGTCCCGACGATCTCGATGATGATCTTCGCGCTGCTTGGTGTCACGACTCCCGCCTTCACCGCGCCGATCGTCACGGGGCTTGGTATCACGATTGCCGCCCATCCCGATCTTGAATATAGTTGCCGTGATCTCGTCGAGATCCACCTCAGCTGCCGTACAAGGCCTCGATGTGGTCAGCTGCAGGCGCACGAGCCGACCCTGGACGAAGTCGAGGCTCTCGAAGCGGCCTTGCTTGAAGAAGATAGGCTTCTTGTTCGTCACGCGCTCCACGATGTGATGGACCGTGGCAAGGTCAGGAAACTCCAACTCCACGCTGTGCCCCTTTGCGTGGGTGTTGGCCAGAATGCGATGGCAACGCACGACAGCATCCTCGTCCTCCTGATCCTCCCCGCGCCGGGCACGAGCGCGCGCGCGTTCATCGCTGCTCTGTGCGGCCCCTGGGCCGTCGTCGGCGTCCTGGCGTAGGCTCGGCGCAGGCGTGCTTTTGGGCCTGGGGTGCATAATGATCCGCTCTGGCGCGTCCGCTCGACCCTCCACTGGATGCCTCTGGGCAGGCGCCGACTGGGGAGCACGGCGCCATGGAGCGCGGCCACGACGCTCCTCGGCACTGCCTGCCATGCCAACCCAGTGGACGATCGGTCCATGCACCTGCCTAGGCGCCGGCGGCTTCACAGAGGTCCGCTGGTTGGGCGACGCTGGCTGGCCATTCTTAGGCCCGATCTTGTTGTACGGCTCGCGCTCGCCACTCTTCACCTTGGGGCACTCCGGGTCGCCACGCCAGTGGCCAGGCTGATCGCAGTCAGCACACCGGCTGTTAGCCTTGCGCTGGTCTGTCGGCTTCCGACCAGCCTGGAAGGAGCCGCTAGCGTTGATCTTCTTGGGGTCCCGCTGCCGAGGAGCAACGAACCCGCGCTTCTGACGCTGTACCGCCGTCTTCTGCTTGGCCCTCCAGCCGGCCAAGAACGCTTCCTGAAGATCCTCCGGTGCCTCGTACTCCTCGTCGTCAGGCCCGTCGTTGTCCGACACCAGCTCCTCGTCGACCTCAGCGCCGTCCTCGAAGAGGGTGCCCTCGGCCCCTCCATGGTCTCCATCGTCCTGGTCGTCTGCTTCATCTTCGTCATGATGCGCCTCCTCGAGGTCGCCGTGGTGTTCATCGTAGTCTTCGCCGTTCTCTACCTCGTGTACGTGCTGGCCAGGGCGTCCTCGCAGCACGCATGGCCTACGAGCCATGGGAGGGTGCGGATAGCGACCGCCCGAACTCCCAGAGGAGCGCCCGTGCTCACGCTGCGCCGCAAACGGCGAGCGGCGAGGGAGCACTGAGCGCTTCTCGGCGTCGTGCACCTTCGAATAGGCTGCCTTCAGCACAACCTCCATCCGCTTCGAGTCGTAGATGCCGCCACAGTTGAAGAGCACCTGCGCTCGCTCCTTCTGCGACAGTCCAGCGCCACGAAGCATCTTGCTTGCCAATGCGCGATCGCTGATCGCTGATGTGGGATCCTCGAGCTGCAACTCCATGCGCTTCTTGCGCAGGTACGTGGTCCAATCCATGATCGGCTGCCCAGCTCGACGGTGTGCTCGCTCCCAATCCTGATGCACCTGATCGAGGCGCTCGTGATCCATCTTCTCGAAGGCGTCGTCGTAGATAGCAAAGATGGTCTCGAGCGTCTCCTCGCGTCGGAGGTCCGACGCGTCAAGCACCTCGATGAGCTCTTTGGCTCGACCTGTCACTTGACTGTAGATGATCAGGCCCAGCTCCACGTCTGAGAGCTGATTGAGGTTGCGGATGACTTCAACCTCCTTGCGCCACTCTCGGTACTTCTTAGTACTCGTACCGACTCCACCATCGAACTCTGGGAGCCTCACCTGCGACAGCAGTAGACGTGTACGTCTGGGACCGCCGTCGCCACGATCCCGATGCAAGGCCAAGAGCTCCCGCTGGGTCTCGGCCATCACGCGCAGGACTGCATGCAGGTCAGGGGGACCTGTGCCTGCGGAGGACACAGCCTCCACGTCTGAGCCGTCGTGGCTGGTGGCCATGGCGGCCCACGCGGGTGGTCACAACCACCGAAGCAGAGCACGCAGTGCGTCCGCTGGAGCTTACTAGCTCCGCTACCAATGTCAGTGCAGTTGTTTTCAGCAAAGACCGCGCGGCAGTCCAACTGCGGGTGCGTCCCAGGGCCCTAGGACTAGGGCCAAAACAGCGGCGGGCAGCGTGCATGCCACAAAACAAGACAAGCGTGTACAACATACACACATGGTGGCACGGGCGGCAGAGGGGCAGGGGAGTGCACTCTTCACAACAGAGATGCACCAGCCAACGCCGAACATTCATCGCAATCGCCGCCGCAGGAGGTTTGCAAAACAAGTTGCGGGTACGATGGTGGGATGTTGACAGGAGCATGGAATGTGTCAAATCGTGTGCAAAAATCATTTGCACAACATGGAAAGCACCCCAGTGAATGCACCGCATGGGTTGCAACACGTGGGTTCTCCTTTCTTTAAACAGCAACGAGGATTTACCCCCAGGGGATTCTCGATACACCCTGGGGGTGTTCAATTTATATATGATGTTATCCCGTCGCTCTTTCCATGTATGATTCAGAACATCCCGAGCGGACCGGATTCCCCCCATCATCGCCGTCAAACATGTTGCGAGCGCATGCGTTTGTCAAACATCATCCATTCGCAAAAAGTGGCATGGAAACAACATGGACGAAATGCACACGCGCGCGTCGTCGCGCGAGCGTGCCGAATTTGTTTCCGAATCTTCGGATCCGAACAGAGTTCGAAAACGGTTGCCCCGAAACCATACCAAAAACAAGCACAAGTGTTCAACAAGGTCTGCAGGATAGTTTCGCGGCATGCTTGTTCAAAACACGTCTGCGCGCGAGCTCTTGCGAATTATGGATGATGTTGTTCAACGTGTTCTTCACATGCGACCGAAGTGGCCCGTCGCGCGCGCAGGCCGACATCATTCGAAAGTCTTCTGCGCGAGTGTTGGGAGGCATGATCACTGTCAAACCATCCATGCGGGCTACTCGCGGGCGCCGGCCGCCCCCGCATGTAGAAATCCGCTCGAAACCTTCATCGCAGACACGTGAAACTATCATCGACATCGGCGCCGCCATTGACCATGCCGTCGCCATCGTCATCATCGCCACCAGCATCGTTACTGTCATCATCGTGTCTGCAAGTGTCGGCGTCGCCATGATCCCGCGCCCGCCCCCGTCACCAACTCGCACTCGAGTGCCCGCGCGCCAGTGCGGGCTGCGAGCCGCGCTGGGGCGTCCCCAACAGTCAGCGCCGCCAGACCAGCTGGCCGCTCTGCTCGCGAGCCTGCGCGCGGTAGCGCGGCCGCAGCGATGCACCAGCCAGCGCCAAGGGCAATCGCCGCCGCATGTGTTTTGCTGACCAAGTTGCGGGTGCGAGGGTGGGATGTTTGCACGAACAGTGGAACTGACAACGCGCTGCGAACAAACATCAGTTGCACCACATAGGTTGACCCACGTAGCTTGCACAAAAAAAGCACACCACACAGATTGCACCACGCCGGTTGCACAACATATATTGCGCACCCGAAAGATTGCACCACATCGAGAGACTGCACCACATAGATGATCCATTCGATCTCCCTTCTGCAAAATCGACCTTCCTCCCCCCCCACACCCCGCAACTTGAGGTCCACCCTTGGGATGTGCAGTTTAAATACGATCATGCCCCATCACTCCTTCGAAACAGGAGTTTTCACCATCCCAGCCACACCAGGTTCCCCCCCCCTCAACTTCGCTAGATAAAACAATGCGCACAATCGTTTATCAGAAATCAATCACTTTCCAAAATCCCCGGCAACAGAATTAACAAAATACACACGCGCTTATTGGCGCGCACATGCCAGAATCCCTCACAAACTCCCTGGGGTCGAAAAGATGTAAGAGACGGCTGCCCCGAAAACGCAACACAGTATAACTGTTGTTGCAACACGATTGTTCAAAAAAACTGCGCTCGCGCTCCCGCGAATCGTTGCGACAACTGCGCTTGTGTCAACTTGCTCCTCGCATGCGACCACACGGGTCTCTCGCGCGCGCATATCGACATCACCCCGACGCATCCTGCGCGAGTGTTGGGGGGGGCACGACCCCTGTCAAACTATATCATGCGGGCCACTCGCGCGCGACAGCCGCGAGCGCATGTCGAAATCCTTCCGCAGCCTACACCGCCGACGCGTGGACACCATCCTCGTCACCGGCCTGATCAACATCGGCGCCACCATTGGCCTTGTCGTCGTCATCGCCATCATCGCCACCACCACCGTTACTATCATCATCGTGTCTGCCTATGTCGGCGTCGCCATGATCCCGCGCCCGCCCCCGTCACCAACTCGCACTCAAGCGCCCGCGCGCCAGTGCGGGCTGCGAGTCAGCGGCACCACGGACGCGTCGGTCGCGCCAGACCAGCTGGCCGCTCTGCTCGCGAGCCTGCGCGCGGTCGCGCGGCCGCCACGATGCAAGCCATAGCCAAGCAGTCACCGCAGTCGCCGCCGTATGGAATTTGCAACAAACAAATTGCAGGTGGGTGGGTGGGATGATTGCGCGGGCAGTGGAGTTCACAACCCACGGCGGCCAAACATGATTTGCACCACATAGATTGCACCACATAGATTGCACAACGTAGATTGCACCACACAACTTGCACCACGCATAGTGCACCACAGGCATAAGTTGCTCCGCGCAAAATACATCACGTCGATTGCACAACAAATATTACTACACGTAGATTAAACCACGTCGATCTACCAACGAAGATTGCCAATCACACATATTGCACAACATGGTGATACAACATATACTGCACAACGAAGTTTGCACAACGTCAATTGCACAAGATAGAATGCACCACGTATTGCTCCACACTGAACAACAGAAATTTCACAACAAATGTTCCGCGAGAGATGCTGCTCAACACACGTTGCACCTCGCAGGTTCTCCTTTCTTGGTGGAAAACACGACCCCCCCCCCCGGAGTTAAGGGTACCCCCTGGTATTGCGATTTCAGATTTATTCTGCACACCCGCCCATCCGAAATATGAACTCATACTGTCCCAGCCATGCCATTCCCCCCCCCGCCATCCCCTGCCAAAAGATCTATGCGCGCACCCTCGCATATACAAATCATAGGTGTTCAGACATACCGTGCACACAATGGGACGAGGTGCAGACGCGCGCGTCGTCGCGCGCGCATGCCGAAATCCGTCAAGAACCATCGGTGTCGGAAAGATTTCAAAATCGAGTTC
Organism: Prorocentrum cordatum; assembly: GCA_963575745.1. Lineage (NCBI taxonomy): Eukaryota > Dinophyceae > Prorocentrales > Prorocentraceae > Prorocentrum > Prorocentrum cordatum. The sequence continues at coordinate 121,624 of CAUYUJ010022460.1, forward strand.
CCCAAAAACATGCAAAAACACAAGGTTTCGCAACACTGATTTTCTTCTAATAAAGCTTACGCGCGCACCCTTGCGAAATCTTAAGAAAACCAAAGGTGTTTCAACATGCCCAAAAAAGGGATGCTACCAAACGGGCTTCGCGCGCGCGCATGTCGGAATCTTTCGAACGCCCTTGCGCGCGTGCCGTCGGGAGAATCCTCTGCAAAAAAACGAAACCATGTGCAGACGCGCGCGTCGTCGCGCGCGCATGCCGAAATCCGTCAAAAACCTGTGGCGTCGGATAGATGTCAAAATCGTGTCTCCAAAAAACATACCAAAACACAAGGTTTCACAACACGCATTTTCAACAAAGACGTGCGCGCGCGCTCTTGCGTCGTCGCCGTCCTCCCTCCTCCTTCGTCGTCGTCGTCGTCGTCGCCGTCGTCCTCTGTCTTTCCTCGTCGTCGTCGTCAGCGTGGCGTCGTCGTCGTTTCCGTCGTCGTTGTCGCCGTGGTCGTCCTTCCGCCCTCGTCGTCTTCGTCGGCGTTGCGTCGTTGTCCCTTCTATTTCGTCGACGTCGTCGTCGTCGTCGTCTTCCTTCCTCCCGCGTCGTTGTCGTCGTCACCGCCGTCGTCCTCCCTCCTCCCTCGTCGTCGTCGTCGTCGTCGTCGTCTTCGTTGGCGTCGTCGTCGTCGGCGTTGTCATCGTCGTCGTCGTCGTCAGCGTCGGCGGCGTCGTCGTCGTCGTCGGCGGCGTCGTCGTCGTCGGCGTTGTCATCGTCGTCGTCGTCGTCAGCGTCGGCGTCGTCGTCGTCGAAGTTGTCGTCGTCGTTGTCGTCGTCGTCGAAGTCGTTGGAGACGTCGTCGGTGTCGTCGTAGTCGTTGTCGGCGGCGTCGTCGTCGTTGTCGCTGTCGTCGTCGGCGTCGGTGTCGTTGCCAAGTGCCATTTGGTACCCACCGTCACGGCCTTAGGAGGTCTTGCGACCAAGTTGCGGGTGGGAGGGTGGGATGCTTGCACGAGCAGTGGGGAGAACAGCTTCAAGTTGAGCAAGTGATTGCTGGCACCACATTGATTATTCCACGTAGGTTGCAACACATGTATTGCCAGAAGCACACTGCTTTCGGGCCACGCTGGCTAACATCTTCATGATTACTTTCTCTGAGTACTATGATTATTCGAGAACCGTCATCTCGCCGTGGTAGATGGCGCCGAAGTAGGCGTTGGCCGAGCCCTCCAGGTCCTTCGGGGGGCACGTATGGGGGGGGGGGACCAGCTGAAGAGGGGAAGCATCGACCTGGAATCGGCGATTCATCGCCGACTGATCGGCGACAGGCCCCCGATAGCGAAGCCGCACGCTCCTGGGCAGGATGGGCTATCGGGCCCCTCTCGGCGATGATTGGGCGATCGGGCGTCGGTGCGTTCCCCCCCTGAGCCCCTCCCTGTCCCCAGTGGTTTTCGGGTCATAACTCGGCCCTCCTGCAGCCGTTCGGGGAGACCCATCAGGCACTCCTGGAGAGCCCTCGCCGAGGAGCCGCTGTTGGAAAGCACCCCAAGGCTGGGAAGCAGACGAGAGCCGACGAAGGCAACCGAAAACCTCGAACCTCGAGCCCATCCCCCCTGACACTCCCTCGCACTCCTCCTCCTCCTCCTCCTCCTTCTCCTCCTCCTTCTCCTGCTCCTCCTTCTGATCCTCGCCCCTCCCCCTCCTCTGCCATCCCCTTCCGCCTCCTGCTCTGCCTCGTTCTC
>CAUYUJ010022461.1:0-85000 GCA_963575745.1 Prorocentrum cordatum
GGAGGAGGAGGAGAAGGAGGAGGGGGGGGAGGGGGAGGTGGAGGGGGAGGAGGAGAAGGAGGAAGGGGAAGAGTAGGAGGGGAAGGAGGCGGAGGAGGAGGAGGTTTGTTTTCTCCACCTACACTGGGTTCTGGCGGGGTGGCTGGTCAACGGCAAACAGCCCTAGTTGCGCTTGCAGGGGATCGGGGGCTTGGCGAGCTCCGCCTGGGAAGCGCCAACGGGCAACTATACGGTCCTCATTGCCACACTTCGGGCGCTTGAGTTGCAAAACGTGGCGCATCTTGTGCTGCGCCGGTGCATTACGTCGCCAGCCTACGACGCCAAAGCGAGCCCCAGGGGCTTCGTGGTCGCATGTTGGCAACACCGCTTGCAAAGCAAGCGCGTGTCTCCGACCTCGGCCTCATTGGCGCGGGGTCAGTTCACAACACTCGATATCGTGCATGTGGGCAAGTTGGGCCACGCGCTGGGAACTCTGGGGCGCCTCCTCTTGTCGGCAGAGCGTGCGACTGATGCAGGACCTCCCCCCAAAACCGAATCGCCTCCTTCACCGCCCGAAGCCGTCCGCTGTCATCTACTGGCGGTGACTCCGATGGGTGGACTTCGGGTTCAGGGAGGTCCAAACGGGGCCACAAACAGAATGTTGCCCGCGATCTTACTCACCGCTATGCCTGCACGAATGGTGAACGTGAGCCTCTGAGCCAAGTCGTCTGACCTGCGGGGGCGTAATGCGGCCCAACCGGTGGGCAGCTGGTGGGCTGCCTCGTTCCCTAGGCGCCTCCAGCGCTCTAGGCTCTAGGGAAGAGACTCCCTGCCCCGCAAAATGTAGATGCGCCTTGCCCTTGACCACTCCTTCGATACCGTCCGCACCGAGCTGGCAGTTCACCATGAGTCCCGAATGCGGGCGTTTGTATGAGAATTCGCAAGGTCCACCACGTATTAGAATCGCTGAGCACTATGCGGTTCGTCATCAAGATGCCCGCTCGAGCTAAAGAAGCGTATCTGGCGCACTTCGGGATTTGCGGAAACGGGGCGAACAATCAGGCGTACATAGTGCAACGTTCGACTCTTTGATTTTCGAAAAGATTGAGCCCGTAGCCAGCTCGAGCAAGTTCAGCGACCTCGTGCCTAATGTTATTGCCATCAGTGAAAATATGCTTGCTAAAATCGTCATCGTCGGGGGCGCATCGTGCCACACCTTTCTGGCCTGGGTGTCGGACCAGGCGTGGTCAACTCGATCCCAGGGTGAGGAAACAGCCCACGACAAACCGACATTTCTACCAGGGGGTTGGACGGATCCACGGAATTGATTTACGTAAGCGAATCGAAACAATAGGCCTTCCCACAGGCGGTGAAGCAGGTGTGCCCCCGAGCTGACCACACCACGATGGAGCACCGAGCATCCGCCAGCATGTGGCCAGCCTTGACGGCACGGCTGCGGGTCCGAAGACCGTCGCACGCGTGAATGCGAATCGAATTTCACGGCTCTAGACAGGAGGCAAGGGCTCCCACGAGGGCGCGAAGTTATTCGCGCTTCGCGGTTCTCGTTCCTTCTCCCCCTCCTCCTCGTCCTCTTTTTCTCCCTTGTGGGGGGGGGCGGCGCGAGAGCGCGAAGTTATTCGCGTTTCGCGGAGCGCGAAGCGCGAAGTTGGGAGCCTTGGGGAGGAGCGAGGAGAAGGAGGAGACGGACCCCTCAGGCCGGCTTGAGCAGGAGGGCGGCCCCGGACCCCAGATCAGGACGATCCGGTGACTGGGCGCCCCCGTGGGGAGCAGGGTCCGCCGTGGCCGCGGGGATGAGCAGGAGGAGGACGGCATGCGGTCGGGAAGTTGTGGATACAGTGCCGTTTTTAATACATGCTCCGCGTGCGGATCATGTATCCAAATAGTAGGATTTCGGATTCAAAACACTGACGAATGTATGCCTTGATTTCTCAGTAAATTAGTTACGCATGAAAAACCTATATGTTTTAACAGTCCTATGTACTAAAAGCTGCCCTGTAGCGTGACGCGTCGCCGGTCATGGCCCCCTCGTCGCTTCGGCGCGACGCGCGATCCACGCCCCAGCAGCAAGGCTTTGGCGTCCCGAGCGGTTCCCAGCCTCCCGCCCCGCCCGCGGAGAAGGGGCGGCGCCGCGGAGGAGGGGGAGGGGGGCAGCGAAACCGCGGAGGTGGAAGACAGGATCTAGGTCTCCCAAATGGTTCGGGGGTGGACAGAAACCCCAACAGTGACACGTCGATTTGTGAATTGTCCGTTTGTGGTTCTCGAGAGGGCGCCGCGGCCGTTATTTTCCAGGCTTGCACCCGCCAGGTTTGGGCTCGAAGTTGTTTTCACTAAACCACGTTTTACTAAAGGGGGGTCTGTCCATCCCCGAATGGTCAGGGATTGGGATTGGGGGGGGATTGGGAAAGTTGGGGTTATGAAATCTGCTGCAGGCAGCTGGTGTTGGCCCCACCGAGGGGCCCATTCCTCGAGACAAAGCCGCCTCCGGCGCCGGGAGGCGCCAGGAGAGTCAGCTGCGTGAGCGGATTCTCACCCCCCCCCTTCGCTATCCCCCCTTTCGCCCGGCCCGAGAAGACAGAGGGTGTAGGTCTTCCAAATGGTCAGGGCCGTGCTGAAGGAATCAGAATTCCACCAGAATTCCTGTTACAGTTGTCTGGGCAAAGCGGTTAAAGACCAGTCGAACATTCGGTGCTCAAGTCGGCCAACAGAACCGGTCATGATTTTTGTTTGGTGAGCCGTCGCTGGCGTTTTCGGGTGCTCCCGCCAGCACATCTATGAAGGGGCCCCAGGACACACAAAGAAACAAAAACAAATAAAAATATCCTCAATATTTTCCAAAATTTTCTAGGTTTTTGTCTTCCCCCCCACTTCCCATATTTTCCCATATTTTCAGGGGAATCGACGATGACTTGTGTCTGTGTGTTTTTTCCCCTGCTGAATCTAGCAACGACTCTTCGGCGCACTGGATCTGCGTCTGAAGCAAGTCAGCATCCTGGGGATCTCACCGGGGGCGGCTGGTCATCTGCCCCCGACCTGGGAACAGCCTTGGCGCGTGTGGTGATCCTTTGTTCATGCATTTTTGTTGCCGATCGGCGCGGGCCCTCGCACCTCCCCCTTCCCCCCCCTCCATGTTTATCAGCAGGGGAAAAAACACAGACACAAATAATCGTCGATTCCCTGAAAAATATGGGACAATGTGGGAAGTGGGGGGGAAGACAAAAACTTAGTAAATATAGGAAAATATGGGGGATATGTTTATTTGTGTGTATTTATTTGTGTCTCCCGGGGCCCCTTCAGTTTTGGCAGATGTTGGCTGTTTTTGAGCGCCTGCTTCAGGCAGGTGGAGGCGCCTGCGTCAGACGACAACGCTCCCGCTCGAGACTGTCGCAAACAGTCGCGCCACGCAGAGGTCCGGAGCCAGACCCCCCCCCCCCTCCCTCCCCCGCGAGCACGACCGATCGCAACCCTTTACGGACCGATCGTAAACCACTTCGGACCGATCGCAACCAGATGCGATCGGTCCGAAGAGGTTGCGATGTTTTTGGGTCGTTTCAATAAGGGTTTGATTCATGAAGAGATCATAATAGCGCTTCTGGGTTCAGTGAGTTCCCTTAAGCCGCTCAATGAGAATCTGAAAAAGCGGTTGCGATCGGTCCGATCACAGACGGCCAATCATGATCTCAGTAAAACGCATATATTGGAGCTCGAACGTGGCCATGATCCGTATACGATTTCTATGTGATTCGTATACGGTTGAAACCGAAACAGCGAAAACGCGTGGCGTGAAACAAATTGCATCTCAGTAGGGGGAGGAGGAGGAGGAGCAGGAGGAGGAGGAGGAGGAGGAGGAGGAGAAGGAGGAGGAGGAGGAGGAGGAGGAGAGTGAGGAGGAGGAGGAGGAGGAGGAGGAGGAGGAGGTGGAAGAGGAGGCAGAGGAGGAGGGGGGAGGAGGAAGGGAGAAGGAGGAGGGGAGGGAGGAAGGACAGGATCAGGAAGAGCAGGAGCAGGAGGAGGAGAAGGAGGAGGAGGAGGAGGGGGGGAAACGGAAGAGGACAGGATGGCAAGGCGGGTAGACGCGGCGGCCCAACCCCCCAACGTCATGACTTTTCCTGGACGTCGGCCCCAGAGGTCTGGACGAATTCCCCTACGGTAGGTTCGTGCGGCGTCGGCACCCGCAAGGCTTTGGCAGCGCGTGGATCGTTCAACCTTGAATCGATCGCGGCCCCGATCGTTCGTTCGATGTTGAATTTCTTTGGGTACAGTGGGCCCAACGTGTCCCTCGGTGCTTCCGCGTCGCAAAATGCAGCCTTGAACGCCTTCGCCAACGTCGCCGGCGCGCCAACGCCTCATGAACCTACCATAGACCAGCATTGCATACTGAGGCACTTTTGGACGGCCCCTGGGCCCGGCGATGGCCCCACGAGCCCGAAACAAAAGCAGATGTTGTCACGACGCCAGGCGGTCTGGGCCTGTGGCGGTTGTGGGAACCATGGCTGAGGGACGTGTGCGCCCTTCGCGGCCTGCGAGACCTTTAGCGCCCGTGCGACACGCAGGACCTGTGGGACCTGTGTGGCCTGCGGGGCAGGCCTCTCAGAAGCCTCTCAGTAGCCTCTCAGAAGCCTCTCAGAAGCCTCTCAGAAGCCTCTCAGAAGCATCTCAGAAGCTTCTCGGGAGCCTCGCAGAAGCCTCTCAGAAGCCTCTAACAAGCCTCTCACAAGCCTCTCACAAGCCTCGCAGAAGCTTCTCAGAAGCCTCCCACAAGCCTCGCAGAAGCCTCCCTCAAGCCTCTCAAAAGCCTCCCACAAGCCTCTCAGAAGCCTCCCACAAGCCTCGCAGAAGAGAAGGCCTCAGCAGGAGCTCCTGGGTCGGTTGCAATTCGGTGTTCTCCTGACCGGTTTGTATAGGAATCCTTTCAGTTGCGATCAGTCCGTTTCCACCGGTTGCAATCCGACCGAAGTAGTTCCTGAACAGTCCGAAGTGGTTGTGATCGGTCGTTATTCCCCCCTCTCCCCCCTTTTTCGCTCAATGTCGATACGCCGAATAAGAACACGCTCACCTGGATCGTGCTCGGCCATGTCATGTTTTTGTTTCTCGTTTTGACCTGCGCGGCCTTGCCCCCATCCGGGCGCGCGCCGCCCTCGCGGCCACACATCGGGCCGTCTCGGAGGCGGAGGGTTTCTCCGCCGTCCTCCTCCTCCTCCTCCTCTTCCTCCTCCTTCCTCCTCCTCCTCCTCCTCCTCCTCCTCCTCCTCCTCCTCCTCCTCCTCTCTCCTCCTCCCCGGCAAGCCCCCCCCGCGGATGCCTGTTCCTCCTCCTCCTCCTCCTCCTCCTCCTCCTCCTCCTCCCTCCTCCTCCTCCTCCCCTCCTCCTCCTCCTCCTCCTCCTCCTCCTCCTCCTCACGCCAAGCGCCCCCCCCTGTTTTCCTCCTCCCCCCTCCTCCTCCTCCTCCTCCTCCTCCTCCTCCTCCTTCTGCTCCTCCTCCCCCTCCTTCCCTTCGTCCTCCTCCTCCTCCTCCTCCTCCTCCTCGGGTCGCCTACGGCCCGGGGGGAAACCGTGCACTTGGACGAAGGGGCGTCTCCATGACTTCGCCCTGTGAGGGCGAGGGGGCCGACCGCCTCTGCAAGGGGAGGCCCTCTGGCGGGCCCTGACGCGGGCGGGGGCGGAGGTGCACTAGGGTCCGATTTGCGCCCGCGGTGGTTCCAGGATGGTTCTCGGGGCGCTTTTGGGCGCTCTGGTTCTCGGGCCACGGCCGAGCACGCGGTGCTGCAGCTTGTTTTTTCTTTGCTTGCTGGGGCGGCCCGCCCGGTCGCTCCGCCGGCCCAGCTGCCGGAGCTCACTCCGCGGCCAGCCTGGAGCCGGAGGCTCGCGGGCCACCGAGGCGCACGCAGGAGCCGGGGAGCCAAACAACGGATTCTTGCGGCCCTGCATTCTTTCGGCGCGTTCTCGGGGCGCTGTTGGGCGCTCTTGGGCCCATCTCGTCTTCCCTCTCGGGTTTAGGCCATCTTGAACCCGCTATTCATAGCTGCCCTGCTATGCCAGGGGCGGGGGAAAGTAACGAATCTGCTCCCCCGTTTGATCGCGGGAGGTACTCCGTGGCAGCAGCGACGGAGAGTTACAGCCCGTCGCGTGTCTTCGGATGACGGGTGCATTTTGGTTCTTCTGGGGCCCGCCTAGAAACGTAGTGCTGTGACAATTTGTTCTAGCACTGAGTCTTGGGGGTCATTCAGGGCTCTTCCGGGCCATCTTGGAGCCATCTTGGGCCGTTTTGACCGCTCTGGTGCCTCGCGCCCCCTCCCCGCCCAGACCCGGGGGAAGGGGGTGGGGTGGGGAGCGAGCTTTTCCCCGACGGGGAGGAGAGGGGGTGGGAAGCGGGAACACGCTGGACCACCTCTGCCCAGAGGGCCGGCGGGATCGGCTTCGAGCCTCTGGAAGGTGGCCGCCGCTGCGCGGGTCGGCCGCCCAGCGGCTGCGGTGCCGCTCAGGGCCGCCACTCGGGCGGGCCTGCCCGGAGGCCGCTGCATCGACGACCCGCCGTCGCGCCGTCGGGGCGGAGCCCGAAGCGCGTGGTTCAAACTTCACCACCTACCAGACCACCCCAAAGGAGGAGGAGGAGGTGGAGGAGGAGGAACCCAACCCCAAGGCCTCAAGTTGCCCTCCATTTCCAGGGGCGGGGGGGTTCGGTGAGCATTGAAAAAACACATGGAACCCGTACCCCCCCCCCCGAACCCGAAGTTCGGGTCTTCGGGTTGGGTTGGGGTGGTCTGGTAGGTAGTCAAAACTTGCTTGTTGTTTTTGTTGTACCCCGCTGTTTTTGTTTCGCGTGGCCTTCCTTCCTCGCCTCGGCCTTGACAAATGTCATGGCGCCAACATAGCAGAGCGGTTTATGTCATGGCGCCAACATCGCAGAGCAGATTTCATCCTGAAGACGATAGGATGGGCCTGGAGTGTCCTGGAGAGTGTCGTTCCGGATTTCGAGGTGAATTTCGTGCGTGTTGTTTTCTGCCAGGAGTGAAGAGTAAACAGAGCCACGCGAAATTCAATCCGTTTTCCACTCGCCGTTTCGGGTTTTTGCATCGACAGAAATCCACGCAAAGATCTGCTGCAGCACGTCTGCAAGGTCGGCGTAGTGAGGCTTTACTCCCTGGCCTCGGCCTTGAAAAGTGTGGTCCGAGTCGACGGGGTCGGAAGATCGCGCCCAACTGTTGCTGCAGCGGCGGTGCGGCTCGGTGTTGCGCCCGGTCTTCTTCACGCTGACCTCGCCGATGCCCACCGGCTAACACAGGTCGGGGGCGGACAGAACCCCCAACAGTGACACGTCGATTAGTGAATTGTCCGTTTTCGGCTCTCGAGAGGGCGCCGCGGCCGTTATTTTCCAGGCTTGCGCCCGCCAGGTTTGGGCCTCAGGTCGTTTTCACTAAACCACGTTTTGGTAAAGGGATGTCTGTCCATCTCCGAATAGTTCTTGGTAGTGCATGAACGCGCATGTTTAAAACAAATGATGGGAAAAACGATGATGCACTAAAGCGAGAGACGGATTTATGAAATTGCGCCGCCGAATCAAAGCAAGACAACACATCCAGTTCACTAAATTCAGAAATGGGTCAACCAGGGGACTTTTCTTCTGAATCCCAGATCCTATCATTACCATGGCTGGAGTTGCTCGGCCAGATGCAGCGCCCACGTCGCTGCCGCATCCGCGGGAGACATCCTTCTGCTTGGCATCGTTGGGACGTGTGCCTGCCATTCTCGGCGAGGGCCATCGAGGAGCATCCTGGATCCTTGTTTTTTGTTTAAACCAAAATACAGTGCCGTTTTTTATACATGCTCCGCGTGCGGATCGTGTATAAAACATGCATGGATTTAGTACTAAAAACAACGATGAGTTCATTCATAACTCTATGCATAAATTAGTCGTGTACTACAAGTCCTATATTCTTAAAAAGGCCATGTATAAAAAACTGCCCTGTAGTAATAACAGAAAGAATAACAAACGCGCGACATCGCACAGTGCACGGGGAGGGGGCGTCCGAGCGCGACGGCGAGCCTATCTCTAAAGGAGGCCTCCCTCGGCGGCCCGCCGCTGGCCGAGGCGCTGGCCTGGGCGACCGGGAGATCCTGGACCTGGTCCACAGCACAGAGCTCTTCAGATTCACCGGCAGCGGCCACGCGCGCCCCTCGGCCGGCGCGGCGCGGCGCCCTCGTCTCGCTCCTCGGGCTGGGCCGGGCGAGAGGGGGGGACTTATACAGGGAAAGGGGGGGTTCACGAAAGCTGCTGCGTGCAGCTGGTTTCGGCCCCACCGAGGTGCCCAGTCCTCGAGACATGGCCGCCTCCGGCGCCGGTAGGCGCCGGGAAAGTCAGCTACGTGGCGCCCCTCGGCGCGGCGCGGTGCGGCGCCCTCGTCTTCGGGAGCCCTGAGACGGGGGTCGATGCAGACGGGGGTTAGCCAGAGCGCCAGATCCTGCAGGATCCCGCGCTCTGCTAGCCCGGGTCTGGATCGACCCGGGTCAGGGTTGACCCGGGTTGCAGAAGATCGCCGACGTCTCGCTCTTCGGGTGCCTCGGCGTGCTCGTCTCGCCGTGCAGGACGGGGCGGGTCCCGAGGGGCGCCGGGTCCCCGATGTGGCCTTCCGCGCGAGGCTTTCCGCGGCGCCGTCCGTCTGCCCCCGGACCGTCACAGAACAGCTCACGTCAAGCAGTGGCGAACCGTCCTGGCTCGCCCATAGCCCCACCAAACAATGTTCTCAGAACCTTTGGTGGTTTCCACGAAATGCTCTTAGAACATTTCTGGCGGAGTCTGTTTTGTTTTATCACATCGGGTTTATGCTCTAAGAACATTGTTGATGTTCTTGGAACATTTTTGGGTTCTAAGAACATTTCGTGGTAGGACTATAGGAATGCCGGGACGGTCGGTCCCTGCTCAAGATGAAGAGCAGGCCCTGGGGTTATGTCGGGCGTGTCCCCCATACAGGGGGATTTCCGACGAAAATTAAAACATACCCCAAAAATGCCCCCAGAAGGTCAAACATATGCAAAAAAATGTCCCCTGGCTATTTTTCGACCATGTTTTGATTTTTTCTTGGGGTATTTTTTTATTTGTCATCGAACATCCCCTTGTAGGGGAACAGGCCCGACTTAACCCTGGGGGAAGGCCCCGGGGTCTAGGATCCGTCGCCCTCAGAGTTCGCGTTTCTTCCATGCAGGAAGCGCATCGTCGCCGTCGTCGTCGTCCCCTTCGTCCGCCTCGTCCTCCTCGTGTTCTCTCCCTCCTGCTCGTCGTCCTGCTGCCGCCGTCACGCCAAGCTGTCGAGCACCTTCGGTCGGTGAAATCTTCATCGTCTTTTGGGCTCTGGTCTGCATCCTCTTTGACCCCGCGTGCCTCGGAAGCGTCCCAAGTATGACCTTACATTCGTGAGGCGTCGCCTTCTCGTGTTGACCTGCCTTTGGGCGGCGTATTCGGTTAGACTCTCAGGCGGTCGGATACACTCGTTCTCGACGCTCGTCTCTTGCAGCCCCCGTTGGCCCTCTCTCCTGCTCCTCCTCCTCGCTCTTACTGCTCCTCTCGCTCACGCGATCCTGCTCGCCCTGCCCCCCCCCTTCCCGCATCAGGGGCAACGGTACGGGGGAGGGATAGGCTCGGGGGGGATACGTCCGTTCCCAATCGTACATCCATCGCCCACGGGCGCCTCACAACCTAGCCCGCCCTTGAACGTACGGCTTCGCTCTCGCTGGCCTGCCGCCAATCTCAGGCGATCGCAAACATGGCTCGAGGGGGGCGTGGATTGACGACGGGTCCCGTTTCCTTTGGGAATCGCGGACTTCTGCCGCCGCATTTTGGGGAGGGCACTTCCCCCGATCCATGGCTTGGGCGACCGCGCGCCGAATCCACGGATCGCGAATCCATGTTCTGCGCGCCCCCAGCAATCCATCGGCAGCGTATCGCCGACTCCAGGGCACGCCAGCATCGCACGCGCCGCCCGGGAGGCCCCGCAGGGCCCCCCGGCGGGGAGAGCGAATCTGTTTTGCGAATTTTCTAACTTTACGTCGGGCGTCTCCCCCTGCAGGGCGATTTTGGGTGACGAATTGGAAAAACTGCGCCAAAGATACCCCAAAAAGGTCAAAACAAATTCAAAAAATATTCCCCCAGACTATTTTGGGACTATGTTTTGTTATTTCTGGGGCATTCTTTATCTTTGTCGTCGACAGTCCCCCTGTAGGGGGACAGGCCCGACATACTTCTAGCTTTCGCCCGCAGTCCCCGGTAGGACGACGTGCCCGACCGCAGCGCATCGCCGCCGCCAGGGCGCGACAGCACCGCACGCGCCGCCCTTCGAGGCCCCCGCGGGAGGCCCCCCCGCGGGCAGAGATCAGGAGGGGAAAAAAAACACAGACACAATTAATCGTCGATTCCCCCGAAAATATGGGAAAATATGGGAAGTGGGGGGGAATACAAAAACCCCCCAAAAATTAGACAATATGGGAAATCCTTTTATTTGTGTGTATATATTTGTGTGTCTCAGGGCCCCTTCAAGAGAGCGCGGCGGGGGCGCCCCCGCGCCCCTTTTGCGCGCTCGGCCCGGGCCCCCGCCGGCCCGGAGCGGGCTGCGCGCCGTGCGCGCGGGGGCGGCCCGCGCCGCGGCGTGCCGCGGGGCGGCCTGACGCGCGGAGTCTGGCGGTGCAGCTCCCTTCTGGACGCCCGAAATGGGTCCTGGAAGAATGGTAAAACGACGCGAAGATCGGGACAAAATCGGATCGGGATAACTCGAAATCTCTGAGAATCGGCGGGTTTGGAGGATGTATTGGGCGCCGCGGCCGCTCCAGAGCGTTCCGGAACGCTCTGAGAGCGCTCCGGAACGCTCTGGAGCGATTTATCCCGATCTTAGCACTGTTTTACCCTTCTCTGGACGCCTTAAATGGGTCCTGAAAGAATGCGTATGACGCCCAAGAATTGCTGCCCCGCGCGACCAGAAGCAACATGCCGAGTGCGAGCGGCCGCGGGCCGTGAGACCCTCCGAAGCCACAGGAAGCCACCCAGAGCCAATCGCAGCATGACAATCCATATCCCCAAGGCATTGACCACGCGATGACCTTGTTCGCGGCTTCGGACTCCGAGCCGACAACCGTCGAGAGCGCCGGAGTCGTGGAGAAGGGAGACGTCGATTACACTCGGACTGGATTGGGCAGGACACGCGAGAGGACACAAGACCCTTCCGAGGTTCCGAGGGCCACATTGCCATAGCAAGGTAAGGAGGCATGGGACGCGAGACGCATGACACAAAGGTCCCCTGGAATTGGCAGCGTCGACCTACTAATCCGGGCCAACTGTACGGCATGGCATCCAGGCCCTGGCCCATTTGCACGAACGAAATGGGTACGGAAAGAATGGGTACGATGCCCAACAGCAGTTCCTGCTCATTTTGAACAGGATTCGCTGTCCACGCCGCCGCGGCCTGTGTCCATTCGAGACAGAAGGCCGCCTGCCCAACAGCGGCCGCTGTTGGCTTGGGACAACATTTGTTGTTGGGCATTGTGCCCATTTTTTCCGTACCCATTTCGGGCGTCCAAATCTTTCCTCGCCCCCCAAACTCCAAGTCGGGCCTGTCCCTCTACAGGGGGGAATATTCAAGAATAGTGAAGTGAATAGTCTGGGGACGATTCTTTTGTAGTCTTTTCTGGAATCTTTTTGATTTTTTTATGGTAAAAAGAATAGTCTGGGGATTTTTCGCCCAAAGTCCGCCTGTAGGGGGACATGCCCGACCAAATCCAAACTCTAGGCCTTCCAGATCGGCTCAGAGTAGATGGGGTCGGAGGATCGCGCCGCATCGCCGATGCATTGCCGATGCAGCTCGAAGCGGAGCCCGATTTGCTTCACGCCGGCGTCGCCGATGCATCGCCGACGTCGACGATGCATCGCCAGTGCGTCGCCGATGCATTGCTGATGCATCGCCGATGCATCGCCAATGTATCGGCGATGCGGCGCCATCCTCCGACCCCATCTTCTCTGACCCCATCTAGGAGGCCTTTCGTCCGCGTCCTCCAAACTCAGGGGAAGGATTGTAGCAGTGGAGCTAATCGTCCACACTCGAGATCGTAAAGTGGCCGTATACTACGACATCTGAGCTTCGGCGCTCCGGCGCCCCCTCCGAGCTCTCAGAGGGCCGCCCCCCGTGGCACACATCGGCGCCTGTCCTCTCCTGTCCTGTCATCCTCTCTTCAGGCGGGGCTGGGACGAGGATCGATCCGCTCCGGAGCGTTCTGGAACGCTCTAAGAGCGATCCAGAACGCTCTGGGAAGGCCGCGACGCCCGAGACATGCTCCAGAGCCGCCGGATCTCAGAGATTCGCGATGCATCCTCACCCGAACTTATCCTTGTATTGGCTTCGTCTTGTCTCTATGGAAGAAGAACCAACGGCTTCCGAAAGCTAGTGTTTATGTCATTCCCTGTTGTCTGAATCCCCCTCTCTAGGCCTGCCACATGGGCCCGAGAGGATGGGATCGAAGGATCGCGCCGCATCGCGGATGCATCGGCGATTGTCTTCATGCCGACGTCGCCGATGCGTCGCCGACGTCGCCGATTCATCGGCGATGCTTTGGCGATGCGGCCGCTCCTTCGACAACACCTGCCCAGACCCCATCTGGGATTGGGGGCGACCAAGAAGGTGGTGATGACTAGGAGGGGGGAATCTCATGGCGAGGGCCATAGTGTTGCGCCGATCTCTTGTCCCCCTTTCCTTCTCTCAATCTGCCCCCTGGCCTTCCCCTCGTCCGCGCACATATCAGGAGGAAAAGAAACACACAGACACAATTAATCGTCGATTCCCCAGAAAATATGGGAGAATATGAGAAGTGGGGTGAAAGACAAAAACCCAGAAAATATGGGAAAATATGGGGAATGATTTTATTTGTGTGTATCTACTTGTGTGTCCCAGGGCCCCTTCAACATACCTCAAGCATTGTGACCACGATCTGCGAACCCCCCTCATGGCCACCCGCCTCTTGGCCGGCCCCCCCCTCCCCCCTCCACGAGGTTCCCCTGCCGTGGCCGCAGCCCCGGCTTGAGTCCCCTGGAGGCTCCAGGCCCGACCAGTGCGGCGCTGCCCTGGCCTTAAGTCGGGCGTGTCTCTCTGCAGGCAGAATCTTCAACAATCGTCGAGGCACGTTTTTGTTCGAATACGTTCGACTATTTTTGAATGGCTGTCAAAACTTCTATGTCTGAATCTGTCTCGAATATTTGAATCTGTTTTTGAGTGTGTTCTATTTCTGGAATATTCTAGCTGTGCTTCACTTCTCTTCCAAATCCCGCCTGTGGGAGGACGTGCCCGACCTGACCCTGGCCCTCTCCGGGGGGGCGCCCGCGCCATGGCGAGCGGGGCCCGGCTCGACCACTGCGGGCTGCTCGGCGTGGCGCCCGACGCCGGCCCGGAGGAGGTCCGGCGCGCATACAAGCGGGCCGCGCTGCGGTGGCACCCGGACAAGAACCCGCAGGACTCCAGGAAGGAGGTTGAAGTCGGGCCTGTCCCTCTACAGGGGGACTATTCCAAGATAGTCAAAACATAGTCTGGGGACTACATTGCTTGAGCCTTTTTTGACCCTCTTGCTGCCAGAACTGGTTATTACTTCTTAGTGATTATTTTTTCTTTGTGTTTTTTTTTTATCCTTTTGCTAACATTGTGAGTATTGATTATTTTTCGCTGCCAGAAATAATTGGAACATTGCCTCCCAGACTGCCCAAATTCAGGAGGGGAAAAACACACAGACACAATTAATCGTCGATCCCCCAGATAATATGAGAAAATATGGCTAGTGGGGGGGAAGACAAAAATCCCAAAAATATTGGAAAATATGGGACATTTTTTTGTGTGTGTATTTTTTTGTGTGTCCTGGGGCCCCTTCACAAATGGGGTACGAGATAGATGGGACCTGAGGACCACGCCGCATCGCCGATGCATCGGCGATGCGGTGCGATGAGGAGCCCGATTTTAACCACGCAAACTTCGCCGATGCATCCCAGAGGTTGTCGGTGCATCGCCGGCGCATCAGCGGCTCATCAGCGATGCGGCGCGATCCTCGGGCTCCATCCAATTCGGATCCCATCTTGGAGGCCTCTGAGGTTAATACAAGCCTGTCCCTCTACAGGGCGAAGATTCAGAAATAGTCAACACATAGTCTCGGGACGATTTTTAATTAGTATTTGTTGACCATTTGGGGGGTATTTGTTTGAGTATGTTTGATTTTTCGCCCCAATACCCCACTGTAGGGGGGCACGCCCGACCCAACTCTGAGGACCGGGCCACGGCCGAGCGCATGTTCAAGCAGGCGGCGGCGGCCTGCAGAGAAAAGGGGGGGTCGTAGAGGAGGGCGAGCGGAGGCAGGGCGGCAGCTCGGGGGTGGATAGCACCCCCACCCCGACACGTCGATTGGTGGATTGTCCGTGTTCGGTTCTCGGGAGGGCGCCGCGGCGGAAGAGGAGAAGGAGGAGGAGGAGGAGGAGGAGCCTAGGCGCTTATGTACTGTCGGCCTTGATTGGACAGGACAAGCGAGAGGGCACAAGACCCTTCCGAGGGCCACATCTCCATAGGAGTGTAGGAAGGCACGCGTCGCGAGGCACAGGACACAAGCGTACCCTTGAGCTGGCAGGGTCGACCTACTAATCCGGGCCGACTGCCGTGGATTGTCCGTGTTCGGTTCGCGGGAGGGCGCCGCGGCCGTCCTTTCCCAGGTTTGCGTCCGCCAGGCTTGGACCCGAGGTCGTTTTCACGAAAAAACCACGGTCTACTGAAGGGGGGTTCTGCCCATGCCCGAGCAGGTGGCCTTCGTGCCGTCTGCTCTCCCCCGGTTGGACGCAGCTCGGAACAGATGGTGCGGTTGGACCCCGGGAGTACCGCTGACCACCAGCGATAATCGGGAGCGGAAAAGAGGGGGGTTGATGACTAGGGGGGGGGGGATATCGTGGCGGGGGCCATGATATTTCCCCAGATTCCATGGCGCCTCTTCTTCTTTCATGACGTCCCTGCCCCCCCCGCTGGGCCGCGCACGTGCCGCCGGTCATGATTTGCACCCCCCCCCCTCTTGGACACCCCCCTCTTGGCCGCTCCCGAGATAGCGATAACGAGAAAGGCAGCGACAGACGATGGCAGTCGTCAGCGCTGTGGTCGTTGTGATGGCCGTGGTCGTCCTCGTCGTCGCTGCCGGGGGGCGAGCTCGAGGTGCCGCTGCCTCGGCCCGCCCCGATCCGAGGGGAGGGGCGCGAGGAGGGGGTGGGCTGCCAAGAGGTCTCCCTCCTCCTCCTCCTCCTCCTCCTCCTCCTGCTGCTCCTGCTCCTCCTGCATCTCCTGCTCCTCCTGCATCTCCTCCTCCTCCTGCTCCTCCTGCTCCCTCCTCCTGCTCCCTCCTCCTCCTCCTCCTCCTCCTGGGGTGGAAGCTGCGCAGCAGCCCTGCTGGCGTCTGAGGACCGGGCACTCCGGGCTCGGTGGCAAGTCGTGGGGGCCTGTTACTCCAGATTTCGTAATAAAGGGAGGGGGGTCTCATTTCGGGGGGGGTCTCTTCCAGGCTATCTTGGAGCGCCTGGGGGGGTCTGGGGACGATGTTTTGGAGGGTTCTCCCACGGGGGAGGTCTGAAATGGCTTGTCTTGGAGGGTCCAGACCCCCTCCCTTTTGATACGAAGTCTGGAGTATACATCGGGGGCGGCAAAGAGGGGGGTGATGACTAGGGGGGGGTGGATATCATGGCGTGGGCCGTGCTATGTCACCAGACTCCATGGCGCCTCTTCTGATTTCATTACGTCCCTGGCCCCCCCGCTGGGCCGCGAGCATGCCGCCGGTCATGATTTGTACCCTCCCCTCTTGGACACCCCCCTCTTGGCCACTCCCGACATGGGAGCCTGGTATACAGCCAAGTCGCTGAAATAGGGAACAGTTTGGGTCAGAAAGGGGCTCGATATTCCTGCGGTCCGTCTGTGGCTTTTCTTCCAGCCTTCTCCTCGTGCACGCGGGCGCTTGTGAGGCTAGAAAGGGGCGTCGGTCCTCGTGTATCGTTCCTTCTTTCAGCAGCCCGACTGTACCCTCCAAATTCTGTCTTTAGCGTCGACTCGCGTCGATTAGCGTCTGGGAGCCGATTGGACAGCGCCGATTTGCGTCGGCTAGCGTCGATTGGCGTCGACGCGGCGTCGACGAGCGTGGGCTAGCGTCGATCTGCATCGAGTCGCACGAGCCGACAAGATGGCATGGAAGCCTCCCATGAGTTGCCCCCGAGCTCGTTTCGGGGAAACGTAAGACTCGAGTAAACTGGAACTCGGGTGTGCCGACGTATTTTGACGAGCGCGTCCTGGATGTTGACGGTTCAGTTTTCGTGGGACGTTTGCAGCGGGAGTCGCGTCAAGTTGTCGTCATTCTTGATGGCCCCGTCGGGCCAACCCGAGTCCCCCGTACCCGAGTCTTACGTCTCCCGATCGTGTTCGCACAGGATGGCACAGAAGGGTTCCATGATCCGCCCCCGAGCTCGTTTCATGGGCGGAGGATCGATAGTGCTCGCACCTGGCACGCCGCGCGAGCGGCCAAGAGGACAGGACGCCGCCGTCCTGCCTGGAGAACGCCCGCGGGGCGGACGACACCCATCGACGTCAGGGGCTTCGGCCCCCCTCCGGGGTTGACGCCTCTACCTCCTCCTCCTCCTCCTCCTCCTCCTCCTCCTCCTCCTCCTCCTCCTCCTCCTCCTCCTCCTCCTCCTCCTCCTCCGCCTCGCACTGGGCGCGGACACTTTTTGTGGTGGGATCTCCAAGAGCCGTCCGGCCCAGCACGTCGCCGCCCAGCCGCTGCCTCCACGAGGCCGCCTTGGCGCCTGTCTCGTCGGCGGGGCAGCCGGGCTGCCCTGCGGCGGCGCGTGCCTGCGCCAAGTGGGCTCAGCGTTATGTCGGGCGTGTCCCCCTGCAGGGGGATTTTCGACGATGAATAAGAAAATACCTCCAAAATGCTCCAAAAAGGTAAAAGAATACTCAAAAGATAGTCCCCAGCCTATTTTTTGATTATGTTTTGACTATTTCTGCGGTCTTTTTTATTTTTCCTCGAACGTCCCCCTGTAGGGGGACAGGGTCGACTTAAGCTCAGCGCCCGGTTGCACCAAGGAGCGGCCCAGGCTTCGCTCGCGCGGTCTGGAAGCAAACGAACACAGCCAGAACGACAAGCGGCCCATTGTTGTCGTTCCGCACGCGACCAACCGTGAGCCTGAAATCTCCTGATGTCCGCGGGGCACGGCGACCCCGCGCGATCTCGTCCAGGCCACGGGAGAGAAACTTCTTCTAGCCCGCCGCGAGAGAGCGTCGGTGGCGGAGTGGACAATCGCACGCCGACGCAAAAAATGGCGTTCACCTTGGAAAGCACTGAGGTGCACGCGCCCGTACGGATTCCACTCCTCCAGGGAGGAAAAACCACCCCGACCCCGATAATTGGCCTTTACTGAGCGGCCCTGGGCGTTCACTGAACAGCCCTGCCCTGTTCGATTCCTGCCTTGGACGCGTTCGCTAAACGGCTTCGCTTGTCGGGGTGATTCGTATGCGGGTGGATGTTCTGCCATCCAACCCTGGGCCCTGCACCCAAGGAGAGAAGGTTCCAGAGGAGGCCTTCCCAGACACCCTGTGAGCCCATGTGATCGTTTTTTTATTCATTGTTTTGCCGATCGGCGCGGGCCCCCCAACCCCCCTTCCCCCCCCTACGGAGTAGATCTTGGCTGTGTCTGGCGCCTGCTTCGAGCAGGCGGGGTCCCTTCCCCCCTCGGCCGCACTGCTGCAAACAGTTGCACTAAGCAGAGGTCCGGAGCCAGACCCCCCCCCTCCCCCCTTCCGCCCAATGTCGAAACGCCGAATCAGACAACGCTGACACCCCTGACCACACTCTGCCTCTCTGCCTCCTTCCGCCAGGTGGTGATGGTGGTGGTGCTTTCCTGTCACTACCAGGGGGAACGCATGGACCCCCAATCGCCCATTTGAGCGACGCACACAAACGGGGCAGTCTGCGACGACCTTGGCCCCTTTCCGCCCAATATCGAAACGCAGAATACAAAAAACGCTCACCTCCCGAGAGGAGGCGCTCCGCCTGCGCCGGAGGGCCGCCCCCTGCCCTGGCTTGGCGCCCTGCCCCCCCTCTTCGGCGGGGGAGAACGAGGAGAGGGGGGAACGGGCTCTCCGGGGGGGAAGCGCGGCCCTCCCCTGCGCCCCAGACACCCGGCCTACACTCAGGCGATCGCAACATGGGCACCAGAGACGGGGGCACAGCAAGCAGAGGGGTACGGGGAACCCCGATTTCCGCGTTTGGCTATGCCCCCGTTTAGGGGGCCCTGGGCGCCGTAAACGCGGGTACAGTAGACGGGGGTATCTGGAAAAGGCAAAGTTCCCGTTTAGCTAAGCCCCCGTGCACGGAGCCCCGACGCAAAAATGGATCAAGGGGGGGTGGATTAGCGACGGGTCCCATTTCCACTGGGAATCGCGGATTTCCGCCGCCGAGCGAGGCGGCACCGGCCGCATTCGGGGGAGGGCACCTCCCCCGATCCATGGTTTGGGCGACCGCGCGCCGAATCCACGGATCGCGAGTCCATGTTTTGCGCGCCCCCGATACCCCGTGCGCTCCATCGGCGGCGAGCGAGGGGGGGGAAGTGAGAAGGAGAAGGCCCTCTCAGAAGGCGGTGGGGCTTCTCGGGAGCCCGCCGGCCCTGAGAGAGGTTTTTGTTGCTGTGTCTTCGGGGGAGGCTTTCTGGAAAACTGCCAGAAGGCCAGTGGGAACTTCCGAGCCTTCTGGGAAGGCCTCGCGGGGTTGGACAGACCTCCTACCCTGACACGTCGATTGAGGAATTGGCCGTTTTCGGTTTGCGAGAGGGCGTCGCGGCCGTCATTTTTGCGGGCCCAGGGGAGGTTTACTAAAGGGAGGTTTGTCCACCGCCGTAGGCCCGCCCCCTCTCAGTTCCCCCTGGTCTGGCCGCCGAGGGAAGCGTGGCCCTCCCCTGGCGCCCCAGGCACCCCGCGTTCCAACGATGTTCGATGCGTGGACCCTTGCGGAGTTCCGGACAAGTTTTATCCAGGGCCGGCTTTTCATCTTTAGCCGTTTCTTGATGGTCCCGGCGCCCGTTCAGTCTAGGCTTCCTAGATGGGGTCGGAGGAGATGGGGTCGGAGGATCGCCCCGCATCGCCGATGCATCGACCGTACGGCTCGATGTGGAGCCCGTATTTCTCCACGCCGACGTCGCCGATGCCTCGCTAACGTCGCCGATGCATCGCCAATATCGGCGATGCATTGGCGATGCGGCGCGATCCTTCGACCCCATCTACTCGGTCCCCATCCAGGAGGCCTCTATTCAGGGAGGCTGAGAATGGCTCGCAGACTGGCAGCTCCCAAGATGTTTGGAGCCTCGGATATTTGCTACTCAGGAGGGAAAGAAACACACAAACACAATTCATTGTCGATCCCCCAGAAAATATGGGAAAATATGGGAAGTGGTGGGGAAGACAAAAACCCAGAAAATATGGGAAACTTTGGGGAATCATTTTATTTGTGTGCATTTATTTGTGTGTCCCAGGGCCCCTTCAGTTACGCTGCTGTTCTGCGGCGCGCCGCCGCCAGGTGAGCGACGCCCACGCGCGGGGGGGCCGCCTGCGCCGACACGGGCGCGTCGGCTGCCCGCGCAGGGTCGCGCGCAAGCGCGCCCTGTTTCCAAAGCGACGGGCCGCGCGGGCGGCCCGCGCACGCCGCCGCGCAGTGCCACTGCGCCGTGTCGCGTAAGATCCACTCGGGCCTGTCCCTCTGCAGGGGGAATTTCCAAAGTTAGTCCAAACATAGTCTGGGAACTATTTTTGAGTATTTTTTAACCATCCTGGAGTATGTTGTGAGTACTCTTGTTTTTCGTCGAACATGTCCCCTGGTGGTGGACACGCCAGACTTCAGCGTACAATGCCGTTGTTTTATACATGCTCCGCGTGCGGATCATGTATTAAAGATGCAGGGGTTTAGTATTAATAACAACGATGAGTTCATGCATACATGTATTCATACATTCGTCATGTATCAGAAATCCTATATATTTTTCTTAAAAAATCCGATGTATTAAACACTGCCCTGTAAGACCCGGTGTGGAGCGCCGCGCAGGTGGCCGAGGCCTACCGGGCGCTGTCGGGCGGCCAGGCGCCGCGCCCCCGCCGCGACGGGGGCGCCGGGCCGCAGCCCTGCGCACCTCCCGCGCGGCCCGCGGAGGAGCGCGAGGGCACGGAGGCGGCCCGCGGCGCGGCGCCCGCGCCCCCCGAGGTCAAGCAGTGGCGAAGCGTCCTGGCTCGCCTACAGCCCTACCGAACAAGGTTCTAAGGAAATTTTGTGGTTTCCACGATGTGTTCTCGGAACATTTCTGGCGGAGTCTGTCTTGTTTTATCGCATCGGGCTTATGTTCTAAGAACGTGGTGTTTGTTCTTAGAACATTTCTGGGTTCGAAGAACATTTCGTGGTAGGACTATAGGAATGCTGGGACGGTCGGTCCTTGCTCAACGAGGGGCGCCGTGCCAGCAGCGGCGGCGGCCTCCTGCCCGGGTGGCTGTGGGGTGGCGCCCCGCGGCAGGCGGCGGACGACGGCATGGAGGAGGGGCGACCCCTTGCAGTGGGCCCTGGAAACGACGGGGCCGTTTTTTGTTTTAACGGGTTCCGTTTTGCCGTTTTTTGTTGCCGGTTCCGGCGCCGTTGTTTTACCGGTTCCGTCGCCGTCTTTTGAGGAGCCGTTTTTTTCGCCGTTTCCATGTTCAAGGGACATTTTTTGGGAAACGGTGAAAAAACGGCCCTGCCGTTTCCAGGGCCCACAGAGGGCGACCCTCGAGTGGGGGATAGCCTGCAGAGTTGAGTGACCCGCGAGCCTCTATTCTTGTGGGGTCTGCGGCGAAGCATGCGCGGAGTGTCCCGTGGATCTGTAGGGAGCATCTCTTGCGCAGGCTCCGCAGGTCCGGCAGGCAGCAAGACAAGACGGGCACTCCTATAGTGGGGGAGGCTTGATTGGAGCTGTCGTGGAGGCCTCGGGGGTGCCTGGGCACAAGTAGGAGAACAAAAAGTGACATAAACATAAAAACTCGGAGGTCCGCGCGGATTTCTCGGATCGGCGCTGGGGCCCCCCCGGCGGTGCCTCCGGCGCCGCCCCTGGCGCGCTCCGCGCGCCAAGGAGGGGGGTCCAGCGCCGATCCGAGAAATCCGCGCGGACCTCAGAGTTTTTTTTATGTTCATGCCACTTCTCGTTCCCCTAAAAGCGGCATGCACATACACGCTGGTCGTTGAAAGTAGGTCTATTGTTGGACTCCCAGGTCCCAATCTGCTTCAAGCGCCTTCCTACTTCAAGAAGAATCGGCACGCTTTGGCTGTGTCTTTTGATTCTCTGGGGGGGCCTGGACCCAATCGACTTGATCTGCCTTCCTACTTTTTTTGTTTATGCCACTTTTTCGATCCCTAACGAGGCCGCCCTTTGGTGGCTGGCCCGGGGGGTGTCAGTAGGGGGCCACGCGCGAACCCTACCCCTACCCCCCAAGATCTCTGAGAGGGAGGGTGGGGTTCACTTCGCTCGGGAGCTCCCGCACGAAGGGAACCCCACCCTCCCCCTCAGAAATCGTGGGGGGTTGGGGTAGGGTTCGCGCGTGGCCTCCCAGTCAGTCTGCTCGCCTGGGAGGGCTGTGCGCCCCTGCTCCCCGGAGGAGCGCCTCGGGGACCGCCGAGGCTCCGAGGCAGCGGGAGCGACGGCCGGCCTGTGGCCGGCGTCGGCCTCCCGCGGGGCCCCTCCCGCGGGGCCCCTCCCGCGGGGCCCCTCCCGCGGGGCCCCTCTCGCGGGGCTCCTCTCGTGGGAGCGGCCGGTCTGGGGCCCTCGCGCGGGGCCCCAGGATCGTCAGGAGGCGACTCGGGATGGACCGCGCCGGCCCCCCGAGGAGCTGGCCACAAACCTCCCGAGATCCCGAGATCCAACGTATTGAAAAATCACGACGGAAGTTTTTACAGTTTTCGGTCTCCAGGGACCCTTACCGAACCTCGGGACCGTCAAAAAACGACTCAGGATGAAAAACCGGTCCTGGGGAATGGGTCGAGACTTCAGGGGACACCGTATTGAAAAAAACACGACGTCATCTCTGAGATCCACGCAGCAGAAATCGGGCCGAACGAGAGAGGGGGGGGGGATATAGGGGAAGGGGGGGGTAACACGAAGAGCAACTGTCAATCAGGATCCGTCCACGACCCGAGGCGACGTGGGTCTCCAGGGCGGTGCGTTCTTTCTCCGCCCGAGCTTCCGCCCGCCGAGCCGCCCCTCGCCGCACTTCCGCAGCTGCAGGCAGCTGGCTTCGCCCCCGCCGCCGGGCCCAGTCCTCGACGCGTGGGCGCCTCCCAGCGCCGGGAGGCGCCAGGAGAATCACGGCTACGTGAGCTGAGTCTCTGCCCTGCCCTTTGTTGTCCCCCCTCTCCTTCCACCTGGGGTAAAAATTGCAGCGCCGCGTGCCTGGTAGGGCGCGTGCGCTCGCTCCTGGACCTGCTTCCTGGCAGCTGCAGCCCGCACCACCTCTCGCTTCTGGTCCGCTGAGTTGCCGCTTAGGCCTCCGGCTTGCCCGCGCGTTAGGCAATTAGGTTCGCGCGTGGCCCGCCCGTCCCGTTTGACGCCGCCTGCGCCTTCGCTTGCGGCTGCTGACTAAAAAAAGTGTCTGGTAGGGCTTCGGGCTGCGTGCAGGCGGCCCCCCCGGGCAGTCCTGCGCTGGCCTCGGCGTGCCCCCGAGAGGGAGCTCCGGGCCGGCCTCCACGGGCCCCCCGAGTCGTCGGGGGTGGACAGAACCCCCAATAGTGGCACGTCGATTGATGAATTGTCCGTTTTCGGTTCTCGAGAGGGCGCCGCGGCCGTTATTTTCCAGGCTTGCGCCCGCCAGGTGTGGGCTTCAGGTCGTGTTCACTAAACCACGTTTTATCAAAGGGAGGTCTGTCCATCCCCGAAGTAGGCTTCAGTCGGGCCTGTTCCTTTACAGGGGGGAGATTCAGAAATAGTCAAAAAATAGTCCGGGGATTATTTTTTTGAGTATGTTTGGACAGCTTTTTGATTTTTCTTGGGTATCTTTATTTTTTCGTCGGGAATCCCCCTGTAGGGGGACACGCTCGGGGCGGTCTCAACACCGTGGCGCCGCCTCCGGCGGGGTCCGCGTCCCAGGGTTGGTCTAGGCCTCCTAGATGGGGTCGGAGTTTTCAAGCAGTGGCGAAGCGCCCTGGCGTGTCCACAGTCCTACCAAGCAATGTTCTAAGAGCCTTTTGTGGTTCCCACGAAATGTTCTTAGAACATGTCTGGCTGGGACTGCCTTGTTGTAACACCTCGGGCTTATGTTCTAAGAACGTTGTTTTTGCTATTCGAGCATTTTTGCGTTCTAAGAACATTTCGTTGTAGGACTATAGGAATGCTGGGATGGGCGGTCCCCTGCTCAAGGAGTAGATGGGGTCGGAGGGTCCCGCCGCATCGCCGATGCATCTTCGATGCGGCTCGATGTGTGGCCCAATTTTCGCCGCGCCGACGTCGCCAATGCGCCGCCGACGCCGCCAGTGCATCGGCGATGCATCGCCGACGCATCGCCGATGCGGCGAGGCCCTCCGACTCCATCTGCTCGGACCCCATCCGGGAGGCCTCCCGTTGGGGTGCCGAGGCCGCCCCGGACTGCTCCGGGGGCCTGCTGGGTCCAGCCGGGACTGCTCGGAAGGCCCGCTGAGGCCCTCCTCCTCCTCCTCCTCCTCCTCCTCCTCCTCCCCCTCCTCCTCCTCCTCCTCCTCCTCCTCCTCCTCCTCCTCCTCCTCCTCCTGGAGAGGGTTTGCCTGGGCACAGCCAAAACAGGGCTGCAGGATCGGGATAAATCGCTCCAGAGCGTTCCGGAGCGCTCTCAGAGCGTTCCGGAACGCTCTGGAGCGGCCGCGGCGCCCAATACATCCTCCAAACCCGCCGATTCTCAGAGACTTCGAGATATCCCGATCCGATGTTGTCCCGATCTTCGCGTCGTTTTAACAGCCCGCAGCCTCCTGCCACGGAGGACGCCTACAACCTGTTCGAGCAGGTTCTCGGGAAGGACCCCTTCGGGGAGCTGGACTGGGGGAGCAAAGAGTGGCTTAAACATAACAACTCGGAGGTCCGCGCGGATTTCTCGGATCCGCGCTGGACCCCCCTCTCTGGCGCGCGGAGCGCGCCAGGGGCGGCACCGGAGGCGCCGCCGGGGGGCCCCAGCGCCGATCCGAGAAATCCGCGCGGACCTCCAAGTTTTTATATTTATGCCACTTTTTGTTCCCCTATGGACGGGCTCTTCGAGGACCCCTCCTCGGCCCGCGTGGGCCGCTTCTTCGAGGGCCTGAGCTCAGCCCTGCGGCAGGCCGGGCCACCGCGTGCGGCTCCTCTCGGAGGTGGCGGCGCCACCCCGGCGACGTCGAGCAGGACCTCCGAGACCGTCATCTCGGGCCGGACGAACGGTGGGGATTGGGAAAGGGGGGGCTACGAAATTTGCTGCATGCAGCTGGTTTCGGCCTCACCGAGGGACCCATTCCTCGATACATAGCCGCCTCCGGCGCCGGGAGGCGCCCGGAAAAGCAGCTACGCGAGCTGATTCTCAACCCCCCCCTTTTGCTATCCCCCCCTTTCGCCCGACCCGATCATCGACGGGCGCGGCCTCGTGTCCCACAGCACGGCCTACACCGTGCGCTCCATCGGCGGCGAGCGGGGGGGGGATGTGAGAAGGAGTGATAGACCTCCTACCCTGACAAGTCGATTAAGGAATTGGCCGTTTTCGGTTCGCGAGAGGGCGTCGCGGCCGTCATTTTTGCGGGTCCAGGTCCGTCGATTGCGGCCCTGGGTCGTTTTCGCTAAGGGGAGGTTTATTAAAGGGAGGTTTGTCCACCGCCGAGTGAGAAGGAGAAGGCCCTCTCATCGGAGCAGAACAACGACACAAGCAGTCACTTCTGGCGCTCCGCGCGGATTGTTGGGATCCGCGCTGGGGCCTCCCCGCGGCGCCTCCGGCGCCGCCCCTGGCGCCCACGAACTCCGCGCGGAGCGCCAGAAGCTTATTTATGCTTATGCAGTTGTTCTTCTTCTATCTCAGAAGGCGGCAGAACTTCTCAGAGGCCCTCACGCCTTCCGAGAACTGTTCTGCGTCGTCGGGGGAGGCCGAGACAACTTTTCAGAAGGCCACGCAACTTCCGAGCCCTCTCTGAAGTCAGGAGGGAAAAAAACACAGGCACAATTAATCGTCGATTCCCGAGAAAATATTGGAAACTATGGGAAGTGGGGGGGAAGACACAAGCCCAGGAAATATGTGAAAATATGGGGAATCCTGTTATCTGTGTGTATTTATTTAATCGCTTCGCTCACTCCGCCGGCCCAGGGTCTCCTGAGGGCTTCTGGGGGGTCTCTTGGGACCTCTTAGGGGCCTCATGGCTCCTCTTGGGGGCTTCTTGGGGCCGACGACTGGACATGTTGTTTTGCTTGCTTGCGTGCTGGGGGGTGGCATTTGGGGGCTCTCGTGAAGGCTTCTGGGGTGCCTCCTGGGACCTCTCAGGGGCCTCTGGGGTTCTCCTGGGGGCTTCGTAGGGGCGAAGGCTGGACATGTTGTTTCGCTTGCTTGCGTGCTGGGGGGTGGCATTTGGGGGGTCTCCTGAGGGCTTCTGGTGGCCTCTTGGGACCTCTCAGGGGCCTCTGGGGTCCTCCTGGGGGCTTCTTAGGGCCGAGGGCTGGACATGTTGTGTCGTGTTCCCCCCCTGGGGCCGCTCTTGGGGCGTTCTTGGGGCCCTCTTGGGCCGTCTTGGGGCCCTCTGGGGCAGTTTTGGGGCCATCTTGGCTCGTCGTAAGGCCCTTGTGGGGGGCTCTTGGGCACTCTTGAAGCGGTCTTGGGGGCCTCTTGGGCCGTCGTCGGGCGTCGGAAAGCGGAAAGGGTGGGAATACCAAAATCTCACCAAAACCTAAGGAAAAGCAATGAATTTTGCCTATTGGGGCCCTCTTGGGAGTGCTCTTGGAGGCCTCCTGGGGCGTTTGGGGGCCATATGGAGCGTCTTGGAGCGATCTTGTGGCATCTCGGAGCCCTCTTGTAGCATCTTGGGGGCGTTTTGGGGCGTCTGGAGGATCTCTGGAGGACCTCGAGGGCGGCACCCAGGAGGGAGAACATCTCTGACGGGAACCTCCCGGGACCCTCCCGGGAGTCTCCCGGGACCCTGCCGGGGTACTTTTCGTGGGGAGACCCCCAGGGGCCGCCCCGCGCGCGCGAAGAAGAATATTGTAAAGCAGTCACCGGAGATCTTAGCACGCCTCTGGCCCGTTGGGCCGGCGAATTTGTGTGTCCCGAAGGCCCGCCCCCCCTCGCTTCCCCCCTGGGCTTGCCGCCGACTCCAGCCCCGCGCCCGCCGCGGCCGCTCGGGCTCCGGGGGGGGCCGCCGGAGGCGCGTGCCGCGTCCGGTGCCTGGGCCGCTTCGGGGTGGCCTACCGGCGGACGATGGACCTCGCGGACCGGCTGGACGGCGTGCCGTATCCCGAGGAGGAGAAAGCGGCATACCCATACACGCCGGTCGTTGAAAGTAGGTCTATTTCTGGATTCCCAGATCCCAATTTGCTTCAAGCGCCTTCCTCTACCTCAAGAATCGGCACGCTTTTGCTGTGTTTTGTGATTCTCTGGGGGGGCCTGGACCCAATCCGCTTAATCCGCCTTCCTACTTCGTGTCTGTACCTCCTTCTTCCGACCGAGGTGTAACGTGTTGGAGTTCCGCAGAGATTGGCTGGATCTGCGCTGGGCCCGCCGCCCTCGGCGCGCTCCGCGCGCCAGCGAGGGGGGTCCAGCGCCGATCCAAGCAACCCGCGCGGACCTCGGACAGCGTACAGTCGGGGCCCTGAAGAAGGAACGCTTTCCGTTGGGGAGGGGCTCGGTGTTCCTTGATTGTTCTGCAGTTTGCCTCATGTTTTCCTGAGGTTTTCCATGGGAAATCGAAGCTGAACTTATGGGAGGAAGGGGCCCCGTTCCTTATTTTGGGTTCCTTAGGTCAAGGCCCTCACTGTATGTTGGTGCCGTCTTTACTTCCTCGCGTATCCCCTCCGCGGGGACGTGGTCGCGGTGCTGGAGAGGCGTGGGGGCTGGGTGCGCTGCGCCGGCGGCTACCTGCCGCTGGCGATCGGCGGCGAGGCGGTCTTCGAGCTGCTGACCGACCAGCCCCCGCTGCTGGTTCGCTGCCTCTCGCTGCGGGGAGTAGCGTACCGGAGGACGATGAACCTGCAGGACCTTGGGCGTCGCGCAATGGGGGGGGTCATAAACGGGGGGGTGGCGAGGGTGGTCCGAAAAGGTACCCAAACGGTACCCAAACGAGCCCCCTGGGCTCCGGAAGGGCACGAAAGGGGACCGTTTCTGACCTCCCCATTTGTGACCCCCCCATTAAGCCACACCCAAAGGACCGCATAGACGCCCTGCCCGCCCCGAAGAGCGGCGATGTGCTGGCGGTGGAGGAGAGGTTCGGCGAGTGGGTCCGCGACAGGAACGGCTTCCTGCCGCTCACCATCGCGGGCGAGCAGGTCTTCGGCCTCGCCAGTAGCAACTGGGCGCTCCCGCAGCTCCCCCAGCCTCGGGGGCAACGTTGGGGGGGGATGGGCTCAGGGTTGGGAGGAGGAAGAGCGCCACCACGGCCAACTGAGGGGATTCAGGATGAGCTGGTGTGCGGAGTACTGGGTGTGCACAAGATGCCGCGAAAGCGCCCGAAATGATAAACACAAGCACCACCATGTGATCGTTTTCAGATTCATTGTTTTGTCGATCGGCGCGGGCCCTCGCACCCCCCCTCATCCCCCTCTGGAGAGGATCTCGGCTGTTCTTTGGCGCCTGTTTGGAGCAGGTGGAGCCTCTCCCATACGACGCGCTGCTGCAAACAGTCGCACTAAGAAGAGGTCCGGAGCCAGACCCCCCCCTCCCCCCCCCTTCCGCCCAATGTCGAAACGCCGAATGAGAAAACGCTGACACCCATGACCACACTTGGCCTCTGCCTCCTTCCTCCAGGTGGTGATGGTGGTGGTGCTTTCCTTTCACTACCAGGGGGGAACGCATGGACCCCCAATCGCCCATGTGATCTCAGGAGGGAAAAAAACACACAGACACTAATCGGCGATTCCCAAGAAAATATAGGAAAATATGGGAAATGGGGGGGAAGACAAAAACCCAGAAGATATAGGAAAATATGGTGGATATCTTTATTTGTGTGTATTTAATTGTGTGTCCCAGGGCCCCTTCACTTGCTTCAAATGTGGCATGCCGCGCGGGCCTCCCACGCAAGCCACCGCGTAAGATCGCAAGCCACCGCGTAAGATCGCTGCGCCATCTCGCGCATGACCCATCTTTGATCGACGCTCAGGTGGAGGTGCGTTTCCTTCTCCCTTTTCAGGGGGTAACGCTCAAGTCGGGCCTGTCCCTGCACAGGGGAAAGATTCAAAACTAGTCAAAAAATAGTCTGGGACCATTTTTAGTCATGTTTCGACCCTTTTGGAGCATGATTGGAGCCTTATGTTTCGTCGACACTCCCCCTGTAGGCCCTACAGGGGGATTTTCGACTGCAGGGGGACACGCCCGACTTCAGGCAGCAGCGCCTGGGCCCCCAATCGCCCCTCGGGGGGCCCCGGCGGCCCGCCCCCCGCCCAGGGGCGCGCGGGGCGCCGGTCGCCGACCCGCCAGCGGGTCGTCGCGAGGCTGTGTGTGTGTGTGTGTTTGTGTTTGTGTGTGAATGTGTCGTGTGTGTGTCGTGTGTGTGTGTGTGTCGTGTGTGTCGTGTGTGTGAGTGCGTGCGTGTGCGTGCTTGTGTGCGTGTGTGTGTGTGTGTGTGTGTGTGTGCGTGTGTGTGTGTGTGTCGTGTGTGTGTATGTGTCGTGTGTATGTTTCTTTTGTTTTGCGTGCGTGTGTGTGTGTGTGTGTGTGTGTGTGTGATCCCGGTGAGCTCAGTCGGCCGTCGTTGTGCCGCATGCGTCGTGATGAGGGGCGTCGGTGGACAGGCACACGTCACAGCTACCATCCGAGGCGGATATGTATGCATAATCACCGCTCGGATCGATCTTCGGGGACCTCGGCAGGCGGCGGATATGGATATGTTCGAGGGGCCCCCAGGGCCAGAGTGTAGCGATATCCACCGCCCGCCGGGGTCCCAGGGACGCATGTTCCCCAGGCGGCGGATCTGTATAGATCCCCGCCTCGCATGGTTGACACGCGTTCTGAGGGCCCCTGGTCCCCTCCCCCTCAGGGGCAACGATAGTGGGGGGGACAATTGGGGGCGATGCATCGTCCCCCGAATCGCCCACGGATCGCCGATAGGCCCGCCCCGCCCAGGCAGTTTTGGACTCATTGCTGGGGGCCTTTTGCCGATCCATCGACGGCGCATCGCCGACGCCAGGTGGATGTGCCCCCCCCTCAGATGCCAGTCCCCCACTACCGCTGCCCCTCACGGAGGAGGAGGAGGAGGAGGAGGAGGAGGAGGAGGAGGAGGAGGAGGAGGGCGAGGAGGAGGGCGAGGAGGGCGAGGAGGAGGATCCCAGGAAGAGGCATGGGGGAGGACCACCGGGACGACGGGCGAGGCCCCCCGCCGGCCCACCCCCCGAGCCGGCCCGCCCCCCGCCGTTCCCCCGCGCGGCCCCCCGTGGCGCCGCCGCAGACGGCGGCGGAGACCTGGAGCCCGTGGGCGGCATGCCGCGCGCTGCTGCCGTGGCCGCGGGCGCCCTGGCGCTGGGCCACCGTGCTCGGCGTCGGGCTCTACGTCGCCGCGCGGTCGGCGCAGGCGCGGCGTCAGCCCAACACCCCAACACACGCCGCCCAAGGAGGAGGAGGAGGAGGAGGAGGAGGAGGTGGAGGAGGAGGAGGTGGAGGAGGAGCAGGAGGAGGGCTAGGAGGAGGACGAGGAGGAGGGCTGGCAGGAGGACTGGGCGGAGGACTGGGCGGAGGACGAGGACCCCCTCCCCCCCCCCAGGGGGCGACGCACGCACCGAGAAGTCTTGCAGTCGGTGCGTCGTGGCGGGCGCTTTCTGGCCACACCGCTCGGGACACGATGTGCTGCAAGATGTGTATACGATATGTTCTGGTCGGGCGCGCGCCTCCGAAGAGGACAGGCAGCACTGGTATGCTCTGTGTGTCCCAGAGGCGGCGTTTCGCGCGTGGTGGCGCCTGACCTTCGGGATGCTGCCCGGGCTGTGGTGAGCTCGGAGGCAGAGGAGAAAGAGGTCAGGTCGGGCGGGGCTGCACTCGGGGGCGGCCAGGGGGGGGGGGATGACTGGGGGGGGGGTGGACAACATGGCGGAGGCTATGATATCTCTGCAGATTTCAGGGCGCCTCTTCTTGTTCGAATGCGTCCCCAGCCCCCCCCCACCCTTGGGCAGCGCACATGCCGCCGGCCATGATTTGCGCCCCCCCTCTTGGAACGCTTCCCTCCTGGCGGCCCCCTGCAGTCGGAAGGGGCTCCTGTCCTCTCACGGGTGTCCTCTGCAATTCGGGCAGGACTGGGACGAGGATGAGTCCGTTCCAGGGTGTTCCCGAACGCCCTCGGGGCGTTCTTTGAGGAGGTTGCGGCGCCCGATGTCCAGGACCGCCGGACTTAAGAGATTCTCGAGATTTCCTCAGCCGAATTGATCCTCGTCCTGGCATCGTCTTATTTCTCATGTGGATTATGATATTCCAACTTACGTTAGCCTTGACCGCCAGAAAGGATTTCGAGCACCAGAAAATACCGAAACTCCAGGGTGCTCACGTGTCGGACCCTGGGAGGCACTCGCCCGACACTGTTTCGACACTCTTTCGGCACTCTTCCGGGTGCTCGAACTTATTTCTGGGATGTGGTCTTGGAGTGCGATGGGAACAACATAACATGAGGATGATACGTTCCAAGATGGCTGCCGGATTTTCATGGCTTCTTCATGCTCCACACGGGGGTTGCAGCAACGAGGGGCCCTGAGATACCCCAGAAGTCCTGGGACGTGTCCTGAGCCCCTCCTATCACGGCATCAGGTTCGTCTTGCAGAGGAGCGGAAATCGGGACGATCCGCAATAGGTACGAAAAGATTGGGGACGAAGACCGACGGCAGGTCTTGAACAGGGCTCGCTGTCGGCGTCGCCACGGGCGTGATCCATCTGAGACAGAAGGCCGCCTGCCCAAGAGCGGCCGCTGTCGGTTTTCGACAACATCCGGTGCTGGATCCAGTCTTTCCGTACCCACTTCGGGCGTCCAAACAGAGGCCCTGAGAGTGATACGTCTCAGGATTTCCCAGATCTCCCATTGATCTGCACGGATGCTCCGTGAGATCTTGGGACCTATTCTCGTCTTATGATGGTCCTTAGCGAGGCAAGACGAGGTTCCTTTTTGTTTGTTTGTCTCTCTCTCTCTCTCTCTCTCAGTGGACGACGGACGGTATAGCCTAACACTTGCCCGCCATCGGGTGCGCTTGCCCCTGGGAGGTTGGGAAGGCTATATCCGTAAAACGACAGGCAGGGGTATTGGTTGTCCCATCTTCTTGGGACGGGCATCCCCGTCCACGAACATGTGTTTGGAGCCTGTTGTTTCATCATCCACGATAACGGGCGTGATCGGGGGGGGAGGTTGGCCCCCCCCGATCACATCACGGCGAGTTTCGGCCTCCCAGGGCCTTTTTCGAGCCCCCGGGCCCTCTGGAGAGGGAAGATAGGGTAAAGGGAGAGGGAGCAGAGGAGGAAGAGGGGATTGAGGAGGAATTCCTGGGAACACCTTGAGATTCAGCCGTTGCTGCTGCTGCTGCTCCTTCCCCTCGATATCCTCATCATCCTCCTCGTCCTTCTCCTCCTCCTCCTCCTCCTGTCTCTTCTTCCCCGGTCGTCGTCTTCGCCGTCGTCCTCATGCGGAGGAGTAGGGGATACTCAGAAATATGCTTTTGAACGTTGGGAGAGCGCGTGTCCATACCTATCCCCTGTGAGCGTTCGGAGAGCTCGCCCGTATTCCATTTGTTCGCGATGATGTTGAAAGTTCTTGCGCAACTATTCCCTTTCACGCGCTTCCCGCTCATGTCAGGAAAGGTTTGGAAAACGAGCGGTTCGCCTGAGACATCCTCGCCAAATCGTGAAGTTGGGGGTCGCATCTTAAGACTTATGTTGCTGAAAAGTGGGCGTTCCGCTTGAGACATCCTCGGACAATGGGGATGTTGAAATCGTTGGTCTAATTCGCGGACCTCCAACAATGAGCGATTCGCCCGAGACATCGTCGAAAAGTGAAATGCGCCAAGAGATCTTGTAAGGCATCTTTATGGAGCGATCTCGGATGACCTCCAAGATGGCCCAAGAAGCGAACTTATTGGAAAAACCCAAGGAATGCTAAAACTATCGTTTAATAATCAGTGTTTCGCTCGAGACATCCCCTAAACAAATCCTTCGAACGGGCCCTCGAAACTAACTGGTTTCCTCCTCCTCTCTTCCTCCTCCTCCTCCTCCTCCTCTTCCTCCACCTCCCGGTCGCGGACAACAGCGGGACACCCTTGAGATTCTTTGGTAACCCTGGAAGGTTCCTTGAGACATGTGGGGAAAACAGCGTGACGTGATCGGGGGGGAGGGGCGGGGGCGATCACGAACGCTATCGCCCAGACTAAAACAAAACCCGGGCTCTTGTTCAAGAGGTCTTGGGGCCTTCTCGGTGCGTCTTCGGGGCCCCTTGGGCCGTCTTGACGCCAGTTTGCTGCACCTCCTTGAGGCCGCTCCAGCGTGCTGGACCGCTTCCTGAGCAATCTTAGGCTTCTCGGGCGTCTCGGAGGCGCACAGACGGGGCCCCAGAGTTGCGCTGACGAGCCCGCAGGGCCCCCCCCCCTCTCGCGCCCCCCCCAATTGTGTTGGGGCCGAGGGGGGAGGGGGGGCATCAAAGAGGGATGGGGAACGGCCAGTCGTCCCGCAGGCCTTCTCGACCACAGCAAGCGGTGGTCGGCGGATACCGCGTTTTCGGTGGTAAAGCATGGGAGCCTGGTATACCCTCTTCATTCCGTCTTTAGCGCCGATTGGAGTCCGGGAGTCGACGAGATAGCACCGATTTTGCGTCGACTTACCGTCGACCAGTGTCGAGCGGCGTCGCTGCAGCGTCGATCCAGCGTCGATCCGCAAGAGCCGACAAGAGCCGACAAGAGCCGAGGCGGTGGATATGGATCAATCCCCGCCTGGCACCTCTTTCCTCCGGTCTTGTGTAGGTTCGGCCCTTCGCGCCTCAGGGGGCCCTCCCCGCACAGAGGCCGCGCTCGCCGCCGTTGTCGCCGCCGCCGCCGCCGTGGTCGCCGCCGCGCTCGTCGCGAAGGCCGCCGTCGGGAGCCCGCGGGCGGCGAGCCCGCGGGCGGCGAGCCCGCGGGTTGCATGCCGGGCGCGAGGGCCGCGGCGTCCCGCCGGCCCCCCGCAAGGGTGGCATGAAGTCGGGCAGGTCCCTCTACAGGAGGAGTAGTCAAAGATAGTCAAAAATATTCGGGAGGCGATGCTTTGACTATGTTCGACCATGTGGGGTGCGCCGTGAGACGATGTTCGATTCTGCGTGTGAAATCCGCCTGCGGGAGGACGTGCCCGACTCAGTTGTAGCATCGACGGTCGGGTCCCGAGAATCAGCGGCGAGCGAGGGGGGGGGGAGGAAGTGAGAACGAGAAGGGTCTCTCGGAGGGCGGCGGGACCGCTCGGCGGCGAGCGCCCGGGATGCTGGCCAACAGCTGCGCCTCGCCGAGGGCGTTCCGGGGGTGCCGGGATCGTGCCGAACGGCCGCCCGAGACTCGGATGATGACCCCCAGGACCAAATTTGACGGCGGGGCTTCTCAGAAGCCTTGGCGCTTTCTGTGGAGTGTTTGGAGTCTTCGGGGAAGGCGCAGGGAGCCTCTCAGAAGGCAGGGGGGCTTCCGAGCCCTCTGGGAAGGCCTTCTCCTGACTGCCTCCCCTCGCTCGCCGCCGAGATAAGCATGCCGGCCTTGCACAGTTTGTTGTTGTGGTTGTTGTGGTTGGTGGTGTTGTTGGGGTTGAGTTTGTCAGTGTGATTATTGTTGGTGTTGTTGGCGTTGTGGTTGTTGCTGCTGTTGCTTCAGTTGTTGTTGCGGTTGCTGTTGTTTTTTATGTTGTTGTGGTTGTGGTTGTTGTTGTTGTGTTTGTTGTTGATGTTAATGTTGTGGTTGTTGTTGCCCCGCGCGACCAGGAACAACATGCCGAGTACGAACGGCCGCGGGCCGTCAGACCCTCCGAAGCCACAGGAAGCCACCCAGAGCCAATCGCAGCATGACAATCCATATCCCCAAGGCATTGACCGCGCGATGACGTTGTTCGCGGCTTCGGACTCCGAGCCGACAACCGTCGAGAGCGCCGGCGTCGTGGGGAAGGGAGACGTCGATTACAGTCGGACTGGATTGGGCAGGACACGCGAGAGGACACAAGACCCTTCCGAGGTTCCGAGGGCCACATTGCCATAGCAAGGTAAGGAGGCATGGGACGCGAGACACATGACACAAAGGTCCTCTTGAATTGGCAGCGTCGACCTACTAATCCGGGCCAGCTGTACGGCATGGCATCCAGGCCTTGGCGCATCTGCACGAACGAAATGGGTACGGAAAAAATGGGTACAATGCCCAACAGCAGTTCCTGCTTATTTTGAACAGGACTCGCTGTCCACGCCGCCGCGGCCTGTGTCCATTCGAGACAGAAGGCCGCCTGCCCAGCAGCGGCCGCTGTTGGTTTGGGGCAACATTTGTTGTCGGGCATTGTATCCATTCTTTCCGTACCCATGTCGGGCGTCCAAAGCCCAGGCTTCCAGTTTTGGGGCCGCACGCGCGTCGTGTTGCCACGCGACCAACAGAGCGAACGCTATCGTGGCGCTGGGGGTAGGGCGGGCGCAGCGGAGCGCAGCGAGGACGCGGTCCTGCAGTTAGGGCGGCGGCCCCACTCGAAGTGCAGGGGGCCCGCACGAGGCTGTAGGAGGTCGCGCCCAGCGGCTGATTCGTGCCATGGTGTACACAGCCAGCGCGGACTACAAGGTGGAACTGAAGGTTAGTGACCACCCCATCAGCAGCTGGATGGCGAGACGCGCTGGTTGGATCCTCGCGAGGTTCACCGTGGGGGAGGACGGCTTGACGCCGCGCCGCCGATTCGAAGAGAGACTACCACGGCCAGATCGCAACGTTCGCGGCAAGGCAAGCGCCAGCGACGAACACAGGACCGGCATGCCCAGGGACAGGGGCCTTCGCAAGGCCCATCGCGAGGAGGCCCGGCGAGAAGAGGTGGAACAATAACCTCTTCAGCCAGATCACGCGCACGCCCTTCGAACC
The DNA here is from genome assembly GCA_963575745.1 of Prorocentrum cordatum. Taxonomy (NCBI): domain Eukaryota; class Dinophyceae; order Prorocentrales; family Prorocentraceae; genus Prorocentrum; species Prorocentrum cordatum. Next base: position 35,285 of record CAUYUJ010022461.1, read on the forward strand.
GACGGCGACCCTCCTCGGAGCGGAGCCTGTCTTGAGGCAGAGGTGCCTCACCGAAGCGATCCTTCAACGACGCGGAAGGATTCCGGCGTGCCCAGCCTGTGACGAGACGGGCCATTGCCACACCGCCGAGTGCAGGGTGCGCTGGGGGGCGCTGGTGGACGCGGGTGATGTCGCGCAAGGTTTTTTTGCGCAGGCAGGGTCGCAACCCGAGGCGCCGCGGCCAGCCCGAGTGGCGAACAAAAAGTGGGGTCAGCCTGAGGCTGCCCAGTCGGCTGCCTGGCGAGGCCCAGCCCCGCCGGCAGCGGCGGCCTTTCAGCACCCGCGCAGCCTGCGCATGACGACGTTGCGGAGGCGCTTGTGGCTGCGGAGGAGAACGAGGCGATGATGGAGCATGGGCCCGTCGAGATCGCCGACGGCATCAAAAGGCGCGTCTCGGGCAAGGGCGATATTCCCGAGCAAAAGGGCACGCGGTTTCGGAGGTTTTCCCGCATGCGTCGCGCCGCTCAATATCTGCGTCGCGGACTTCGGCGAGTGCATCGCCGAGCCCGTCGAATAGGGGCAGACATGTCCAACGTCGATGGCGCGCTGTCCTCCAAGCCGTTGTTTGCGGACAAGTCGAGGGAAGGGCGAGCTCGGGGTCGCGCCCAGAAGAAGGGGCACAATGTGTTGAATCGGGTCTACGCACGCGAGGCCACTGGCAATCGAGTGCGAGGCAAGCAGCCCCAGGACTGAAATATGGGGGGCTGGCGCCACGAGGTTCAGGTGCGTGGACATGAATTTGGCGCACCGGGTGAGGGGCGGCACTTTCGCAGGCGCACCTCCCCTGAAGTTGGCGAGGCCCGCGCTCGCGCTGGCCGCCGGATCCGAGCGCAATTGGGGGATCTACCTGGCTTGCCTTTGGGACATCAGCAGCGCGTTCTTCCGCATCGCAGCGGGCGAGGTCGTTTGCGCGGGCCCACCCGCTGTCGAGGGTGAGCCGAAGGAGGCGCGGCAGTTGCTGGAGGCCACGCGCGGGGCGAGGCGCGCGAACGCGCTGTTCCAGCACATGGCCATCGGATTTCTGAATGCTAAGGGCTGCAGGGAACCGCCATGGCGTTCCACCACATCGAGAGAGGCATCTCCGCGGCGGCGCGCGGCGACGACTACGCGGCGGCGGCGACGCGCCGCAAACTGCAGTGGCTCGACGAGGTCTTGGAGGAGAAGCTTGAGGTGCAGAGGTCGCCCTACATCGGCCAGCGGAGGCAGGCGGCGAAGCCACGCCCGGCAAGTTCCCGAAGAGGACTGCGATCTGGGCGGAGGAGGGCTTCCACTGGGAGAGCGACGTGAATCGCGCGATCGCCGTAACGGAGACGGACGGCAAGCTGCTTTCGACTAGAGAGATCTCGCCAGCGCCAGGAAGGATGCGACGACGGCGTTCGTCATCCTTGGGTACAACGCAAAGCAGCCGTTGCGGTCTGCGGCGCCGACGGCGCCTTACCTGGTCGCAGACAGGCCAGGCTTCCACTTCGCGACGAGCTGGGTCCTGCGCGGCGCGCGTGAGCCGGTGGAGATCCACGAGCTGGAGTTGACGCGGCTGGCCGCGCACATGTCAACCTACCCGCAGGTGGCACGGCGCTGCCGATGCCAGGATATGACGGCGAACGCCCCGATCGCGACCGACTCCGATTGGGCTGGCGACGAGGTCTCAAGGGGGCAGGGGAGGTGTTTTCGAGTGCGCTGGGGGTGCTTGCATCGACGGCTCGGCGGGGCAGAAGGCCGCGCGAGCGCTCGGCAGCGGCGGGGCCGAGTGCGCGGAGATGACGAACGAAGTTGGCAGGGGGGCCTTCACCGAGAATCTGTTCATGGAGATGGGGCTTGAGTTTGTGGTGACCGCAGCTGGCGATAGCGCGGCAGCGATCGGGATCTGCTCGCGGCCGGGCTTCTGCCGGGTCAGGCACCCTGGCGCGAAGTGCCTATCTGCAGGCGCAGGCGTCGAGCAAGGGGGCGCGCGCCAAGAAGGCGCCAACCCGCGAGAGAGTAGCGGATCGAATGACCACGGCGCTGGATCCGACCAGGCAGCACGAGTTGGTGAAGGGGCTTCCTGTGGCCCTGCAGTCTGCGAGGGGTTTATCAGGGAACGGCGTCGTGACCGGCTGCGTGGGATTGACCGCGGCGCGCAGGATTGTGTTGAGAGTGGTGACAATGGTGAGGTATGCCGACATCGCACAAGTGCTCAATTTCTTTCGGAGTGTTTGATTTCCCGAGCGGAGTGCGTGGCCGAGCCAACAGCCGCGCGGCACGACGCAGCGAACAACGCAGAATGCGCACCCGGTTGACACTGCCAGGCCGAAGGGGCGCCTTTCACAACCAGAAGCAGGTTGAGATCGAGCACCGAGCGAAGGAAACAATTGCACGTGCTGATGAGACGCGCGAAAGGAGGAGCGCGAGTCTTCTGTGCGTCCAGGGCAGGAAACATCGTGCACATGACATGTCTTTCGTCACAGGCCCCTCGAAGGATCGGGATAAAATGTATCTTGGCATTTTGGCCAGGAGCTGTCGCTCACCGCCGCTCGTACTGGCGACCTGGATCCTCTGGCAAAAGTACTAGTAGTAGTAGTAGTAGTAGTAGTAGTAGTAGTAGTAGTAGTAGTAGTAGTAGTCGTAGTAGTAGTAGTAGTAGTAATAGTAGTAGTAGTAGTAGTAGTAGTAGTAGTAGTAGTAGTAGTAGTAGTAGTAGTAGTAGTAGTAGTAGTAGTAGTAGTAGTAGTAGCAGTAGCAGTAGCAGTAGTAGTAGTAGTAGTAGTAGTAGTAGTAGGTAGTCGTAGTCAGTAGTAGTCGTCGTAGTCGTAGTAGTAGTAGTTGTAGTAGTAGTACTAGTAGTAGTAGTAGTAGTAGTAGTAGTAGTAGTAGTAGTAGTCGTAGTAGTAGTAGTAGTAGCGGTAGTAGAAGTAGTAGTAGTTGTAGTAGTAGTAGTAGTAGTAGTAGTAGTAGTAGTCGTAGTCGTAGTCGTTCGTAGTCGTAGTAGTAGTAATAGTAGTAGTAGTAGTAGTAGTAGTATTTGTAGTAGTAGTAGTAGTAGTAAGTAGTAGTAGTAGTAGTAGTCGTAGTCGTAGTCGTAGTCGTAGTCGTAGTAGTCGTAGTATAGTAGTAGTAGTAGTAGTAGTAGTAGTCGTAGTAGTCGTAGTAGTCGTAGTAGGTGTAGTCGTCGTAGTAGTAGTAGTAGTAGTAGTAGTAGTAGTAGTAGTAGTAGTAGTAGTAGTCGTAGTATTTGGAGGAGGAGGAGTAGGAGTAGTAGTCGTCGTCCCAATCGTAGTAGTAGTAGTCGTAGTAGTCGTAGTAGTAGTAGTAGTAGTAGTAGTAGTAGTAGCAGTAGTAGTCGTAGTAGTCGTAGTACTCGTAGTATTCGTAGTACTCGTAAGCGTCGAAGTCGTAGTCGTAGTCGCAATCGTCGTAGTAGTGCCGGTATTCGTACGAACGCTAGTAACACCAGCAGTTTTAGTATTGGTAGTAGTAGTATGTGTAGCAGTAGTGGTAGTCGTAGTAGTAGTAGTAGTAGTAGTAGTAGTAGTAGTAGTAGTAGTAGTAGTAGTAGTAGTAGTCGTAGTCGTAGTAGTAGTAGTAGTAGTAGTAGTAGTAGTAGTAGCAGCACCAGTAGTAGCAGCACCAGTAGTTTGAGTACTACAAGTAGTATTAGTATTACCCGTAGTAGCAGTAGTAGTCGTAGTCGTTGTTTCGTCGGCGTCGTCATTGGCGTCGTCGTCGCAATCGTAGTCGTAGCTGTCGTCGTCGTTGTTGCGCGGCGGGTGCAGCGGAACAGAAACACGTATCCCCCCACAGGTGGGACCCCATTCCGTTAATAGTGTCGCCGAGCAAATAAGAAGTTACCGTTTCATTGGGTGTTTCAACTATCGTTTTCGCTTACCGTTTCGTTTCGCGATAGCCGATGCGCCGCCGAATCCAGGGTGATGTTCACCCCTTTGTGCCAGTCCCCCCCCCCACACTGTTACCCCTCAGGGAAAGAATGGGCACGAAGACCGAGAACAGTTCCTGCTCGTTTTGAACAGGTTTCCCTGTCGGTGTCGCCACGGACTTTTCAGGACAGCAGGCCGCCTGCCCAACAGCGGCCGCTGTCCGTTGTGGACAACACCCCTGGCTGGGCATCGTACCAATTTCTACATGTATCCATCCTGGGCGTCCACATCGTGGCTCAGCATGACTACCGGGCTGCGAATGCCGTCGCACGATTGAATGTCGCGAAGATTTTGTTCGCCGCCGGCGCCGCCCAGGTGGTTCGAAGAGGGGAGTACGTCACCCACCTGTTCTTGGTGAAGGACAGGCGTGGCCATTTTGCTGCGGTCTGAGCTTGCGTGCAGCAACCAGCCGTGGGTGGGGCCCGCTGCTGGGCGGGTAACTTCGCCAAGCGCCAAACGCACGAGAGGCGCGTGGCTTGTCCGCCCACGAGATCGTGTCAGGTTGTTGCGGGTGTTTCCCGGGTATTTGGCAATGGTCCAGGTTTGCGTCATGGCATCCGCCGTCTTCGTGTCTCCCGTCCTGTCCTCCGATCGCACGGGAGTGATTGGAACCATGCCATGGAACGCAATGACAGCCCAGAGTGTGTGTCATGGCTGCGTCTTGTAAGGATGTCGATTTGTTCGTGTCAGGACCCAGCCCAGCGGCTTCATACAAGCTTTGAGAGGGAGCGCCAGGGAGGGTGCGGAGGAGGAGGAGGAGGAGGAGGGAGCAGGACAAATTGGAGGAGAGCACGTACTTCTGGTTGCGCACAGTGTCCCTCTCACGCACGCGACTCGGCCAGGGCTTGATCAACAGTTCGGATAAGTTGAGTTGAGTCCAGGGTTTGAATTGTTTCTTGGAAGCGGCAGTGCCGTTGCTGTCCCCATCTTCGTGTTCCCGTGTTTGTTATGCTTCCAGCGCCGTTTTTCCGTGGTTCCGTCGCCGTGTTTGATTTTCCCTTTCCAGCCCCCGTTCTAACATTTGAGCAGTTGTTGCTGTTCCGTTTCGGCGAGCCGTATGTTTATGGTGTTCTTTCTCTAGATCAAGTTTGTTGGTAATTGTACAAGAGAATGCCCTTGTCGTTTCCAAGTCCAGGGTCTCAAAACAATCGTGACGCCTTTATGTTCGCCAAGCAAGCGCTCGTATAGCACTCTGGCGTTTCTTCCACATCGGCGCACTGCACAACTCGGGAAGCCCGAGGCCAGCGATGCACTCTGGCGCACGGCGTTCGGTCTTCGTTCGGGCCACGAATGGTGTCGACAAGGCCGAGGTGGAGAAGTAGGAGGAGGAGTAGGAGGAGGGCGAGGACGTTTCAGGAGGAGGGAGACGTTGGAGGAGGTTGTCGTTGAGGTCGAGGTCGATGAGGAGGAGGGCGAGGACGTTGGAGTTTGAAGTAAGGCGGGGAATGTCCTTCCCAGATTAGCCGAGGAGGACAATGAGGAGAGGGCTCAGGATTGGAGGAGGGCGCAGGCCGTGTCTGGAAGCTTTCAAGGGGGGGGCGGGGCACGGGGGGCCCAAGGGCGGCGAAGAACCTCCATCAGGACCCTTACTCTTCAGGGCGAGGGGAGGGGCAAGGGCGAGAACTAGATAAGACGCAATTCCTGGGAGGTTCCATTCTGCATCGGCGCTGGTACATCTCTGGTTGGAATCTGGCCGATCTGGCCTCATCCCGTTGAATCCTAATTATTTCATCCCGCTTAATATGAGGGATCCCGCTGAAACCAACGTGCTCACGGGCTTGATAGCCAAGCCTGATCTGCTTCTGGCTCGGGTGTCATAGCCCTCTGTACCGTTCTGGCGACCTCACACGTGCTGCTTCCTAAGAAGAGCGTGGCGGCTCAGGCGCGGCCAAAACGGGGGTGACATTTAGGGGGGGGGCGGATACCATGGTTGGGGCCATAACATCTTCCTGGGTATCATGGCCCCCTGACTTTTTTTCCATACGTCCCTCCCTCCCCTCTCACCCAATGTCGAAGCGCAGAATCCGAATCAAAAAACGCCCAGAGGCCCAGGGGACGGCCGCCTCAGAGCCTCGGCCGGCGTCGGGTGAGCAGAGGTCCAGAGCCAGACCCCAGGAGGAGGAGGATGAGGAGGACGAGGACGAGGACGAGGACGAGAGCGAGGAGAGGAGGACGAGAATGAGTGGGAGGAGGAGGAGGAGGAGGAGGCCCTCCCCCCCCCTTCCGCCCCCTGTCGAAACGCCGAAGCACCCCGCGCCCACACGCCCGGAGGACGGCCGCCTCCGAGCCTCGGCCGGCGCCGGGCCCCCGCACGAGCTGGTCGCGGGCAGTTCCTTCGGAGAGGTGTCCATCGCGCGCCGCTCGGCCCGGGAGCCGCGGCGGCGGGTGCGCGCGGAGGGCTTCTCCGAAGGGCTCGGGCGACCCGTCCTCCCCCCTACCTCCTCCTCCTCCTCCCTCCCCTCCTCCTCCCTCCTCCTCCTCCTCCCTCCTCCTCCTCCTCCTCCCTCCTCCCTTCCTCCCTCCATCCATCCTCCTCCTCCTCCTCCGCCTCCTCCTCCTCGCTCCTCCCTCCTCCCTCCTCCTCCTCCCCCCTCCTCCTCCTCCTCCTCCTCCTCCTCCCCCTCCCCCTCCTCGCCCTCCCCTCCTCGGGTCGCCTACGGCTCCGGGGGAAACCGCCCAGGTCCGCGGAGGTCCTCCCTCGCTGCTCGGCGCTTCACGCCTCGCTCGGTCGGCATGTCCTTCAGAGGCGCCGCAAGGGGTAAGTGGGGCATGTCCCTCTACAGGAGGAGTATCCCAAAATAGTCCAGACATAGTCCGGGGACAATTGTGTGAATATCTGTGTTTCGTTGTTTGGGTGTGATTTTCGACTAAGTTTCATTTGTTCTCAACACTCCGCCTGTAGGAGGACGTGCCCGGCCTAACGCAAAAGGGGGGAATCCGGTAGCGAATCACACGAGTTTTGAGCGCCGATTTAGCGTCGATTGGCGTCAATGGAGCGCCGATCAGCGTCCATATTCCTTCCCTCTAAACCAGTCTTCCCCCTTTCGTCCACCCCTTCTCACACGGTCGATTCGTCCTCTCCGACGCGCGCCGCATCGTCGTCAACGTCGTCGTCGCAGATGTTGCCGTCGTCAATGGCGTTGCCGTCGTCGTCGAGAGGCGGCGCTGCGTTTCCTTCGTCCGTGTTTCGGTGCCCTCCGGGCTGGATCAATTCTGTTCAGCGTTTCCGCATGCTACGATCGGGTGGGTTAAGTGGTCTTGACCCCAGCTGTCCCCGCTCTTCGATTGTAGATCGCTCGCGCCATGCTGCCATCTGCGGCTCGAGACCCGAGATGTGTGAAGAGTCCAGCCGGCGAATTGACCCTCAGCGCTAGGTGTCATTGCACCTTGACGCTGCCACACTAAAACAGCGAGGTACTGGGTCACTCTTGGGGGTGGACAGACCTCCTAACAGTGACACGTCGATTAAGGAATTGGCCGTTTTCGGTTCGCGAGAGGGCGTCGCGGCCGTCATTTTTTGCGGGCCCAGGTCCGTCGGTTTCGGTCCCAGGCCGTTTTCACTATGGGGAGGTTTACTGAAGGGAGGTTTGTCCACCGCCGACACTCGTGGGGGCACGAAGACAGTCGCGCCTCGCGCGTCACGGCCCGGGCCAGAGCGGCTGCCCTTCTCCAGGGGGGGGCGGCTCGAGAGCGCGAAGATCACCGCGTGTCGCACACGGTTGGGCGTGCCGAGCGCGTGGTTAGTGCCGAGGGAGCTGCCCCGACTGGAGGGCGGTGGGGGTGGACCCCCTGCCTCCCGAGCGCCGCGTGCGCTGCCAGAGGAGGAGGAGGAGGAGGAGGAGCAGGAGCAGGAGGAGGAGGCGGAGGGCAGTAGGAGGAGGAGGAGGAGGAGGAGGAGAAGGAGGCGGAGGAGGAGGAGACGGCGGTGAAGAAAAGTGGTGTGGCTGCCCATTTCCACGATGTGCTTCTGCTGAGGTGCACAACGTCCGGCACTGGGAGACCGTGGACGTCGAGGCCGCGGCTACCCGCAGACCTGCCACGCGTGGGGAGCTATGGTCCTTGCCCCCCTGGGGGTCCCGTCGGCGTCGTCACGCTCTGGGGAAACTGTCGATACGATGGGTTGCCTGAGGTGGGTGAGGAACCAAGCTCCCCTAGTTGAGTCTGGTCGGCTCTGTAGGTCGGGCATCTCATTGCCGTTCTAAGCTTTCCCATCCTGTGCCGCGGATCGCGCATGCACACCATCTATCTCGACTTCCGGCCCATCAGCGTGCTGCCCTCTGTTCATGTTCTGTGCGTGGCGTTTGCTGCGTCGTGTGCCGACCAGGCGGCTGATCGCCCCGCTGAGAAGAGTGTGCCGACACCCATCCCCAATCCGTTTGACTCGCCTCGGGGTCCTGCGCGGGACGCGCCCCGGGAGAGGCCCGGGGAGCAGCGGCAGCGGTGTGCGTGACGAGGCCGGCTTCAGTTCGCAGGGTGCACGTCCAGACCGGGCAGAGGCGGGTCGCTGCGGGGCTGCTTTTGGGGGGGCGTCTCGGAGGCCGCAGGAGCGGCGCCTTGGAGGCTCGCATGGGGCCTCCTCGGGGGGCCCGGCGGCTGCGGATACTTCCTGGAGTCCTGGAGCGTTTGGGGAGTTCTGGGGGGCCATCGGTGGGGTCCTGGAGCCCTGGAGTCCTGGAGTCCTGGAGCGGTGGGGGGCACGGAGGAGGAGGAGGAGGAGGAGGAGGAGGAGGATTGCGAGGTCTTGAGGCCATCTTGCCTCATGTTGGATGTTTTTGTTAGATGAACGGACATGGGCCGCCAGCTGGGGCGGGGACCCTGAGAGGGATTGCTGAAGGGGCCCAGGGACACAAGTAAATACACATCGCCGGATTCCCTGCAAGTTGTCTCATCGTTTCTGGGTTGTCGTCTCCCCCCTCACTTCCCATATGTTCCCATTTCTTCTTTGGAATCGACGATTCATTGTGTCTGTGTGTGTGTTTTTGCCCCCTCCCGAAATACGGGGTGTGAGAAAATATGCCAACTTTGGGAATTTGCAGAAAACATACGGGATCCTGTGACGTGTCGAGACGGGGCTTCGTAGACGTCTTGCGCCACATACTCATCGTTCTGTCAACAGAGCCTTTTCGCTGCAGTATGGATGTGGATACACACCGCTTCGCGGGCGACACGACAAAACAAGCGGTCCTTGCATTCCTGGGCCGGACACGGGAAGATATTGGTCTGTACACCCGAAGCCCGTATGCCACATCAATGTAGCCGGCGACGAGGATTGGTTGCCCGTGTTTGTGTGCAGGTAGTGGGCGTTTTGTTTTTTTCTTGTGCGCCTCTATACTTTCAGTGGTTTGTTGGTTTCTTTCTTCCAAGCTTCAGGGGTTATTCGGCATCATTATTTTATGGCTAGCGTCATAATTCCTACCCCTTTCGTCTTTCGTGTTGCGTTTGATCTTTCTCTTTACGTTTTGCAGGTTCTATTTGCGATCGCCTACTCCTACTGAACACCTTGACGGGGGGCTGAGTTGAAGCCCCGTCTAGTGAGTCTAGTGGGACATGTTGGGCCCAAGGAAGCTCCCAAACAACAGGGAGCCCAAGAAGACCCCAGAAGCCCACAAGAAGACCCAAGAGGCCCTCAGCAGGCCCCAAGACAACCCCGCGCGGCGCCGGGAACCCCCAGGCAGCCCGATAGGGTCACCAGGACCCTCTCCTGATTCAACGTCCTTCTCCAGTTGCCTCTTACTGTCCTCCGTCGTCGTCGTCGTCGTCATCGTCCTCCGTATTCCTCTTCGTACTCGCCCTCGTTTCGTCGGTCGCGTCCTTGTGCTTCTCCTCCTCCTCGTTGTCCTCATGCTCCTCCCAGCTTTCCTCCCGTTCTCCACGTCGTCCTCGTCATCGCCTCCTCGTCGCCCTCGCCCTCCGTTTCTGTCGCTTCTTCGCCCAATACTCAGCCACGCGCAGAGGGGGCTGGGGGGAGGGGGGAGGGCTTCTTAGAAGCACCCCTGCTTCTTAGAAGGCGCGGGCCTTATTTGTAGATGTGAGGCTGGCGCCTTCTAAGAAGCAGCCTGCTTCTAAGAAGCCCTCCGCGTCCCCCCACCCCCTTGTGCGCGCCGCCAACATACGCCCATTCGACTAGGCGTTCCCCGTTCTTGTCCGGTCGGGTTCAGCAGCTGAGTCACGAATGGTTCACGGGCATCCTCTCTCTCTCTCTCTCGAGGGTTGGCCTCTGGCACACTGGCTGCGGACGCGGCATATATGCCTCCCGCTTGTTGTCCCCCCCCCGTCCTTTGCTGTTGTTGCGGCTGCTGCCCATGCTCTTCTCTTGTGCCTCCCCATCCTTATGCTTCTACTCCTTCTTCCTGCTCTTCCTGGTCCTGGTCCTGCTCATCTTCCTGCTCTCGTCATCCTTCCTGGCTCTCCACATCGTTTGCCCAATCCTCCAGCTCGGAACGCCGAGTTGCTGCTCCGAGCATGCGTCCTCGCCTGCGGCTCGTCCGTCAGTTCTCATCGTGCCGTCCGCGCCAGGAAGCTGGTAGCTGTTGGGGCATACCCAGGAAGTGCTTGCGGAGCGCCATGTCCACCTTGGCCGAGCGCGTCTACCGCGAGAACTTAGACCTCCTGAACCATGTCAGGCTGAGCCTCCCGAGTAGCTTTTGACATACATCTGCATCTGCACTCGGATGACTTGGGAACGCCTCATCTCCCAGGGGTGTGTTCAGGATATATGCGCAGCCAAGTATACATCGGGAGCGGCAAAGAGGGGGGTGATGACTAGGGGAGGGTGGATCTCATCGCGTGGGCCATGGTCTTTCCTCAGATTTCACGGCGACTCCTCTCATTTCGTTACGTCCTTGGCCCCCCTTTGGGCCGCGCACATGCCGCGGGCCATGATTTTCGCCCCCCCTCTTGGACGCCCCCCCCTCTTGGCCGCCCCCCGAGTATACGCGGCGCCCATCTCTCTGGCAGACATGAAGCAGCAAGTCCCAGGATGCGCGGAGGTCTCTGCGAGCGATGTTTCGGCTCTTGCGATCTGCCAGCCTGGTCCTTGGCTTAAGTCGGGAGTGTCCCCCTAAAGGGGGATTCTGGGCGAAAAATCAAACGTACGAAAAACATACACCCCAAATGGGCAACAATAGTCAAAGAATCGTCCCCAGATTTTTGTTTTACTATTCTTGAATATTCGAGGGTGGACAGAACCCCCAACAGTGACACGTCGATTAGTGAATTGTCCGTTTTCGGTTTTCGAGAGGGCGCCGTGGCCATTATTTTCCAGGATTGCGCCCGCCAGGTCTGGGCCTCAGGTCGTTTTCACTAAACCACGTTTTACTAAAGGGAGGTCTGCACGTCCCCGAAATGTCCTTCCTGTAGAAGGACAGGTCCGACTTCGTCCTTGGCCCGGTCACGGCCGATGCTCCGCCGAGGGCGGAGCCCCCGCGCGGCATCGGTGCTGTGGGTCTGCGGCCACTCGCGAGCCCTGCCTTTCTCCGGGGGCGGCCAAGAGGGGGGTGAGGACGAGGGGGGGGGATATCATGGCGGGCCAGCGGACTAGGGGTGACGACTAGGGGGCCAAGAGGGGGGTGAGGACTAGGGTGGATCTCATGGCGGGCCAAGAGGGGGGTGAGGACTAGGGGTGAGGACTAGGGCACAGCGGGGGGTGAGGACTAGGGGGGAGATCTCATGGCGTGGGCCATGATAGTTCTCCAGATTTCATGGCGACTCCTCTCATTCCATTGCGCCCCTGGCCCCCCCCCCCTGGGCCGCAGACGTGCCGCCGGCCATGATTTGCACCCCCAACTCTCTTGGACGCCCCCTTCCTGGCCGCCCCCGATTTCTGGTTCCATTCGCCGGTGAGGGTATCGGACCGCCCCGTTGGGGCTCTTTTTTGGCTGCAGGTATTTTTCGAATTGAGAGCCCCTGCTGATTTGTCAGGAGCGTGACCTACAGGGATTCGATACATATATATATATATATATATATGTACACACATATATATATTATGGAAGATCCTGGGGTGGCTTGTCCAAGGGGGGTTGTTCGTTGGTGTTGTCTTGATCCCCGCTGTGCTGTTCAAGAGTTAACGTTCGGAGGGGTAGGCAGGATGCGTTCCGAGGGGTCTTCTGCGACACGCGGGATGGCAAGGTCTCAGCCGTCCTGTGGCGGCCCAGCACAGGCCTGCACTTCAACGGCAGGCATTTTCTGGTGCATGGGCATCCAGGCCATCATCTGATGGGCATCCCTCAGCGCGGGGATGGGCATCCAGATGAGCATCTTCCGTGACGGGGCGGGAAGGCCATCCTGATTCTCTGGCAGCCTTTGGCCCGAAGCGGGCCCTCGGACGCCGAAGCGGAAGGATGATTGCTTTTTCCATCTTCGGCCCCCCCTCTCCAGGAGGAAGGAGGAGGAGGAGGAGGAGGAGGAGGAGGAGGAGGAGGAGGAGGAGGAGGAGGAGGAGGAGGAGGGAGGAGGAGGAGGAGGAGGAGGAGGAGGGAGGAGGAGGCAGGAGGGAGGAGGAGGAGGAGGAGGAGGGAGGAGGGACGAGGAGGAGGGAGGAGGTGGAGGAGGAGGAGGAGGAGGTCCTCGGAGTGTCGGGTCCGTTCTCTCGTCCTGTGCTCAGGCGCCACCAAACATGTCCAATCAGCGGAGGACACTCCACGGCTGCGCGTCGCGGCGTGGTGGCGGCATCCGTCCCGTTCCCACTGTCTCCAGGTCATACCGTGATGTCCTCATCCGTCTCCCTTCTCGTCGTCATCTCCCGTGCTCTTCGTCTCCATCCAGCCTTGTCATAGTTGTCATCTCCATCCGCGTGTCTTCCCTTCGCCACCTGTGGAGCGAGTCACACACGATCGCCCCCCCCACCCACCCTCCGTATGTAATGCAGGCACATACTTCTGCTGACCGTATTTTGCACTCGGCCAGACGGTCACTGCGCCGTGCGTGGCCATATTCATGCCTTTTGCTGGTGTTCTTGCACTTCGTCTTGGAATCCTCTTTGTTTCAGTATTTGGGAAAATCGGGAAGAGGCGATCACGACGACGGCCATGTCCCTTCACGTGAGCATCTTCGTCGGCATTCACTCCCGCGTGTCGCCCGCCAGCCCTCTCGTCGCCCGGCGTCCTGCTGCTGGAGGCGGGCTACGGGAGCGGCTCGTTCACCAATCGTACCACGGGGCTGCCATCGCCCCCAGCTGCGGGGCTTCGCGAAGCTCATCTCGTGCGGCATTGGCTTCCACCACTTGCCTTGGCTGGTCGTGGACTGGGCGTTGGAATCAAGCGGTATGGCAGCGTGGGTCTCGCAGCTGTGGCTCTCATTGTCCTCGCTCCCGCGGGCTACAAGGCTTGAGTGATGGAAAAGATTGATTCCGGCTTCGAAAATCAAGGGGGAACGGGGCGTACGACCACACAAACACCGTTTTGGAGAACAGAGCATCTAAAGATCAGATTGCTGGCGGATCTGGAGAATTCTTCCGGCAATTTCTTGATGAGTTTGCGATGTGTGGTTTTCCCATCGGGGGGTTTCGCGACAAGCTGGAAGACACCTGGTCTGGCAATGAGGTTTGTAGCAGTCGGGCCAACTATATTTCTGGACCCGCTTAGGCTGTGGATATGGTTGCCTCGGGAGGGCCTCTCAAGCGGCTCATGCGCAAACGCCAGCCTAATCCCTCCACGCATCTTCGGGACCGTGTTCTTCTTCACGGACTGTAGGTTTTGGAGGGAGTTTGTGCCAACTAAAGCGCTATATCGGCAACGGATACTCGGGATTTTGGAGGCGATGAGGCCCCTGGAGGCCTGACACACTTCATTGGAGCGTTCTACGACAACTATGGACACATGCGCTCGTGAGTTGAAGCACGCGCTTCCGGCTGACAGGTTTGATCTGTACTTCGATCAGCGTGGTTTGCAAGATCAGGTTGTTCAGTTGTTTGGTGGCAAATTTGATAGCAGTTTCGACAGTTAACGTCGGCAAGCTGAAGAGCTTTGTCTTCTGCCGCAACGCGCTCTAGCTCTGCTCCAGCGATTGGCGAAGACAGACACCGATGAGGAGGTAAAGGTGGAATTGCGGATGGTCAGCAAGGAGTGTACAAAGATGCGGAGGAGTCAGTACCGATGTTGTAGTAATGCGATCACCGACGAGTTCGATGAAGCTCGGAGAGGTAGATCGTGAAACTGAGGCGCGCCGCCTACACAGAATACTCGCCTGCCGTGGCAAGGCTTCTACACAGACTTTCTGCCGATGAGTGCATACTTGTAGAAGGTTAAGGAGGAGGACCTCTATCAGGAGGCGGGAATGCAAGGGTATTATATGTGGTTTTCCGTGAATGCGAAGGTGGACTTGGCTTTTATGTGCAAACGTGTCAGGCGAGCACCCAAACGGAGAATCTTGCCCGCCGTGGACTGCCCGCGGACATGTTGGGCCTCATCACTGTCCCGGCGTTCGGAGTTATGCAGTCTTTGGCGTGTCTGTGGAATGAACAAATGATCCACCTTCGTATGATAAGGTCTGCAATGGGTTCGTTTCGCCCGTTGTTCTCCCACCGCTGGGATCGCAGCTTCGGGCCTGCACTTCCGAAGACACTGGTCCCAGGTATTCCGGGAAACGGTGCCATATTTTCCCTTGTCCCTCTTTGAAACGCGTCGCCTGCTGGAACGATGCGCGGGCGTCAACCCGCACATATTTTGAGCGTTTTGATAATGGACTTCTGGGGTCGGCAGAAGGAGGGTATGATGGTGATTCAGATTCTGCTTCTGGAAGCGAAAAGTCAGATCTTTGGTCTGCATCGTTGTCGTGCAGTCACGGTTTTTTGAATTGCCTCGTCATCGGCAGCTTGCTGGTTGCCCGCGCTGTGTTGCGCTTGATGGCAGCCTGTTTGCAGCTGGCAACCGCCACCGTGCACGAGTGCCCGATGAATTCTTGGACTAGACGCGGAAGGAAACACATGCCATGGAAGAGTTTTTTTCCGGTCGAGTGTCCTACTGGTGGGTTTGGGGAGGTATTTATTTGTCTTGCTCTCAATGGGCATCGCCAGTGCGCAGCACATCGCATGTGGTCCCGGCGTGTCTCTGTTGGACGCAGGCCTCTCCGAGCGCGCCGCTGACAGACAGAGCATCGCGACATGCTGTTTGGCGGGGCCTTGGTCGCGGGAGGGGGTGGGTGCAACGAAGCGGCCCGAAGAACGCGATGGTTCCGTTCGTCGGCCAGGGCTCTCCCTGCCAACCTCCTCTCTCCTCCTCTCCTTCTGCCCAGGGTTCGCCTCCTCCTCCTCCTCCTCCTCCTCCTCTGCTTCTCCCTCCCTCGGTCGCCGAGCTCCCCGGGAGGGCAGCGGGGCTCCCGAGGCTTCCCCCGGCACACCCGCCTGCTCAGCTTCTTTCAGGAGCAGGAGCACAGTTCGGACACCTTTCCTCTCAGGCGGCGTGCTGCCGTTTGTGCGTGTGCTGGGCGGTCACGTTCATGCGCGCCGGGGCCATCGTGGAGGAGGTGTCTACATGGATTGTTGCGCTGCAGACATCACCCCACCATATTGGGAAGGCTTGGTGTACTGGCGATGAGCCTGTTAAGGCGATAGGTCCCATGGCCTATGGGAACTCAGAATGCTGGCGTATGAGAGGTGGAGTCAAACTTCGTGACGGAAGGTCAATGCAAGCGCACCGACACGGCTTTCGCTGAGCATTCTAGATTCGTCATGACAGGTTGGCCTTTTTGGGATGGAGATGCACGCGTGCAAAACACTGTGTATCTTTTAGACATTGGAAGCGTACCCCAGCTTTTCTGGAGCTTCGAGTCAGACTTTTGAAATGGCCGGTGCAGCCTGTTCCCTAAGCGGCACGTGTAGATTAACGCGGCACTTTTTGGTGAGCGTTTTACTGGCGGCAGGCTTCAGTATGATTGTGCGGATCGTATCACAGCCTGCGTGAATCTTGAGGTGGGGTTCTTCTGCTCGGACGAAGAGCCCCTGAGCGAAGTGGAAAAGACGGCGAGGGTGCGCTCGCTCGGCAGTGGGGCTCGTCCCTTGCAGCTGGTGGGATCGGGAGCTCGGCACGACTTCGCGTAAACTCACGGTTGCCCACCTCGGGCGTCGTACTCGCGCGGCGGCAATGCTTCCCCCTGGCTATCCACGAAGGCCCGCTGTCGCGGAGAGGGGCGCGGGGGTGGAGAAGGAAGTGGGCATTGAAGTGGCGCGCGGTGTCTGCAGCGTTGAAGGGAACAGGAGGGCGCACCTCACGCGGAGAAGTGTATCCTCGCAATCAAGCTGCGCTGGACTTTCCACGATTTCATCGTGACCTTCGGTATCCGGGACATGTGTTGTGCGCAAGCGAATACATGTCCCAACTCATTCGGGCTGTTCTGGAGCACGGTCGAAGCCATCGGGTATCCCGCAAGTTCGATGATCAGTTGTTGCTGCTATTCTGGGGGGCGGTCGCGCACCGAAGCCTGGAAAGTGAGAGGTGGAATCAGGCCACCAAGGATGGCAACGCGAGTTTCCGTGACCAGGGAATGCGCCCGGGGTCGCGGTCGAGCCGGCGGCGGACAAGACCGACGCGAAGGGGTTACCATCAGAGAGAACGGCGTCACGTAAGTGATGGGGGCCACAGTTGCGCACGTGGAGCAGCCAGGGGATCTGGCGGAAACGGCGGGGTGCTAGCGCGTGAAGAAGCTCGAGGAGGGCGCCCGGCGGCCAGACGGACGCCGTGAAGACGCAGTGTTTTTCTCAGTGGTGGGTTCCCCGGTTCGATGGCGCTAGCGCTCGCGCGCGCGGCGCGGCAGCTGTCGGACATGCGTGGCCAAGTGATTCGGGGTACTCTTGGAACTTTCGACTGGAACCAGTTCGAAGGTGAGGCAACAGATGCAGGCGGGTAGCGTTTCTGGGGCCGCTGCTTGGTGGGTGCAGGGAACTTCCGACCGAGCCACCTCCTCCCGCCCGTATCGACCCTGTCGTTCTCTCTCCCACTCCTGGCCTGGAGCCCCCTCTGAACCCCCACCCCTCCGACTGCCTGGTTTCAAAATATTCTTGGAGTTGGGCATGCTGCGTAGCTTGTTCGCCAACCATCGCGCCGTGGTAGGGGAACAGGCAGAGGCAAGGGCGGTGCTCCAGGTAAGCCTTCATTGGGACGGGACTGGGTCTCCTAGGTCTCCGCCCACATGGGTGGCCTCAGGCGGTGAGTTTTCTTGCGCGCTGATTTTAGGTGCACCTTTCAGGCGACATTTCTCCCTGATGATGACTTTGATGGCGGCAGCCACAGGTTGCGCTTCGTCGGGTGCGCCACTGGTCGCGTGCTGTCCCCAGCCCTCAGCGCGGACAGTCTGCGCGCAGGCATAACTCTGGCCTCCAGACGGAGAAGGTAGGTGCCCTCTGCTGCGCGCTGTTTGGAGGGATGCGTGGCGCCCCAAAAGTGTTCCAATTCCTGTTCGGATCCCCTGCGCCATCTTATTCGCAATCATATTGCGCCGACGTAGCATCACCCACCCATTCAATCTGATGCATGTACCCTCGTATTCCAGTTCCCCTTCGCATGCACTCTCGCGTTCCACCCCGCGCCCCTCATCTTGCATTTCTCGCGTATGCCGCATCGTTCTTAACACCAGCATCAGCATCATCATGTGTATCTCTGTCGTCGGCTTGAACGTCGTATGCATCATCGTCGCCTCGTCCTCGTCCCAAGCAATATCGAGTCTTGGTTTGATCGCGGAATGTTGTGGTTGTTTGCGTACCAATGGTCACCATCATTGCGGCTTTCTTCATTGACATGTCGGCGCGAGGCTGTTTCACTACATCGACCAGAACAAAAAGCAGGCTCTGTGCAGGACCGCGCATCTTGACACAGCTCAAGCATTTATTGAATTTGGGGTCGTGGCGTTGATATCTACAAGTTTTGTGACGCCAATGAGCCAACCAACGCAATTATCCGTAAGGGCTTCGCCCCATGCCGCCGGCCCCCTGTCTCGGATGATGGGAGATGCAACAGCTGAATCATGAGGTCCGGGCGCCGCCGTGAAGCAGTTTCGGGACCTGTTTGTTTTTCGACCCTGACCCTACGGATCTGCGTCACGGGTGCCACCGAATTTCAGAAATGTGGTTAATCCCTTCTGTCTTTGGATCATGATTCTACGGATCTGCGTGAGGGGTGCCGCCGAATTTCAGAAATGTGTCAAATCCCTTGTGTTTTTGGACCCTAACCCTGCCGATCTGCGTGAGGGGTACCGCTATGTTGCAAATCTCTTACGTTTTTGGACCCTGACCCTACGGATCTGCGTCACGGCTGCCGCCGAATGTCAGAAAAGTTGCAAATCCGATATGTTTTTGCACCCTGACCTTGCCGATCTGCGTGAGGGGTGCCACCGAATGTCAGACATGTTGCAAATCTGTGTTGCTTTTCGACCCTGACCGCGCCGATCTGCGTGAGGGGTGCCACCGAATGTCAGACATGTTGCACATCCGTTGTGTTTTTCGACTCTGACGCCGCCAATCTGCGTGAGGGGTGCCACCGAATGTCAGAAATGTTGCAAGTCCATCGTGTTTTCTGACCCTGACCCCGCCGATCTGGGTGAGGGGTGCCGCCAGATTTTTAGAAGTGTGGCAAATCCCATATGTTTTTGCACCCTGACCCTGTCGATCTGCGTGAGGGGTGTCAATTTTTACAGCAATTCAGAGCATACGCTCAGGGCTTGGTAAGAATGCCAGTTTTGGGCCTCCCCCCTCGCGCGGTCCATCAACAAGGAACAGTAAGCAGCAAGAAGCAGGCAGTAAGCAGCAAGAAGCAGAACTGTAACAGTGGAAACTGGAAACTGCAACTGGTAAAGGAAACTGCGACGCTTCGGCCTACAGCCTGGTGGCCCCACAAGGGGGCCGGCGATTTCAATGAGCTCAGGTATTTCGGGTTGCTTGCGCTCCAAAATTATCCCCAAGCCGAAATGAAGGCTGGCTACAAGGGCGTGCTCTCTCTCTTTCTCTCTGACTCTGTTCCTGTCTCTTTTTCTTTTTTTTTCTCTCTCTCTCTCTCTCTTTCTCTTTTTTCTCTCACTTACTCTCTCCAGCTCTCTTTCTCTCTCTCTCTCTCTCTCTATCTCTCTCCGTTTCTCTTTTTCTGCCCCCTTTCTCGGATCGGGGCGCCAATGCAGCCATGTAAGACATGGATGGTGTGAAGGACGCAGGGGCGGGGGACATGTTGACACAAGCGCGGCCCATCTGCTCCCGGCGTTGATCTCGCAGGAGTCTCGCGACGGAGGGTTCGTCCCTCTCCGCCCTTTTGTGGACGAACGGCGGGGAATGGGGAACGGGGTTGGGCACGAATTGTGTTGCATATCATTTGTTCGGTCTTGATTATTTATAAGGGCTTCGCCCCCTGCCGCCGGCCCCCTCTCGGAGAATGGGCCATGGAAGAGCTAAGTCATGAGGCCTTGGCGCTGTCGTGAAGCAGTATCGAAACTTCATGCGAAGCCGATTCGCAATCAGCAAAACTAACTGATCACAAGAGGGGTTACCACACCTGGCGATTGGTAAGACGTGTATGGTTTACGGGCTTGGTTACCACACCTTGCGATTAAAGGGCCGAGGGAGTTCTCGCAGTTTGGGTTACCACGCCTTGCGATGGATGTGCGTGAGGGTGGCACCGAATTTCAGAAATGTGGCAAATCCCTGTGTTTTTGGACCCTGACCCCGCGGATCTGCGTGAGGGGTGGCACCGAATTTCAGAAATGTGGCAAATCCCATGTGTTTTTGGACCCTGACCCCGCGGATCTGCGTGAGGGGTGGCACCGAATTTCAGAAATGTGGCAAATCCCATGTGTTTTTGGACCCTGACCCCGCGGATCTGCGTGAGGGGTGGCACCGAATTTCAGAAATGTGGCAAATCCCTTGTGTTTTTGGACCCTGACCCCGCGGATCTGCGTGAGGGGTGGCACCGAATTTCAGAAATGTGGCAAATCCCATGTGTTTTTGGACCCTGACCCCGCGGATCTGCGTGAGGGGTGGCACCGAATTTCAGAAATGTGGCAAATCCCTGTGTTTTTGGACCCTGACCCCGCGGATCTGCGTGAGGGGTGGCACCGACTTTCAGAAATGTGGCAAATCCCTTGTGTTTTTGGACCCTGACCCCGCGGATCTGCGTGAGAGGTGTCGATTTCGAGCCCCCCCAGCAATTCAGACAGCGCGCCCAGGGGGTGCTAAAAAATCTGGTTTGGGCCTCCCTCCCCTCGCGCGGTCAATCAACTAGTTACAGTAACCAGCAAGAAGCAGAACTGTAAGACTGGAAACTACAAACTACAACTGGTACAGGAAACTGCGAATCACGGGCCTACAGCCTGGTGGCCCCACAAGGGGGCCGGCGGATTATTATTATATCTTTCTCTTATTGTGTCTCTCATTCTCGTACGCATATATACACACAAAGTATTGAACGAGTGTTTGCTCGTGGGGTTCCTCACTTCTCTTCTACGGTTATGATGGTCCAACGTACTGTAGCCTTGTTCGCCAGGAAGAATTTCGAGCGCCCAAAGCACCACCGACCCTCAAGGGTTGTCACGTGTCGGGCCCTGGGAGACACTCGCCGGACACTGTTCCGACATCCTTTTGATACTTTTCTGGGTGCTCGAAATGACTTCTGGGATGTGGTCTTCAAGTCGGATGGTCACGACATAATCCGACGGAGTTGGGCCCATCTGCGGGCCTCGCGGCCTCGCTCCCGTCCGTCGCCGCCACGTTCGTTCCCAAGAATGGCCCAGCTGCTAGCCCGGCGGCCCCGTGCCCACATATCTTACACCACGCAATTTGCACCACCGACGTCACGCTGCTTAGGTCACGTCACATAGCTTGGAGCACACAGCTTGCACCGCGCAGATTGCGCCACGCGGGTTCCACATCACGGGGCGCATAGCACGGCTTGGACCACATAGCTTGCACCGCACACACATTGCACCACGTAGCTTGCTTGCACCACATGTATTGCACCGTGGAACGACATAGCTTAAACATCGCAGGTGGCACCACATAGCTTGCACCACATAGCTTGCACCACATGGCTCACACCACATACCTTGCACCATGTATATTGCACCACACAGCTCAATCCACGTAGCCTGCACCACATATGGACAACACAGCTTGCACCACGCATATTGCATCACGGATATTGCACCACACAGAGTGCACCACGTAGCTTGTCCCTCTTAGCGTGCACTACATAGCTTGTACAATATGATTTCTCCTCAAAGTTTACCCATCCAGAATGTAACCAGTTATAGTTTGGCGTCCACGCTGATTCACAGTCAGGGCCAGGGCTCGTGCTCGTCCCCCGAAGCCGCCTTTCCAGCAACATCGGCGTTCCCGCTCGATACTTCCTCCCTGCTTTTCACCTCAAGACCGGCGCTCCCGCCTCAAGACCCCTTACAAACAACGACGTTCCCGCTCGGAATGTCTCCGCTTTTTCTCGAGACTCCCAGGAGGCCCTGACGCCTCCCGACTCCTTGCTGAATCTGGATTTCCAAACAGCTCTTGTTGGACACTCTGAATGCGCTCTCGCGCCTGCTCCGCGGGACCAGCTAACTCGGGTTAGGGCTAACTCGGGGGTAACTCGGGTTAGAGCCCCGAATCATCAGGGGTAACTCGGGTCAGGGCTAACTCGGGTTCGCTTTTCGGGATTCCGAACCCGCGTTACCCCGGGCCCGAGTTACCCCGGATAACTCGGGCGCCCATAGCCCTAAATCATCAGGGGTAACTCGGGTCAGGGCTAACTCGGGTTCGTTTTTCGGGAATCCAAGCCCGCGTTACCCCGGACCCGAGTTACCCCTGATAACTCAGGCGCCCAAGACCTCGCTCTCGCTTGTGTCCTGGGGCGGCGAAACGACGCCGCCGCCGCCGCAGTCGTCGTCGTCGTCGCCGTCGCCATCGCGGCGGCGGCGGCGGGGAGCGGCGCTCGGCAGCCCCGCCAAGGGCAGCCGGCGACGGGCCGGCGGCCGGCGTGCGCAGCGCCATGGCCACGTCGGGAGCACCGCCGCGGTTTCGTCCCGGCCCATCGCCCTGCCAGGAAACTGAAAGAAACTGATCCGTCGTCACGACCCTGACCTTCCAGGAGAGCTAGGAAACAGCACGCGACTTAAAAACCTATCCCAGAGCTATTCTACGTCTTGGTTTTAGGCTGTTTCGTCTCTGTTTCGTCCCGGCCCATCGCCCTGCCAGGAAACTGTAAAGCGACGCGAAGATCGGGCCAAAATCGGATCGGGATAACTCGAAATCTCTGAGAATCGGCGGGTCTGGAGGATGTATTGGGCGCCGCGGCCGCTCCAGAGCGTTCCAGAACGCTCTGGAGCGATTTATCCCGATCCTAGCTTTGTTTTAAACTGAAAGAAACTGATCCGTCGTCACGAAAAACGGGAGCGGCTGATTCTGTCCAGGTTTTTTGCCTCTGGGGGCCCGCTTCGGGCTCTGTGGCCGTCGAGAGACGTCAACCACGGCGACGGCGACGACGGCGACAACGAGAAGAGGCACCAGGCCGTGTCACGCGCGGGCGCGGCAGCGGCACGTGTGCCTCCACCCGATCCTCCGACTGCCCGAATGTGTTTTGTGCGAGGGTTCTGGAGCGTGCAACCCCCGTCGTCGTTGTCGTCGTCGTCGTCGTCCCCGTCGTCGTCGTCGTTTTCGTTCCTGGTCGCCCCAGAGCCCGAAGCGAGCCCCCAGAAGGCAAACACCTGCACAGAATCAGCCGCTCCCGTCTTTCGTGACGACGGCTCTCTGGCTTCCGGAGCGCTCTCAGAGCGTTCTGGAACGCTCTGGAGCGGCCGCGGCGCCCAATACATCCTCCAGACCCGCCGATTCTCAGAGATTTCGAGTTATCCCGATCCGATTTTGGCCCGATCTGCGCGTCGCTTTACAGTTTCCTGGCAGGGCGACGGGCCGGGACGAGACAGAGACGAAACAGCCTAAAACCAAGACGTAGAATAGCGCTGGGATAGGCTTTTAAGTCGCGTGCTGTTTTTTTAGCTCTCCTGGAAGGTCAGGGTCGTGACGACGGATCCGATTTTGGCCCGATCTGCGCGTCGCTTTACAGTTTCCTGGCAGGGCGAGGGGCCGGGACGAGACCGCGGCGGTGCTCCCGAGGGTGGCCATATGCGGTGCGCACGCCGGCTGCCGAGCGATCGTCGGCTGCCCCCGCGGCTGCCGCTGCCGCCGCTCCCCGCTGCAGCCGTTGCCGCCGCCGCCGCAGCAGCCGCCGCCGCCGTCGCTGTCGTCGCCGCCGCCGTGTTCGTCGTCGTTGTCGTCGTCGTCGTCGTCGGCGGCGTTGTCGTCGTCATCGTCGTCGTCGTGGTGGTGTTCTGGGGGCCGTCGCCTCCTGAAACTCTTGGAGACACCTAGGGCCAGGGACATGTGTTTGAGGGGGGGTGCAAGGAGAAAACCGACGACGACGACGACGACGACGAGCTTGGCGCCATCAAGCAGCGGCCGGCGGAAAAGCGCTCCCAGGGAAGGGTGGAAATCCCCCAAAAAACTTGAGTTTTGAAGCTGCTTTCACAGGTTTCGGGGGCTCTCCGCGGGGGTCTTTCAGTGGGTGCGATGCTTCTCCCGGAGGTCTTAGGCCAGTCAGGCGTCGTGACATCTGGAAGCAAGGCCTGGGCACGGGGACTGCGAAGGCGATGTGCCATCCGGGCTGGAGACGTTGAATTGTTTCGAAAGAAGTGTTTCAAGACTCCTGTGGACGGGAGATCAGGGAACGAGACTAACTGGCCCCCGCGCGCAAAAAAAACACCGTACGAGAGGGATATATCATGATGGATGCAGAATGCATATAGAAGCATAAGTCACCCGGGTCAAATGATTATTGTTAGGGTTTGCTGCATTGTTGTTGTGTTTGTTATGCCTAGTGTTGTTCGTGTTGTTGTTGTTTTTGCATAGGGAGGGGCCACGCCGCCCGGGCCGCCCCCCCCCCTCAAACAACAACATCAACAACAACAATACTCAGGTTAAGACTATTCGCTCCTATCTGCTCACGTGCCACTCGATACGTATATCCCAAACCCTCGGTACCCGCCCGCGTCGTAGTCGCGCATACCCCCTTGGGGGCATCTCTTCCTTACCTGCCACGCGTATTTCGTGCAGATCCCCAAGCAAGGGAAGAGAGGACGGGTGGAAGGGGAAGGGAGATCAATGGAGCACGAGAGAAATTATCTGGAGGGGGGCGAGGAGGAGAAACAAATGATATAACCAGACGGGCAGATCCGGTGGGCAAACCCAGGCAGGTTGGGAAGGCGTGTCCAGGCGACGAAGTCGAGCAAGAGGGTTGCTGAACCTTGGGTACTGCGTAAATCGCGAAGAAGTTTCGAGCGATAGCGCGACTCCCAAGTAAATCGTGAAAAAAAACAGCGTGGGCCACGACGGGCATACCATCCGAGGCCACAGATGGCAACGACGGGGTCGCTGAAGGCAGCACCAGGGCCACGAAGGGCAACGAGGGGGCCACAATAGGCGACAGCGGGGCCACGAGGGGAATGCATATGGGGCGACGACGGGCGCGAACGAGCGGGGACCACGAAGTGCATTCGTATACGGGGCCACAGAGGGCGACAGCGGGGCCACTGAGGGCAGCAAAGGGGCCACGAACGGCAGCGAGGGGGCCACGAAGGGCGACAGAGGGGCTACGAAGGGCATGCGCATGAGGCCACGACGGGCGCGTTCGAGCGGGGTCACGAAGGGCATATCACGCGGGGCCACAAATGGCAGCGACGGGGCCACCAAAAGGCAGCAACGGGGCCACGAACGGCAGCGAGCGAAGGCGACCGCGGAACCAGTACAGGCAGCGAGGGGCATCGAAGGCGGGCGAAGGGCAGCGAGCGGTGACTGCAGTCATTCACGGGTTGGTCGGGCGGGCAGGCCCCGACGGGAGGGTCGAGCAGGCGGGTCGTTGAAGCGTGGGTCTTGCTTGGGCCGCCAGGCAATATGTAGCGGGAGCGCGACTCCTCAGCGTCGAGGACTGGCATCTGAATCGGTTCCAGGGAAATAGATCAAGCGAAGCGGTTCGGTGGTAATCCGCAAAGAAGTCCCACGCGAAAGCGCGATTCGATCATACACTGGCCAGGAAGTATCAGGCAGGATCCGCGATTCCGTGGTAAATTGCCAGGCATGGTCAGGACATATCAGGTGGGATCCGTTGTTCTTTTAAGCCGGGGGCTAACGACACAGTTCGACCCTCTAAATATATTCACAGGTGTGTACCCAAAAACCGCGGGCCCCGGGGGGGGGGGCACTTCCATCAACACAGATACAATGTGCACCAGACGGGGGAGGCAGCAATTGGTCGGCTCAGAAATGAGAATCCAGCAACAACAACACACGAATAGCAACAACAACAAAACCAGCAACAGCAACCACATTAGCAACAACAACATCATCAACCGTAACAGCAGCAACAACAAACACAACAACATGCAACAAACACCAACAACAATCAATTATGCTGCTATATGCATTCTGCATCCATCATGATAGATCCCTCTCGAACGGTTTTTTTGTTTGCGCGCGGGGGCTCGTTAGTCTCGTTCCCTGATCTCCCGTCCACAGGAGTCTTGAAACACCTCTTTCGAAACATTTCAACGTCTCCAGCCCGGATGGCGCATCGCCGTCGCAGTCCCCGTGCCCAGGCCTTGCTTCTAAACGTCAGCAGCGCCGACAGCTTCCGCTCGAGAGTTCCTCGCGATTTACCCAGGAATCGCGCTCTTGCTCGAGGCTTCCTTGCGATTTGCCGAGGAGTCGCGCCTTCGTTCGAGACGTCTTCACGGTACACTTGGGACTCACGCTCTCGACCGAGCGTTCTCGTTCGAGAATCCCCCACGGTTTTATGCCCAACCTTCCTTGGTTGGGTATTCGGTTCGAATAGAGCACAGTGGTCGCGTCCTCCTCCTCCTCCCGCCTCCTCCCTCCTCCTGCCCTCTCTTCGCAGTCGATGGGGGGGTGCGATCTGCGAAAAGTCGCCGTCCCTGGGGGGGGCGATCTGCGAAACTGTCGCCACTTTCGAGGGCCGGTTGTGGGTCCAGCGGAGTGAGGCTCCGCGCAGACCTGAGGTTGATTTCGCCGTCCCCTGGGGGGGGTCTGCGATCAGCGAAACCGTCGCCATTTTCAAGGGCCGCTGGTGGGTCCAGCGGAGTGAGGCACCGCGCGGACCTGAGGTTGACCTCGCCGTCCCGGGGGGGGGGGCGGTCTGCGAAACTGTCGCCACTTTCGAGGGTTTGGGTCCAGCGGAGTGAGGCTCCGCGCAGACCTGAGGTAGACTTCGCCGTCTTTGGGGGGGCTGCGGTTTGCGAAGCCGTCGCCACTTCTGAGGGCTGCTGGTGGGTCCAGCGGAGTGAGGCACCGCGCAGACCTGAAGTGGACCTCGCCGTCCCTGGGGGGGGGCTGCGATTTGCGAAACCGTCGCAACTTTCGAGGGCTGCTGGTGGGTCCACCGGAGTGAGGCACCGCGCAGACCTGAGGTAGACCTTGCCGTCCCTGGGTTGTTGCGATTTGCGAAACCGTCGCAAATTTCGAGGGCTGCTGGTCGGTCCAGCGGAATGAGGCACCGCGCAGACCTGAGGTAGACCTCGCCGTCCCTGGGGGTGGCTGCGGTCTGCGAAACCGTCGCAACTTTCGAGGGCTGCTGGTGGCACCGCGCAGACCTGAGGTAGACCTCGCCGTCCCTGGGGGTCTGCGATTTGCGAACATGTCGCCACCTGTGAGGGTTGCTGGTGGGCCCAGCAAAGTGAGGCACCGCGCAGACCTGAGCGAGTCCTCGCCGTCCCTGGGGGGCTGCCATCTGCGAAACTGTCGCTATTTTCGAGGGCTGCTGGTAAGTCCAGCGGAGTGGGGCAGTGCGCGGACGTGGGCGGGACCTCGCCGTCCTTGAGCGGCCATGTCATGCTGTTGCTACCTGCGAACCTTCCGAATGCCGCTCGCACAACTGGTTGCGTCCATGTCACGTCGCCGCCTTCTCGTCAAATCTCCCAAGCTAATTACTCCTGCCCCGCATTGCGCTAGGGTTGGGTACGTAACCGGGGTAATTTAAGACTCGCGCTCTCACTCTGTAGTTCTCCGCGGTTTACCCAGGAATCGCGCTCTCGCACGAGACCTCTTGTCGATTTGCGCAGGAATCGCGCTCTCGCTTGACATTCTTTCACGGTTTGCATACGAATCGCTCTCTCGCTCGAACGCTCTCTCTCTCTCTCTCTGTCTCTCTCCAGAATTCTTTTCGATTTACTCCGGAATCTCGCCTTCGGTGGAGACATCCTTGCGATTTACACAGGAATCGCGCTCTCGTTCGAGACTTTTTTCGCGAGTTGCTGAGGAATTGCGATTTCGCTCAAGCGTTCTAACTCGAGATTCCCGATTGTTTGTTTATGAATCGCGCTCTCGCTCGAGACTTCCACATGTTCACTCAGGAATCGCGCTCTCGCTCGAGACTTCTCACGACTTACCAAAGAATCGCGCTTTCGTTCGAGCGTCTTCGCTCCAGCCTTCCTCGCGATTCCAGAATCGCGCCCACACTCGGGATTCTCGATTTGCTCAGGGGTCGCGCTCTCGTTCGACCGTGTCCTTCGATCTGCAGAGGCGGGACTTCCTCGCAATCGACCTGGGAATCGTGTTTCGCTCAGGCCTTCTCGCTCAGAATCGCGCTCTCGCTCAAGAGGTCCCTGCGATGTACTACAGAAGTCCACTCGTCATACATTTTCTGGTAGTCAGGGTTGGCGCTATCGCTCGGGACTTCCTCTTGGCTGTGGTGATGATGATGCAGATGGTGATGGTGATGGTGATGGTGATGATGATGATGATGATGATGATGATGATGATGATGATGATGATGATAGCGACGGGCAGGAGGAACAGGAGGAGGATGAGGAGGAGAACGGTGATGGCAGTCATGCACAGCCATTTTTGGTTCAAGGGCTTGCCTTCGCAGGGAAGGGTTACACACAAAAAGGTATCCAGGCGAATGAATCCGTATTAGGGAATCCCCCGTTACGAATATGTGTTGTGGAAATGTTGCCAAGGAAGTTCTTTAGTACGGCACCGTGACCAAATAAGTTCTTGTCACGGAGCCCTTGGTAAGGCATCTCTAGTAAGGAGTTTTTGTTCAGGAGCATTTATTTCTTAGACAAAAGGAAGGATTCCTGAATAAGGAATCCTCGCTAAGGAATCCTCACTAAGGAGCAGGTACAGGGGAATTGGTAGTTACAGGTCACTATGAAGGAACATGTATGAATGGTTCCTTATCAGGAATCCTGATCAAGCAACCCTTAGTTCCGGCATCTTCATTCAGGAAAACGTATAAAGAAATTGATCAGTAGGGCATTGCTAAGAAGGAATATGGACGAACTGCATTTAGCAACGAAGAGTTAGTTTGGATTCTGGTTTAGAGAATGAAATACGGATCATGGCTTGATGAGTCCTTACGAGGGAATCCTCATCAAGGAATATGCGTGCAAGAATTCTTAGTGTGGGGTCTTTCCTGAGGAACCCCTACCCAGGAAACCCGGGTACGAAATCTGTAACTGTGAAATCTGTATCAAGAAACCCGTAGTAGGAATCGTGGATGGAGGAATCTTTGGTAAGGTAATATATACATATATATATGTATCACAAATGTTCGTTTTACCACTAAGCCTCCCGTGACAAATCTATGTCGAGGATTTACCCCCAGGGTCGTCAGTACAGAATCTTAAGTCAAGAACTTGTTTTTCGGACTTCTTCAGTGAGGAACATTTGGGAAGGAGGATTGAATAAGGAATATTTAGTAAGGGTGTTCCCCCCCTGGAACCTGTATTGCGGACTACTTGAGGAAAATATGCCTAATGGGGAAATGCTCTTCAGGAGTTTGTATGGATGAATCGTTTGACGGCGCGTTGACAAAAGGAATAGGATGGAATGGACCTCTCTATTGAAACATCTAGAAAAGAATATTGATCGAATACTTTGTGCTACGGGATCTTTCTTCAGGAATCGATATAATAAAAAGTGAACATGTGTTAAGGAGTCGTATTATGGAATATGTGGTAGAGGATATGTAGCGCGCAAGCTCATTCAGGAATCTTTAGACATGAGTATTGGGCCAAGAATCTTCAGAAACAGAATATGAAAGAGTCCGTATTAAGGAATCATTCGTCAAAAACCTGTACCAGGGAATCTTTACCCAGGATTTTTTTGTTAGCAATTCTGTGTAAGGAGTCCGTAGTAAGGCATCTCATTAGTGAAGTATCCTTACTCGGATATCCTTGTTCAGGAATCCGTACTATTGAATCCAAATTCAGGAATCCATCATGAGGTGCCCTTATCAAGGACTCCGGACTAAGGAATCCTGAGTGAGGATGTCTTAGTCTGGAGTCTTTAGGATGGATTCTTTATTCTGGAATATGTGCTAGGGATTTCTGCTAATGACTCACAACCCAAGAATATTTAGTAAGGTTTCCATCGTCAAGAATCCGTATTGAGGAATCCTTATTAAGGAGTTCTCATTGTGAAATCCTTTCCCAAAGAAGTCTGTACCAAGGGATCCTCAGCGAAGAATCCTTACCAAAAGAAGCTCGCTATTCTGGCGCGCGCACGCAAGTCAGGAGAGCGAAGATTTCTGAGGTCTAGGGACAGCGAGAAGGTTTCTGTTGTGAACCAGGCCGCTGTAGTTGTTGTTGTTGTTGAACATTATTAGTTCTAAAGAATAATTATTGTTGGGGCCCCTGGTGCATGGCCCCCCCGCCGCGCCTAGGCCGCAGCCTCATTTTCATCACTTTCGTGAGGAAGTCTCAGGCAAAACGGGTTGGTCCGGATCCGGTTGTGTTGTTACGATCGGTTTTCCTTTGCAAAAAATAAGCTAAAGTGGGCGTTTCTTGTTCTAACATAACCAAACTTCAAGAATCCCTTGCAACAAATTTGGTAAAGTGGACATTCGCGCGCGCAAGACGACATCCTTCCAAAACCTTAGTTGTCGTAGCGATTTTAACATAAAAACATCAAAAAACCAATGGTTTTTCAAAACAAAAAATGTCAAAATTTCATCCCGCGCGCTCTTGCGGATTCGTAGGAAACCCAACACTTTTTAATCATTTCTGTCAAACGGGCTTTTGCAAGCCACTTTTTCGAACTTCTGCAACAACGGTTGCGCACCTGCCAGGGCCATCATCCCTGTCAAATAATACCATGCGGGACGCATTCGTTTTTTCTTCGCGCGCGCACGCCGTCGTCGTCGGCCGCGGGGCCCTGAATAGTAGCCACGGTCGTCCGCATGCCACGAAGTGAAGTGTCCGAACGTCATAGGGCGGGAAGCTGGGTGTGGGTGGTGGCGAAGAGTCGTTTGGAAATTTGGTAGAGCTTGAACCGGCCCCCCCACAAAGTGGGGGTATTGCCCGCCTCCTATGAAAACCCTGGCACTGGTGAGAACGGTGTGTCCCCACGTGCTAGTAATTGTTGTTGTTGTTGTTGTTGGTGGGGGGGGGGTCGCCCCGGGGAATGGCGTCAGGAAGGGCTCACATCCCCCCCAAAGCCGGGAGCTCCGGCTATGTTTGTTGTTGTTGTCGTGGATGTATTGTTGTTGGTGTTGTTGTTGTTGCGTTTGTTGTTGTTGTCGATGCAGTTGTTGGTGGTGTTGTTGTTGTTGCGTTTGTTGTTGTTGTTGTTGTTGTTGTTGTTGTTGATGTTGCTGTTGCTGTTGCTGTTGTTGTTGTTGCTGCTGCTGTTTGGCATCGTCGTCCCGCCCGCGACCCAGCCCGCGACCCACCCGCGACCCACGCGCGATTAGCCGCGCGACCCGCCCGCAACGCATCCGCGACCCACGCGCGACACACCGCGCGACCCACCCGTGACCCACCCGCGACCCACCGGCCGCGACCCTCCCGCGACCCACCGCGCGACCCACCCGCAACCCTCCCGGGACGCACCCGCGACCGCGCAACCCGCGCGCGACCCAGCTGCGACCCAGCCGCGACCCTCCCGCCATCCACTCGCGATTTTCTCCGCGACCCATCCGCGACTCGCCCGCAGCCCACCCCCGACCCACCCCGCTGCCGGCCCCTATTTCTTTTCCGCAATTTCTGGGTGTTTCATATTCGTATTGAGTATTTTGAAGACACAGAGAGAGAGAGAGAGCGACAGAGACAGAGATGAGAGGGGGTCGAGGATATTGACGGCAAGAGGAAGGGAGAGAGAGAGAGAGAGAAACAAAACACAGAGAGAGAGAGAGAGATAGTGAGAGAAGGTTGTTAGGCAGCGTGGGCCCAAAACTGCTTGTCCGTGTGAAATGCATGTGACACGTATCCAGCGCAAGCTGCGTGGTGCAATCTATGTCGTGTCAGCTATGTGGTGTGAGCTATGTAGGTGAGGGATATGCGGTGAGAGCGGCGTTGTGTAACAGATGTATTGTAAAATCCGTGTTGTGGGCCGGAGGTTTAAACATCTAAGGTGCAACATTTTTGGTGCACGCAGTGTTGTGTTAGTTATGCTGTGTAATTCTGCTGGTGCTCGCTAGGTCGTGTAAGCGGGAACGTGGCAAAATTTGGACTTGTGTTTCGTGCTTCGCATGTGGGGTCTCGTGCATTAAAACACTATACGTCTTGTGGTTGTGTTTCAATCGGAACGGTTCCGGTGTGTCAACATGGTGCTCTCGGTGCACCGCCGCCCTCAGTTTCGGATCGGCGTTTTGTTCATATCGTTCAGAATGGCGCTCTCGCCCCCGCCCGGGCAATGATTCTGGTCCTGAGTGTTTCCTCATAGTTGTCGCCCCGCTCCTTTCTCGTATCCCGCCTTCCTTGGTCATCCTGTTCCTCCCGTTGCTCCCATTATTGTTCCTGCTGCTGCTGGTTCTCCTCGCCCTCCTCCTTCCTCGTCCTCCCCCTTTCCCTCGTGCTCTTCCTCTGGCTTATCCGCCACTTCCTCCTCCAATGAACGCAGCTCCCTCTTTCTCAGTACACATGACACAGCGGGGTCTCTCCACCGAAGGCCCCAGTGGCAGCGTTCGCATGGTGGCCCCGCCCCATTTTGGCGCACCCCTCACGAGGATCGTGGCCCCACAGGGAGCTCCACCGAAGGCCCCAGTGGCAGCGTTCGCATGGCGGCCCCGCCCCATTTCGGCACACCCCTCACGAGGATCGTGGCCCCATAGGGAGCTCCACCGAAGGCCCAGTGGCAGGGTTCGCATGGCGGCCTCGGGCCATTTCGGCACACCCCTCACGAGGATCGTGGCCCCATAGGAGCTCCAGCGAAGGCCCCCAGTGGCAGGTTCGCATGGCGGCCTCGGGCCATTTCGGCACACCCCTCACGAGGATCGTGGCCCCATAGGGAGCTCCACCGAAGGCGCCAGTGGCAGGGTTCGCATGGCGGCCTCGGGCCATTTCGGCACACCCCTCACGAGGATCGTGGCCCCATAGGAGCTCCAGCGAAGGCCCCAGTGGCAGCGTTCGCATGGCGGCCCCGCCCCATTTTGGCGCACCCCTCACACGGTTCGCGACCCCATAGGGAGCTCCACCGAAGGCGCCAGCGGCAGCGTTCGCATGGCGGCCTCGGACCATTTCGGCACATCCCTCACGAGGATCGTGGCCCCATAGGGAGCTCCACCGAAGGCCCCAGTGGCAGCGTTCGCATGGCGGCCCTGCCCCATTTTGGCGCACCCCTCACAAGGATCGTGGCCCCATAGGGAGCTCCACCGAAGGCCCCAGTGGCAGCGTTCGCATGGCGGCCCCGCCCCATTTCGGCACACCCCTCACGAGGATCGTGGCCCCATAGGGAGCTCCACCGAAGGCCCAAGTGGCAGGGTTTGCATGGCGGCCTCGGGCCATTTCGGCACACCCCTCACGAGGATCGTGGCCCCATAGGAGCTCCAGCGAAGGCCCCAGTGGCAGCGTTCGCATGGCGGCCCTGCCCCATTGCGGCACACCCCTCACACGGTTCGCGGCCCCATAGGGAGCTCCACCGAAGGCGCCAGTGGCAGCGTTCGCATGGCGGCTCCGGGCCATTTCGGCACACCCCTCACGAGGATCGTGGCCCCAATGGAACTCCACCGAAGGCGCCAGCGGCAGCGTTCGCATGGCGGCCTCGGACCATTTCGGCACATCCCTCACGAGGATCGTGGCCCCATAGGGAGCTCCACCGAAGGCCCCAGTGGCAGCGTTCGCATGGCGGCCCTGCCCCATTTTGGCGCACCCCTCACAAGGATCGTGGCCCCATAGGGAGCTCCACCGAAGACCCCAGTGGCAGCGTTCGCATGGCGGCCCCGCCCCATTTCGGCACACCCCTCACGAGGATCGTGGCCCCATAGGGAGCTCCACCGAAGGCCCAAGTGGCAGGGTTTGCATGGCGGCCTCGGGCCATTTCGGCACACCCCTCACGAGGATCGTGGCCCCATAGGAGCTCCAGCGAAGGCCCCAGTGGCAGCGTTCGCATGGCGGCCCTGCCCCATTGCGGCACACCCCTCACACGGTTCGCGGCCCCATAGGGAGCTCCACCGAAGGCGCCAGTGGCAGCGTTCGCATGGCGGCCCCGGGCCATTTCGGCACACCCCTCACGAGGATCGTGGCCCCAATGGAACTGGATCGTGGCCCCAATGGAACTCCACCGAAGGCGCCAGCGGCAGCGTTCGCATGGCGGCCTCGGACCATTTCGGCACATCCCTCACGAGGATCGTGGCCCCATAGGGAGCTCCACCGAAGGCTCCAGTGGCAGCGTTCGCATGTGGAGGTTCCAAGCCCGCTATGAGACGCGTCGGCGGATAGAGAAGAAAATATCGCAATAAGAAGGGATGGGTGGGAGGGGCACGATGTCAGATAGGGCGCGGGCGCTCCTAGATTGCCTCTCTCCCCTCCCCCCTCCTTTCCTCCCCCAGCTGACTCAGACAAAAGGCTTTTTCAGAGTTTGCTCGTGTTGTTGTTCCTCCTTCCCTCCTTCCTCCATCGTCCTCTCCCTTTGTTTGTTCTCTCTCTCTCTCTCTCCTGTTGATCTGTTTCTCTCTTTCCTCCTCCCCCTCCTCCTTTCTCTCCTCCTCCTCCTGCCCATGCCTTCTCCACCTCCCTTCTTCTCCCCCATCCTGCTTCTCCTGCTCCTCCCGCTGCTCCTCGTGCCCACCGCAGACAGCCCTGCACCGACCAGGTCGACGACGACGACGACGACGACGACGACGACGACGACGGCCTCCACGACGACGACGACGACGACCAGGACGACCAACCCATCCGCTGCTCTGGCGCCAGGACGCTGGTCGTTCAGCTGTTCGCCGCCGGCGCCGTGGTCACGAGGCAGGGGGGCCAGCACGGGGACTGCATGTTCATCGTGAAGTCCGGCAGCGTCGACGTGCTGATAGACGGCGCCCGCGGGCCGGCATCGTTGAACCGAGCCCCATCCTCCTCCTCATCCTCTTCCTCCTCCTCCTCCTCCTCCTCCACAATTACTCAATATGAAAATACTCTCCCTCTTCCCCTGATGGCGTCCGGGTGATGGCCGCGCACCCTCCGCGTACTGGTTTTTAACACACAGGATTCCCGGGAAATCCCCGGAAACGACTCTCGCTGAGGCGCCGGCGTCATTTTTTCCCAAAATGCTGCTCTCGTTGAGGCGCCGGCCTCATTTCTGCTCCCGAATCGTTCCGAATCGTGCTCCCGCTGCAGCGTGGGCCTCATTTTCGGATCGGTGTTTGGCCCCAGCCCTTCCGAATCATAATAAAAATAATCAGAAGTCACAATATGAATAAATCTACATTGAAATAATCAGAAACGAAATAAATAATAAATCGAATAAATCATATCAAAAGAAATCAAATCCAAATAAAATAATCAGATCTCATTAAAATAATTATGTGACATGTGTGAATCGAAATAAAACCATGCGCGACCATGACTTCAACATTCGCGCGTCGGTGGGCCTACCCTCCCTCTTGAACACACAATCAGTCAAAAAACGATCACGCAAACCACAACAGGATGCTAATTCGCAGGGAAACAACATTGTGAGTCCTATCGCATTTTGCTCAAGCCATTTGTGCTTCTCCACCTGTTACTGAGTAACTATGGGTCGAGGGCGAGTGCCATGTTGGAAGGCATCAGACGAGGAGGCCACCCCAGAACGGATCAGTGAGACGATTGGTGAACACATCAACGAGATAGTGAAAGTTGGGCCAACGGATCTCTACGACACAACGGACTTTAGCACCGTGGCCAAGAACATTAACGTTGCCAAGCTCAACAGGTTTGAAGATCTCTTCGCTGCTCTACGAGAGCTGGATCCACGTGGTGCGTTCTTCTCCCAAGACGACGTGGTGCAGAGCCTCAACCTCGCCATCTACGCCAACAAGCTGAACAACCTGATCAGCTTCCACGCGGGGAAGCACAACAAGACGGAGGAGGAGGTGATTCACACGATCGGGTTGAAGCTACGAGTGATGTGCACCCACGACCGCCACGTGAGGATCGGAGTGACCGTGAAGTCGGAGCTCATGGATGGCGCTGCTTCTTCTTCTTCGGGTCAGCAGGCATACGGGAGATTCCCATTGCACGCATTAGTTTGCCCCCACTCCCACCCTCTTCCCCGATCGCCGCCTCCACTCGGGATTTCGGGGCACGATTTTCAAGTTCAAGGAAAGTTGAGAACGATGGAAAGAGGAAGAGAGAGAGAGGGGGGGGGAGAGAGAGAGAGAGAGAGAGAGAGAGAGAGAGGGAGAGAGAGAGAGAGAGGGAGAGAGAAGCTAGAACAAGAAAGAGCGACGGAAGGGGGAAGAGGGTGGTAAGGGGGGGGCAAACTAATGAATGCAATGGGGATCTCCACAGAGGCTAGTGGCATGAACCACCCCCGTCGGAGCGTCAAACGAGTGAATCCCTTTGTCAACTTCCGTGGCGATGCAACCGCAGACGACGCAGACGAGGAATCTCAAGAGCAGGTGTCCCTCGTCACGCGCTACTTCAACGGCGCCAAGGCCATGGAGCTCCTCTCAGATGGTACTGAGGTGCCCGCGACATCCTACGAGGCGGGCTCGGCAGGTTTCATCGTCGCGAAGTGGTCGGACGGTGCAAGCTTAGAGACAGAGTTGCCCAATGCCTTGCTCAAGGACGGTCAGATCATGAATTACCTTCCTCCAAAGGCACCGCCAGCAAGGAGATCCGCAGCAAAGAGCAAGGCGAAGGCGAAGGCGAAGGCGAAGGCCAAGCAGGTCAAAGAGGGCATCGACGACCTGTTCGACGACGGAGAGGTCGAACCAGAAGAGCCAGATGAAGCAGATGACGGAGTTCCAGAAGACGTCGTTCCAGAAGACGTCCCACCACTTCGCTGTGTACCAGTTGCAGGACACAACTCAGGTTGGTGCCTTCACTTGATGACAGCTCCAGCAGATCGCGCCCAGGTCCTGTCGGTCACAGGCAAGGCTTGCGCAGAGACGACGCTGACTCCGAAGGCAGTGGTCGACATGGTACTGGAGAACCCTCGCGTGCAGAAGATCCTGTCGGAGATGCCAGACACGATGAAGGTGAAGAACTGGCCAGCTGGTATCCTCGAAGGTTTTCGCAACCTATGCCGTCAAGTCCGAGACGAGGTGATTAGTGACAACCAGGCTGCGTGATAGACGCTGCTTGGATATCCTACGGAGGAGTTCGGAGGGTAGACAGCCCAGGAGGTGACAGATGAGATCGGCGGCTGGAGTGGAGCGTGCTACGTCTTACGATTCGGGAGACGCTCCAGCAGAAAAGCTGAGCCCCAGATTTGTCGTTGATGACTGTACTCAACGGTGGACTCACCAGCTTGGGATAAAGCTTGATCATCACCATAACGACGGCATTAACATCATCGTCATCATCATCACCACCGTCATGTACGTCATCATCGCCATCATCGTCAACATCATCACCATCACCATCATCTTCGAAACCGACGTCGGTAACATCAGCGACACTATGTATCATCACCACCACCGCCATCACACCATCATAATTGTATCTCTGTCGCCATCGTCATCAATAGCATCATTGTGGTGACGCCGTCGCCGTCGCCACCGTCGCAGATTGACGACGCTGATAGCGTGCAACCCGAGCCAGGACTACAACGCCGTTTTCCCAGCAGGTGCCCCGTATAGCGACTACATTACAAACTTAAACGCACGTATATGCATCCATATTGGCTCGAAGATGCACCCAAACCGATCACGATGATGCTTGCGATGATCGGAACGGCGCTCTTTAAATTCCACATGCGAGTCTAGCTGCGTGGCGATGGTGATGAATGAACATGGTGATGACGGTGTCGATGGATGCAATTTAGGCTCAAATCTCTGTCAGGTTTTGTGGGTGCGACGCCTTGTCCATACATTCACCATGGTGAAGCGTGGTGCGGCAAAGGCTGCAACTACGCCTGTGCAGAAATCGAAAGGGGTCACTAAGGATATGGCCGCATCCACCGAGAAGATACCCAAGCCAGTTGCGAATGCCAAGGCTGCGATGGAGAAAGCGGGCGTGGAGATTACTGGGGACAACTTGAAATCCTATCTCACCAAGAAAGATTGGGATGCAGTTACCTCGAGCTTCAGAACCGCGCTGACTGAGCACCAGCGGAACTCCTACAACCATCTGAAGACCGACGCCGACCGCAGGGCCCAGGTGGCCCACTACGTCCTGGACCCAAGCGACTTCAAGGCGAGGGGCCTCAACTCGACCTCCGTCTACGACACCACCGAAGACAGGGAGCAGGGGGCGTGGCTGATGGAGTCGCAGATCGGAGGCCCGATGTACCTCAACGACCCAGCCTTGGCCAGGATCCTCTGCGAGTCAGGCGAGCTCGAGGACCGAGAGAACGAGTACGAATCACTTCGTGCAAAGAAAATTCCCCAGTACTGGCTGTCCCAAAAGATGCTCATGAAAATCACTGGGAAGACGGACGAGTCGAAGGCAATCCTAGAGGCCAACCTGACGAAGGACGAGTACGAGGCCGTCTCGACGAGCATGAGAAGTAAAGCCATCAGCGGCGAGATCAAGCAGAAAAAGAAGGCCACCCCTCAAAGGAAGGAGGAGACGCCCGAGCAGAAGGAGATACGTGATGCCAACTCCGAGAAGACAACGTTCGCCAAGAAGCTCAAGTCGCTGTTCGAGAAAGTTCGCAAGGACTGCGCAGATAACGCTGGCCTCATCTCCTCGATCGCATCCCGCGGCTATCCAGAGGAGTTCTGCAAGCACCTCAACGCCCAGATCGACCAGGTGCGGGTTGCGGTGGACGAAGCGGCCAGTATCTACGCGAAGGAGGTGATCAAGCAATCGGCTGAGACCTTGGAGGGCATCAAGACTCAGACGGAAACCTTCGAGGCCGCCACGAAGAGTTTGGACACCACGTATGCCAACGCCAAGAAGTGCGTCTTCGCAGACATCAGGAGCCTGACGGCCAATCGGAGCTCGTGAGCGAGCCAGTGGGGGCCAGAGAATTCTCGAATTTTTCTCGAATTTCAAAATTCGAGATTCTCGAATTTTGTTTTCCTTATAAAAACAATATAAACAGAAATTCGAGATTCTCGAATTTCTCAAATTCGAGATTTTCTGGCGGGGCGGGGCGGGGTAGCCGGTACCGGTGGCAGCGCTGCGTAGAGCTCCGCGGGGGGCTCGAGGCTTTGAAGGGGCCTGAAGCACGCCTCCATCGAGGAAGTGCTAGCCCGCGCGATGCAGGCGCATCGGCATGCAGTCGTCTTTCCTCTCTCGCTCTCTCTCTCTCTCTCTTCTCTATCTCCCCTCCCATTCTCAACGCCCCACTCCTCTGACCCACTCTTCCTCTTTCTATCTCTCTCCTTCTCCTCTGCTGCAACCCCCCCCCCTCCCCTCTTGGGGGGGAGGAAGGGGCAGGGGGGGGAATGGGAAACGGAAGTGAGAAACACGGTAAGAAATCTGATCGTCTTCATCCTCCTACTCTTGCTATTCGTCCTTCGCTCGTCCACTACTCTTACAGCCGACTTGAATCGGCACACTGCTGCGAAGCGAGTGTTTCTCTGACGACCGCGGAGGGGCTGCGGTTCCATGAACGATACCATCGGTTGCACAGCGTTGGTGCGGCAAGCGTGGATTATCGTCATCATCCGTATTCAAGCGTAGCTTATCGTCATCATCCCCATCATCGTCATGATTGCAGTCATCGTTATAGCAAGCACCGTTAGCATCATAGTCATGGGAGTATGGCATCATCAGCGTCATCGTCAGCTTCATCGTCAACTAATGCAGGATGTCTCCCAGAGATCTCGATATTCACGTTTGGGGATGTTGCGTCGTCGGGACATCCAATCCAATGCTGGCCCCCCTCCTCCCCCTCCCGTCATTCTGCGCCCCTCTGAGACCGATGAGAGGAATGCCCCGCCAGATTTTGATTCCCAGGGCTTCGTATACATCCTGTTGCACTGTTCCTCCGCCTGCCCCCACAAGGCTCAAAGGAATGTTCGCCCTCGAGCTTGCCCCGCAGACCGTCCTCAGCATTATCGCCATCATCATCAGCAACACCACTACTACCACCACCACCATCATCATCATCATCATCATCATCATCATCATCATCATCAGCATCAACATCATCCAGCTCCTGCTCCTCCTCATCCACCGTCCCTCCTGCTCCCGCAGCCTTTTTGGCTCAATACCATTGCGATACCTACATATATACGTATATATGCTGGCCTTGGTAGTGGCTGTGATATGTGCTGCCATGCCTCCACCTGGCAGGGGAGGGATTCAACAGCGACTCGGCAGTGGCGATGCCAAGTCTTCTCAGCCCCAACGCTCCCACAGTGGCGAATACTTTGGATACATGTTTTCATCTGGCAGGATGATTGCAGGTGAAGTTGCACTGGGTGCAAAAGCATTCGCGTGCGACGCGAGTGCGCCGAGAGATGTCACGGAGATGGCCAAAACAATGCAAGTTGGCAAAAAAAGGACGTTCAAAGATGCGAGTGAGCACACTGATAGTCGGAATGTTTCTAGGAATCTTCTTCGGACGATGGCGAAGTTTAAGTCATTGCCTACCCCTGTTCGTGTGAATGTGCCATTGTGGGATGCGAATGCAAACTCGTCGAAGCAAATGCCAGTTTCATTTCTGTTTCCTCATATCGTATTGCAATCGGTTGTGCCCGAAGGTGAGGAGGCTGAGTATTGCTCATTCGGTCAAGGGCAACAAGAAATCAAGGACGACATGGAATCGTGGGGGAGACGGACTGGCTTGGATACGTCTAATTGCGCATCGCTCGCTCTATGGGGTGACGGGGCTCCGTACACCAACAAGGACAGCATCGAGCTTCTCATCATGTGCATTTTGAGCGGCACGCAGCGGCATCCTGTTTGGCTGTGCGCTGTTACCAAGAGGCGCCTGTGTCGCTGCGGCTGTTCTGGTAGACATACGTTCGACAAGCTCTTCGAAGTGCTGGCGTGGTCTTTTCGGGCTCTAGCAGCAGGCAAGCACCCTTCATATGATTGGGGCGGCAAGCGATTTGAACCAGACAGCGAGCTTGGCCGACTCGCTGGTCAAGACCTTCGTATTCGTGGCGCGCTGCTGGCAAAACTTGGCGATTGGCAGTGGGTAAAACAGACAATGGGATTGACAGGATGGCGAGGTGAAGGGCGTGAAAAAAAAAAATGTGTTTCAAGTGTCCTGCAACTGTACATGATTGCTGGGATTTCAGAATGTCAGCCCCATGGCGAAAAGCAGAGCAGGACTCCATGCCTGTGTTCTGGTCTCGCGCAGCTTTCTCAGGGCACTTTGTGTCTAAAATCTGGACTACGCCTGGATTCTCCCTTTCTTGCTTCAAGCTTGACTGGATGCACGTGGCAGATTTGGGTGTTCTACAATACCTGCAAGGTAATGTCATGTTCGAGCTGTTTCAAGAGCTTGGTGGGAATTCTGGCCAAGGGGGGGTGAAAGCATGCAGTGTACTAATGGGTATGATCAAATGCATCGGCAGAGAGTTCGACCTCCCCTGGCCAGCAGATCTCACACCAACAATGATTCGGAAAGATGCCAGCAAGAGCCCAAAATTCAAGATGAAGGCTGCTGAAGGTAGAAGGTTTCTCAAGATTTTGACAGAGATTGTGCGGAGATTTTTCGTTGTGGACAACGACCACAAAAGGCTACGCCTCCAATGTGTTGAGATGTTGGCCGAATGCTACAATACTATCGACAACTGGGACGATGACACCTCACCACGCTTGCTTGCCGACTACGGTCGGAAACACTTGTTGTTGTACGCTGAGCTGAGTAAACAAGCCCGCGATATGAATGAGCATACTTATTTGTGGAATCTGTTCCCTAAGCATCATATGTTCGCCCACTGCGTGGTTACTCGTCAGTGCCCGAAGCAAACGTGGAACTATTACATGGAGAGTCTCATCGGGGATGCAGCTTCAATCGCAGCCAAGATGAACCCATTGCATCTGCATACGGCCTTGCTGGATCGTTACGTGTGCACTTCGTGAGAACAAAAAGCAGGAAGGAAACATGTTGTTTGGAGATTTTCGTGTTTCGTGCTGTATTCCATGAGCGCTTCGCGCCGTTCCGAACCCAAGTTGCTCTTCGCCAGCGCTTCGCGCTCGACCCTTGGTGGTCTGATGCACTGTGGGCACATCTTGGGCGGCGGTCTTGGTGTCCAACGGGCTTGGCCCGCCTAGGTGCCTTACGGCTCCTCCTCTTCCTCCCTCTCCTCCTCCTCCTCTTCCTCCCCCTCCTCCTCCCTCCTCCTCCTCCCTCCTCCGCGCTAGCGTTACCTTGCCCATGTCCTCGAAGCCCCCAGAGGCCCCCAAGAGGCCCAACATACTCCCAAGAGCCCCCCATGAGGCCCCTAAGCGTGCCTCGAGAGGCCCCAAGAGACATGCCCCGAGAGGCTTGCGAGACCGCCAGGAACCCACCGATACGTCCCAAGATACCCTTTTGGGCTGCTCTCAAGACACATCGCAAAAGACTCCGAAGAAACATTCATGAGGCCTCTGACCCGCAGAGTTCCCGAGGATTCTGACTGACGCCACGCTCCTCCAATATAGGGTTGTTCTCTTGGGCAACGTCCTGCCTTTGCTGGTGCGGATACGCGAAGCGTTAATGTGAGATACCACATGAACCAATTATGGGTGTTCGTATCACGCGCTACGAATTTGAACCCTGGTTTGCGCATCGCGCTCGATCGTGTACGTACATCGGCAAACAGTAAATCTGACAGTTTTATTCGGATCTTAATATTTTAATCAGAATTCATACTTTTCTTTAATATTTATTCGATCCGATTATTTTATTCGAAATCGAATAAATCATATCATATTTATTTGGAATAATGGTTCTCATTATTTTTAATTGGATCTGGATGGAGTGGGGCCTCCGTCGTTCAGGATGGCGTTCTCGCCCCAGCGCGGGCCTTTTTCTCGCGCGCCCATCCGCCCGCCACCACCGCGCCGCACCGCCACCACCACCACCACCACCACCACCACCACCACCACAACCACCACCAGCACCAGCACCAGTACCAACACCACCAGCACACCACCACCACCACCACCACACCACCACCACCACCATCACCACCACCACCACCACCACCACCACCACTACGACCAACCACGCACACGCACGCACGCACGCACGCACGTGCACCACCACCCACTACGCACGCGCGCGCGGAGCCACAGGTCCGCTACGACACGCGTCCGCGGATAGAGAAAATCAGCGCCATGGTAAGGGATGGGAGGGAGGGGTAGGACGTCAGATATGACGCGAGCGCACCTAGCTTGTCCCTCTCCCCATCCCCATCCCCATCCCCATCCCCATCCCCATCCCCTTCGAGACCCCCACCAAATTACCTCCCCCAGTTGGGGAGACACCCCTCGAAACCCGAAGGGAATGACCTATATCCCCGTCTAGGGGGGCAAATCGGCCAGTGGGGCCCAGGCCATGCCGCCGGGGATGGGGATCGGTTAATCGATACTCAGTGAAGCAAGCTGGTCCTGAGTCAAGGGAGGAAAATTGAAGAACAAAACGCCATAGACATAAACTTTTGGCGCTCCGCGCGGATTTCTTGGAGCCGCGTTTGGCCCCCCCCCGGCGGCGCCTCCGGCGCCGCCCCTGGCGCGCTCCGCGCGCCAGGGAGGGGGGTCGGGCGCAGATTCAAGAAATCAGATTCGAAGCAAACTTGTCCTGAGTCAAAGGAGAAAGAGGTACACGACAATGTTGAAAGTAGGTACTCTTCGGATGTCCATATCCCAATCTACTTTACGCGCCTTCCTACTTCAAGAGTCTAGCGGTTTTCCTTTTCCCTCTCAGGGGGGGCCAGAGACCCAATGTACTTGTAACGCTTTCCTGCCTCATGTTTCGGCCCACTTCTTCCGACTGACGGGTTCCCGTACAGCTACTTTCGCTTGTTTTTTTGTTTTTTATTGAGGGGTTTCATGGGAGGCCCTCGTCGCCACCGCTGGATGCGCCTCGGAATTCTGGTCAGAACGCACCCCTGAAGAGGGTCTGGAGAGTACCCCGAGTTTCTTAATAGGCGTGGGGGGGGGCGTCACCCCCGCCGACAGCCCCACATCGACCCCCGTCGCGGACAGCCACCGCGCGCCGAAGGCGCTCCGACCCCCGTCGCGGCGCGACGACGAGGCGAGGTTGACCCCCGTCGAGGGGCACCCCCCCACGCTCATCAAGAAACCCGGGGCAGCGGTCCCCGTAACCTTCGATTGGCCTCGCAGTGCCTGCCTTGGGGGAGGCGGGTCCCGAGGGAAGCAGTTCCTGAGGTTCTCTGCCGTTTCCGTTATGTCGGGCGTGTCCCCCTTGACAGGGGCATTTTCGACGAAGAATCAAACATAGTCGAAAAATATTCCAAAAAGGCAAAAAACACAAATACTCAAACATTAGCCCCCCGACGATGTTTGGAATATTGTTTGATTATTGTTTGGGGTATTTTCTATTTTCGTCGAAAATCCCCCTGTAGGGGGACAGGCCC
Source organism: Prorocentrum cordatum (assembly GCA_963575745.1). NCBI lineage: Eukaryota > Dinophyceae > Prorocentrales > Prorocentraceae > Prorocentrum > Prorocentrum cordatum. The sequence goes on from CAUYUJ010022461.1 coordinate 79,116, forward strand.
GACTTCACGTTTCCGGGCGCTCGGGGCCCTCCGCGGGCCCCCCCCGGACTATCAGAAGAGGACTCGGGACGAGGACCTGGTTTTCGGGGGAGGGCCCACCTCCTCCTCCTCCTCCTCCTCCTCCTCCTCCTCCTCCTCCTCCTCCTCCTCCCCCTCCTCTCCTCCTCCTCCTCCTCCTCCTCCTCCTCCTCCTCTCCTCCCTCTCTCCTCCTCCTCCTCCTCCTCTCCTCCTCCTCCTCCTCCTCCTCCTCCTCCTCCTCCTCCTCTCCTCCTCCTCCTCCCCTCCCCCTCCCCCCTCCCCCCCCCCCCTCCTCCTCCTCCTCCTCCTCCTCCTCCTTCTCCTCTGGGTTTTCGGGGGAGGGCCCAAAGTGTCCAGGTCCCGCTTTCCTCGGGACCCGCTTCCCCACATGCCAAATGGGGTCGCCATGAAGCAGGCGGGTCTCGCTTCCTTCACGTCCCCCCCGGCGGCTCGAGGATGAAACCCTGGGCGGGACCAGCACGAGGACAGATCCGTTGCAGGGCCTTCCAGAACGCTCTCCGAGCGTTCCGAACGCTCGGGGAAGGCCGCGGCGCTCGAGACACTTCTCCAGTGCCGCCGGACCTCAGAGATTCGCGATTCTTCCCTACCCGATTTGATCCTCGTCTGGGCTGCGTCGTGTCTGAGGGAAGCGGGTCACCCAGGTCCCCCCCAGTGGCGCGAGGACAACCGCGCTTCGCGCACCTTGGCCTGGGCTGTTGGGCCACCCGTCTCCAGGGGGCGTTGCGGGGGTGCGAAGGCAGCCGCGCATCGCGCGGCGCGAGGGCGTGAAGCTCGATGGCCTAGGTCACGAAGGAGAGACCACGCCCTAAACATTTCGTTTGCGGAAGTTATGGTGGTCACCTTTTGGAGTCATTGATGTGCGGATCGGCACGGGCCTTCGCCCCCCCTTCCCACTTCCATGGAGTAGATCTTGGCCGTTTTGGGCGCCTGCTTCGAGAAGGTGGAGTCTCCACCATCCTGACGCACTGTTGCAGATAGTCGCGTGAAGCGGAGGTCCAGAGCCAGACCCCCCCCTCCCCCCAATATCGGAACGCCGAAAAAACGAAAACGCTGACATGAGTTCCATGATGCCTTCTGGGACTGGCGTTGGCCAGAGGCGCCAACAAGAAAGTCCAGCGGCGATCCGAGAGAGCCGCGCGGACCTCTGAGCCTTCGCTTTCGTGCAATTCCTTCTCCTCTCCAGATGGGCCCTGCGATGTTTCGGGCTCTCGGGGCCCTAATTCAGGAAGGAAAAACACAGACACAGACACAATCAATCGTCGATCCCCTAGAAAATATGGGAAAATATGGGAAGTGGGGGGGAAGACAAAAACCCAGAAAATATTGGAAAAGATAAGGAATCCCGTTATTTGTGCCCATGTATTTGTGTGTCCTAGGGCCTTTTTTCATTGCTTACCCGAGAGCCCGAGGACCGCTGGGCTCCCAGAACAAAAAAAAAAACACTACATGGGGGAAGGGCAGTGTCCTGGGCAGGGCCCCCGGAAGTCCTGGGCCCGGTGCTCACTCGGGATCCGTGTGCTGCACACCAAGACGAGCGACGGGAGGATTGGGATGGTCCCCTTTCCTCTCGGAGGTTGATAAACCTCCTACCCTGACACGTCGATTAAGGAATTTGCCGTTTTCGGTTCGCGAGGGGGCGTCGCGGCCGTCATTTTTGCGGGTCCACGTCCGTCGGTTTCGGTCCCAGGCCGTTTTCGTTAAGGGGAGGTTTCCTAAAGGAAGGTTTGTCCACCGCCGATCCTCCCTCTCCGAGTCCTGCCGCTACTGCATCGAAGAATAGCTGGTCAGGCCACGGTTCATAGCACGAGTTTGCCCAGTGCAGGTCGGTTTGTGCGGTGTTCCTTGTTTCCCCAGCGATACTTTGATTCGCAGTGCTGCTGTGGCAACCGTGTGTCCTGTGCGGCGAGTAGAGGATGGGGAGGGAGGATCGAAGCTGCTCGTGTCGTAAGTTGCCCGCTTCCTGGGCCGCGACTTGTGCACCTGTCCGCTCCAACCTGGCCTGGTGGCCAGCAGGAGCTCCAGAACCGTCCTCTCTGGGGGGAGCCCCCACGCCCCACCCGAACACAGCCAGGCGCAGCGCACGCTTGTTGGAGGGCTTCATGTGGGCGCGCTCCTCGAACTCGTGCGCGCCCTCGTCCCGCCCACGGTGTCGTCACCGCCCACCGAACCACCCCAACCCCACCCGAAGGCCCCGATTTGCCCTCCATTCCCACTGGGGGGGGTTCGGGGAGCATTGGAAAAGCACGTGGGGAGCCCGTACCCCCCCCAACCCGAAATTCGGGTCTTCGGGTTGGGTTGGGGTGGCTGCTCTCCACTCGCAGTGGGGGAGGGGGGGTCGGGGAGATTCTGGAAAACCACGTGGGGAACCCGTACCCCCCCACCCGAAACTCGGGTTTTCGGGTTCGGTCGGGGTGGTCGCCCTCCAGTCCCAGTTGGAGGGGGGTCGGGGAGCTCTGGGAAGACTCGTGGGGATCCCGTGCCCCCCCCCCACCCGAAACATCGGAACTTCGGGTTCGGCGGGGGTGGTCGCCCGCCAGTCCCAGTGGGGGGGTCGGGGAGCTCTGGGAAGACTCGTGGGAGGCCTCCTCCTCCTCCTCCTCCTCCTCCTCCTCCTCCTCCTCCTCCTCCTCCTCCTCCACCCACCAAGCCACCCCAGCCCAGCCAGAAGGCTTCAATCTGCCCTCCATCTCCAGATGGGGGGGGGGATCGGGAAACATGGACAAACAACAGATCTGGAGCCCGTACCCCCCCCCCCCCAACCCGAAGTGCGGATTGGGTCGGGGTGGCCTGGTAGGTAGGTAGTCACAGGCCTCCCTCCGAGCGTCTGCGCTGGGCTTCTGCGCCGGGCGCCGCGCGGCGGCCTCCCCGTCCGCTGGCGCCGCCGCGGGCACGCCGCCTCTCGGGGGCGCCGCGGCCGGGCGCTGGGCTGCCTCCTCTCGACGGCATGGCCCGCCAGCGGTGCCCAGCCCTGCCCCGTGGCCAGGAGTGCTCGCGCCCCCGTCGCTCGCCCGGGGCGGGCGGGCGCAGGCAGCTTCGGGCGGAGCCTCGCGGCTCGCGCCGGGCGCCGCGCCTGGGCGAGGCGCGCCGCCGCCGCCGGCGGTTCCGCCTCCTCCACTTTTCGCCTGTTGCGCCAGCGCTCGTGCCTCGGCCCGCGCGCTCGGCGGCAGCGGGCTTGGCCCGCGGGCTCGCCGCCCGCGCCGCCGCAGGCCCCCTGCGGCTGGCGCTGGGCGTCTCGGCCGTGGCGCTCTGCTTCCTGCCTGGGCTGCGCTCCCGCAGCGAGGCCGGCGGCCTCCTCTGCCTGCCGCCCTCGGCGGCCTCCGGGGCGTCTTGCAGGGCGGCAAGCCACGCCGTCAGCGGCCCCGCCAGTGGCTCCAAGCCCTGGGCGCTGCCGTGGAGGACGTCCACCTCGGCCTCCTCCGCGCCCTGCTCCAGGTCGCAGCCCTCTGCGGTGCTGGTGCGGCCTCCGCCGAGCGCTCGGCTCGGGCCGGGGCCTCTTGCAGGCCCTCGGCGCCCCATGCTGCCTCCGCCAGCCGCCAGGCGTCGGCTTCTCGCTGCAGCCGTTCGGGCAAGCGGGTCTGCTCCAGCGTCGCCGCCCGTTCCGCCTCGTGGCGCGCAGCCTTCGCCACGTAGCCTGCCGTGGCTGGTCGAGACAGGTCGCCGTTTCTTAGGAGAGGAAAAACACACAGACACAATTAATCGTCGATCCCCAAGAAAATATTGGAAAATATGGGAATTGGGCGGGAAGACAAAAACCCAGAAAATATAGGAACATACGGGGAATCATTTTATTTGTGTGCATTTATGTGTGTGTCCTGGGGCCCCTTCAGTTTCCAGCGCCGCCCCGTCGGCAGCTGTGGCCTGCCGCTCGGCTCGCGCCTCCGCGGGCCGTGGCGCTTCGGCCCGGGCGGCGCCCAGGCGGGTCGGCTCTGAGTCCGCGGTGGCCGCCGAGCGCCACGAAAGCCGCCAGCCGCCGCCCTGCAGCTCGCCCCTTGGATGGAGAAGGAAAGAGGAGGGTGGAGGTAGAGGAGGAGGAGGAGGAGGAGGAGGAGGAGGAGGAGGAGGAGGAGGAGGGGGAGGAGGAGGAGGAGGAGGAGGAGGAGGAGGAGGAGGAGGAGGAGGAGGACGACGACGACGACGACCGACCCCCGGGCCTGAACTTGGGGAGCGTTCTGGCCAGAGTTCTCGAGGCGGGACTCATCCGTGGCCACGGGGGAGCCCCCAGGGGCCGAAGCAGGGCCAGAAACCATGACGACGACAACGACGGCGACGATGCCGACGTTGACAACGACAGCGACGACGGCGAGGCCGACGCTGACGGCGGCGGCGGCTGCGAGGCAAGAGCATGGTCACGCTGAGGGAGGGCAGCCTGTTCGGCGAGAGGGCCCTGCTGTTCGGCCACCCCCGCAGGACGCCGACGTTTTGCAGTGGTCGTTGCCGCTGGGGGGGAGGAGGGGGAGTGGGATGAGAGAGGGAGGGGTGCACTGTGGAAACCCATGCCAAGAAACATCCTGCTTAACTCCAGGGTGCCCTGGGTCTCTTGGGTTTCGATGGTTTTGCTATGGAAAGCGTGACGTCACACCAAAAATCAGTGGACGTCCTGGGGACTCAGGGTTGGGTTTCTTGTGGAAGGTTTCTTGTGGTCGAGATACTGTAGGAGGAGGGCGAACTGTCGGGAACGTTGATTAGTGTGTCGCACCGCCGGTTCTGGCCCACCACGCGTCGGCGTGACACGGTATCCACGTCCCAGTGCTGAAGCGTCAACGTCCCGAGTTTTCTTGGCCTCCCGCCGCACGGAGCGGAGCGACACGCTATCCGCTTGCAGGGCATAGCTCGCCGCCTGGGCTGCCGCCGGGACATGCTTTGCAAAAGTCCCCGACCGTAGGATCGACGGGCAGTTCGTGTATGGACCGCTGACGGTGCACCATATTCTTCTACGTAGGTGGTACCGCACACAAGTTTTCTGTGATGGGGCCACCGCCTTGGACGCGGGAGAAGCCAATGGGAGCGGAGGGCAGGTGAGGACATTAGAAGAGTGGGGGTGAGGGTAGGACGTAAACCGAATCATGACAACACCTAAATATAAACGTGCGAAGGTCTGCGCGGATTGCTCGGATCGGCGCTGGACCGCCCTGACGACGCCGCCGACGCTGCCCCTGGCGCGCTCCGCTCGCCAGGGAGGGTGGTCCAGCGCCGATCCAAGAAATCTGTGCAGAGTTTCGGCAATTGATGCTGATGTTTTTCGCCGTCTGGTCAACGCACCGTCCGGCACGATCGCGGCCTGCTGCATTACATACGCCGCCACGAAAAGGAGTCTTCACGTCTATTTCCTGCCCCTTTGGCACCTTTGGTTCATATCCTCGGTGTGTACGTCTGCTGTACACGTCGAGAGGACAGCACGACGGCTCCCGCACAGCGCAGGGCTTCATTGATTGTATCGCTTGAGTGTGTGGGGGAGGGCGAAGAGTGGAAGGAGGAGCAGAAGGGACACGTGCGGAGATGTGGTTGTGTGTGTGCGTGTTTGTCTGTGTGGTCTTCTGTGGTTGTGTTCTTATTCTTCGTTTCCAGGAGTATGTGGTCTTCGGCTCGCGCCTTGATCAGTTGTCATTAATTGAGCTTGCCCTGGACCTGCAGTGGTCTGTAACTCATCTTAAGTCGGGCCTGTCCCGTTACAGAAGGAATATACCAAAATAGTTAAACCATAGTTTGGGAATTATTGTTCTGGGTATATTCAGGTTTTTGTTGCGTATGTTTTGGCTATTTCTATGTTTCGTCCAAGGTCCGCCTGTAGGGGGACATGCCCGACCTAAACTCAGGAGGGGAAACAACGCAGCCACAATGAATCGTC